>LR736943.1:153075-360875 GCA_902654985.2 Oryctes borbonicus | reverse complement strand
TTGGATAAAATGCGCCCTCCAAAAGAACACTAGGACGGGTCTTGGATAAAATGCGCCCTCCAAAAGAACTCTAACAACGGAGAAATTAACCGTAGGACGAAGATTTACACGAAAAAGGAAAAGCTCAAATATGTACGTACCTAATACAGAATTAGAGTTCTTCCGTACGCAAGGGTTGGGTCAAATGGCGAAGTTCGCACGCTAAGCCGTACAAAATTACGTCTACAACCACTATGTTCGAAAATCAAAATTCGTAAACTGAGTAAACTGTTCACTTTCTGTGGGTGAATTCAAAACCGCAATATAAGCGAAAGGCCTTCCTCGAGGCAAAAAAAGAGAACTTCGGGACACACCCAACTCGTAAGATGATTTTACAGAAAAGAGCTTCAAAATTGTTAATTCCCACGTTCTAGAATAAAATAGTTTTTGTGATAAAACATCACACAAACGGATCAATCGGAGAAACTACCATAAATTACTTAAAATACAACACGGTACGACCTCTATTGCGAAGATGGGAAAATAGACCGTGGAAAACTATTTCCTTAAGAAATTTTAAATAAATAAGATAAATGGGGTCAAAGACACTTATGTAAAATCTTCCCGAGAATTATCGAAGCACTTGTTCGGTACTTACTGAATGTAGCAGAAATAAAAATAAAGTTACTAAACTAAATATAAAACCTATAAATGTGCTGCCAATGCAATACTGCTTTGTTGTAAAACGGAAAGACATTTAAATAGATGTTGTATTGTAGCTCACGGGAAAACATGAATGTTCTATTTCTTCAGAATGTATGTTTTTTTTTTAACAAAGAACTGGGAAAATTAGTTAAAATATTGCAACTAATCTAATATAACTACATATTTATTTTTTCATTAAAAGTTCATGCGTGTACATTTCAGAATTGAAGTGAAATGTCTTCTCACGCACTTGGTTCGTAAATGATTTGTCCTGTTTTATGTTCACAAAAGTAAACAACCCTACTGCTCGCCAAGGTATGCGCCGGTTGATGTAGTTAATTTTGCATGGAGAAAATACACACAACAATATTAAAGGAAGATAACCACAACCATAACTTAGTAATGCCACAAATAATAAAACAAAGAGAATTAACCAAACAAAAAAATGCAACAATACCCTCCAATTGAAATACTTACTTCACATTCGTATCCACAAACAAAATCTCGAGTTTAGGTTGAGTACTAGTAGATTCATTTGCGTGCACTGGATTGATATGTTCTTTCAACTCATCCTCCTTAGCGGTTGATTTATCACAACCAGGACGTTTGCGCTTCTTAGTACAGCTATGGACGAACATATGTTGCTTGAATAGAGCCCAGTGCGAGAATGGAATATTGCAGAATTTGCAAATATAATGCTGAACTTCTTTTATATTAACTTTCCTATCAAAAAAAAAAAACTTAAAGAATTAGTTCCTTCATTAATATTATTGTACGAATCAAACCTACCTCCCCTTTAGAGACAAATCCTTTCGATGCTGTTTTTGAAAATGACGATCCAGTACGTTTTTTGTTTTATTTTTACACCCGCAGATGCAGCAGTGATATGTCTTACTCACTGTCGAATGGTTAATCATATGTTTCTTGAAGGTATGTTTAGAGATATCTTGTCCGCAAATCTTGCATAGCACCTGTGTCTTTTTGTATTTACTTTCATTTCTAAAAGATAACACAATACTATATGGAAAAGGCGTGCAAATATAAATTTTAAAAAGCAAAAATGTATTAAACACAATTTTTTATTGTGGAAGGACAACTGAACAAACCTTTAGAAAAAAAAAACTTACCTCATAAGCTGTGACTTGTTCTTAAGATGAGAATGTATGCGAAAATGTTCATTAAATCTATCCATCGTATTCAGCCTTGTATTGCAGAGAGTACATTTGTAAAATTTCCTATTTCCACAATTTAATACTTTACAAACTTTTTTACCGCTGCAAAATATTTAAATGTACAGAGATAAACAGCGTTAGAGACATTAAATGTACTCAGTACAATATTAGTAATTACAATTTACTACTTACAAGTGATTCCTACGAGTTCCTTGGTTATCTTTTCTGTAAGAAGACAGAATGATTATACTGAGAAGAATCGCCCAATTAAACTGTGGTAATTTCTAATATCAAATTTAAATTTTTCCTGAAGTAATAATCGACTAGTGTCAACATCAAATTCTGTGTGCACCTTGGCCCTTACCAGATATTTTTACCATTAGGCTAAACACCTTGTAAGCTAATCGCCCTGGCACCACAAACATCTACTTGATACTTTCGATGCATAAATAATTATTACAGTTGACTATGTATATTAATGAAAAATATACCGATATAATCTCTGGTAGCCGAATGGATCTGGGAGTGGTCAATTTCGCACTTCAATTGTCAAAAACGTATTCGTTCATATAACTTGCATCATTCCGATATCGCTTAGCTTCCCAGTCTACGTGTTGTAAATGTGGTAATGATGCCAAAATATACACCAACAGAATTGGTTCGATGGCCTCATGCTAGAAATAGTATCCAGCAACTGTTACTACTATTAACTTCTCCTGGGTTTCGCCGTGTGTCAAAACTTTCGCTGGACTTTCGCCGTTCATACTGACGGCTTCTTAAGGATAATTGAACTGATTCTCTGTTATCCGATATTCTTCTTATATACGCCGTTGGTGCATTCAACCGTGAAGTTTCTGCTCCACTGAGCGTGACGGTTCTGGGTAGTAGACTCCTCGTGTCTGAAGTGCTGCTAAGGTGGTACCCTTCTTCTCTGTTGACGGTCTTGTTCTTTTTTCATGATAGTTAAAGTTCAAGAGGATCCTAATTTACTACCTAAAATTATATGGACAGATGGGTCGAAATCCAGTCGTGAGGGAATTGTACATACAAACAATTCTCATTATCGGGCAGAACAAAATCCACATGTCCTACCAGGATACTTTTAGTTTTAATGTATTCGCATTGGTCATCGACGATCAAGTTAGGTATGAAATCTACAATGAAAACCTAACAAACGCAAAAATACAAATATTAAGGCAAGTGGTTTCCATATTTGTAAAGTATCTACCACGTCAGTGTCGGTTTCAAATAGATGGGGCTCATGCAGACTCGTCACATGACGTATTTCGGGAAATTGCAATCTTTGAAGATATGGGCCCTAATGGATCTTGGCTTTGACCACTTAGATCCCTCTACCTTTTATTTAAAAGATCAAGTTTACACATCTCCGGTAGAGAATAGAGAAAACCACGATGGAGTTCGAACAGTTACAAAAAGAGAAATGCAAAAGATAATTTTGCAGTGCATTAATAGCAGAAAACCAAATACACATTTCATTCTTCCAGATAGAATCTCTACTTCTATACTTACATCGGCAACAAGGTTGTCTCGCGTCCCCACTTCGTCGCATAGTCTAATATGCGAAGCATAAATTTGCGGATATATTACGAATTAGGCAGCCGAACGACCACTTCCATACCGACGCCTGTTAAGCGCGCAGAAAATGGCGAACTTTACCTATAACTCTTAAAATTGCTCACGATAATGTACTCGTATACAATGCGTTCCATTAAGAAAAAATCGATTTCCTTGAGTTGAATATTCACAAATTTGGTCTTAAATTCAACGTATGTGAGAAACGAAGTTTTGCGTTATTACCGAAGAGAATTAAGTTTTCATTATCTCCCGCATAGATATAACATAAATTCATTCAATTGCATTTCTGATATATAATTTTAAAGAGTAGATTGTAAAAGAAGAAACAAAATCAAAATAACTCAAAACCAGTTGGTTTTAGAGGTAGGGAACCTTGATACAAATCGCTTCATAAAACCCATGGAATCCAAAAAAGCAATAAAAAGTACGCAATTCCAATAAAAATATCACATTTGGTTACGATTTCCGGTATAACCGGAAGTAGCACGAGTCCAAAAATAATTTATTATAATAAAGGGGACGCGCTTGTTAACTGCTACAAATTTCCAGATCCAGGCTAAGATCTAACTGTGAAAACTTCAATGAATGGATTGCGTGGAAAACCTTGTATACTTTTCAATTAATTGGTTTATTCACGAAAAGAAAAACAAGTATTGTTAAACTGTATAATCAAACAAATAATAATTATTTTTACTTACATTACGTCTTCCATACTAACTAAATACTAAGTACACGATAGACCGATGAAACGAGTTTAGTTTCAGTTTTTACCGTCCATGCGACACTGCGCATTAAATCCAGCCAGATACCATTTTATGTGCTATTGGTGCCTATCGAGAAAATTGTAGTGGAGAAACGCGGCTATGTTCTCGTATCACTCGACTACCAGAGATTGTAGCAGTACAATTTATATAAAAGGTTTGTTCCAACTAGCGGTTTTTGCAGGATTCAGGAATCAGTTCGTAAACCGTATTGTGCGCATGCATTAAGTTTACTCCCTTTGCGAATAATTCCTAAAACCGATGACGTTGGTAGACTTTGAGAATCAGTAAATATCGATGAGGTAATAGTGCATGTAAGAACTCAAAAAAATTGAGGTTATTGACAAAATGTGATCTACTCCTCACTAAGTGGCAGTTAAGTTGGAACGCAATGATTATCATTCTATGTACACATCCTGAGTTAGTTGGAACGCTTTTTGTTTATAACATACCGCAGATATATGCAGACGTGTTAACACTTACCTATTTTCATTATCGCATTTCACAATATCGCTAGAGCGCACTATCATTCGATGCTGTATCAACATATGCCTGATCATGAGGAAGGTATCTCGAGTTTTACGACCACAGATCGTACATGCGTAAGGATAATAGCCCGTATGCATCATGTAATGATTTTGGAAGCCTCTTTTAAGAGCAAGTCGCCGATTGCAAACCGCACATTCGTAAAACTTCCTATTTCCTTTTCCAAGAACAATTGTATATCGGGGATCGTTCCTGAAAAACTAGTTTCACCATCAATGGATCTAGCAAGTTAAGCAACTGGAAAATGCACAAATGTTATAAGTTTTCGTGATTCTGATTCGAAATACCCGCATACGAAATTTGAGACTCTTGGCACCACCCATAGGCTACGTTCCGTAAGTATATTATTTAGAGATGCAGGGGGGTAGATTACGATATACGGTCACGCGCATAAAGATGTAGAACCGGTTTTTATAATCTAAAGTTTCAGTATCCGTCGAAGGCCCGCACTCTGATTTTTTTAAATTTGAAAATGTCCAAGTTTTGTGCTGATTTATGTTCATCAATCCGTTCTTGAAATATTCGAGATTGAAAAACGGGAACCAGCTTCAGATAGCTTCCACATTTTCGCTTTTTCAAAATTTGCTCAGGCCATCGTTTTGCGAGGATTTGTGCCATGAAATTTTTATTTCGTACCCACCTCCTTCCCGCATCATTCTTTCAATTCTTGAAAATTTGATAATGGTGTTCCTCGTGCGCTTATTTGTCGTAAATACTTCGTTTTGTGCTCATACCGTTTTCGAGATGTTTGAGATTGAGGGCGAAAAATTAGTGCGAGTGCTATTGAATAAGGGTCCGCACCAGCCCTCATTCTCAAATATTTCGAGAACGGTGCGAGCACAAAACGAAATTTTTAGGGCAATTTACGGGAATTTAAGACAATACTTTATTTAAAGTTGAGTTACGTGAACTTGTAAAAAGATATATTGTAGATAACCCCACTAGTACGTCATGGTAAGCTTGGGGAATCATTTACATGTGCAACTACTCAGGGCACTCAGCTGCGGCGCCCTTTCCAGTTTAGAAGTCCAATAACTGCTCGGAAGTTGGTTGGGGAGCTGTACCCCCTTTTTGTCGCTGCTTTCTAGACTGAAGGGCGTGTATTTCTTGGCACTAAATGTATACCTGGCCCAGAGCAGCGGTGATAACACCGGGTAGGCAGCAACAGCATGTCTGTTAGAATCCCCTCTCCTCGTGTTACTTTTGCCGTGGGTGATTCCACCAATACCTTGAGTAGCTGTATCAGCAGTATTATTCATTATCAATACTGACAAATTAAATTAATTCTACGATTATTTTTTGACTATGGAGAAATGTGGAACTGCCACTATCAAAAACATCGCAATAATAGCATTGATGAATAAGCGTGTAAATAAATTAATATGACATCTCAATACACATCAAAGAGTAGTGGTGGGTAATTGACGTAAACGGCTAATGATTTGATTTCCTCGTGTATTTCCGTTGTATAATATATGCTAGGAAAATACACGAGGAAATCGAATCGTTGTCCGCGTCTTCCCGCTTACGTCGTCACCCGTCGTTACTAACACCAACTAATAAATAGTCTATATAAAGAGGGAAAATGCGACCACCACGGCGCAGAAGAAAGAAGAAACGAAGGACATAGGATTATTTTAAACGAAAATTAGCTCATATTCAAAACTGTTATTTTATTTTCGGAATTATTTATATTTCTTTATTGTCATGCCTTATTTCTTTTGGAACAATTAGAATAAGTATGTAACCACCTTCCACACCACTCACAATATCATGGAAGAGATAACCCTTAACATCAAAGTTATTTTTCTTTATATTGGAATGGGATAAAAACTAAATGTTACGTATACTAGTTCTCTGCATTTTATATTTTTCTCACGATTATTGCACAAATTTGAGGGAAAAAAAGACATACTGTATTTCTTGTCAGAAATAATCATCTATTACTTAGGTACCTGTTACACACGATCATTTTAATGGGGGTTAAGAAAAACAAAAAATTATATAACTCAGATAAAGATATGTATTTTACGGAAACCAGTAGTATACATACAATTAATAATTTATTAATTTAATATGATTTAAGCAGCGTTCACAAATGATAGTACGAAATTAGCGTAAGAATTAGTGCAAGATATTGCACTAATTGTCGATATATTGACAACTGAACAACGTCATCTATAATATTCACGGTGCACATCGAATTCTAAAAAATTCCGATTAATAAATAGTATTAATGCGTTGACTTTTATTCCTTTAGTTATTGTTTTATATTCGTTCACGGTGTGCAATATGTTTGCAATAAAACTACCCTTAAACTCTTTTTTTTACATACATGCTTCCCATGTATACTCAATCGCAACGGTAGCTTATTTTTTCTTTATTCTTACTAATTATTACCTGAATCAAACTTTAAATTAGCTCGCATTACGTTGAATAAATAGAAACTGCGCACTTTTAGGCACTCAATCATTTTTTGCGTACTCGTGTTCATCTACACATGAACCTTAGAAGTTATGTTTATTTAAAAGAATGTTTTTCCATGTTATTACTAACTCTACGTATTTGTCTAACAAAATATGAATTATTATAAATAACTTTCGACTATTATACACAGTGTACAAGTCACTGGTTTAAAATCGAGTAAAGGGGTCTTAATTTTTAAATACATTTAATTTACAGCGAAAATCTGTGGAGTCTTCTTCTAGGGCTTTACCCTAATAAGTGTTGATTATAATGTAAAAATAAAATTTTTTGGGTGTCCTTCCCTTTCAACCTACTGCGTCTATCTGAAATTGCTAGTCCTGCTTTAGAAAACAATCTCTCCGATGGCACAGACGTTGCAACAGCGGATAAATATTTTTTGGCTAATTTGCTTAAATTAGGATAAAGCAGTTCTCTAGTTTTCCACCACTCTAGTGGATTTTGTTTCCTTTCCAGAGGTACGTCTTCTATGTATGATCTAATTTCTAATGTAGTTTTTTCTATTACATTAATAGAAGTTGTAGTTTTAGTCGATACATCAAAATCTTGCCATACTAAATCAATAATATCTATAGAATTCTCGCGGACAGGTTCACTTGCTTCTGGTCGGAATTCGGTTGTTTGCGATATCGAAGTATTTTTATTAGTTAGCGACGTCACTTCTTGATGAATTTCATCTTTGACTTTTTCAAAAGCTTCATCTGTAGCAAATGCTCTCTTTTTGAAACGAGGGTCCAGAAAATCACACTTTGCAAAAACTGAATTTGTTTCGAGGTACGGAAATCCGTTCGTAATCGATTGTAGCAAACTGTCAATTAACGTTCTTGCTGGCGCCGTGGTGGTTACTAATTTTAACTTTTTAAGAAAAGTCTCCAAACCTCTAACTATTAATATAACTTTTGAAAGGGTCACTGCCGTTTCAGAACTCATCTCGTTCGTTATTTGTTCAAAAGGTTCTAAAATTTTACATATTTCTTTAATTGCAATCCATTCATGCTCTGACAATAATTCGACAGGAATATGTAATGAATTTATAGTAGTTGTTATAGGCTGTTGCAGTTTAAATACCCTTTCTAACATAGAGTAAGTCGAATTCCATCTTGTTGGAACATCATTTTTCAATTTCAATTGAACTATGTTTTGATTCATTTGCTCTTGTATTAATATTAAGCTATTAGTTGCCTGTGTACTTCTGTTGAAATATTGCACGATATTCTTAACTTTTGAACAGATTATTTCAACTTCTTTGAGGCCATTTTGCACTATTACATTTACAGTATGTGCAAAACATGGAATATGGGTCCATCCCGTTAATTTTACTGACTCAACCATATTTGCAGCATTGACAGTTGTAATTGCATAAACTTTATCTGATAAACCCCATTCTGATGCTATGCGTCGCAAATCACTACACAAATGGAATGCTGCATGATCTTTTTCACAATAAAAGCAGTCTAAAAGGCAAGAATAAAAAATCCAGTTTTGAGTGATGAAATGAGCAGTAACTCCCACATAACTCTCATTAGTTACAGACGTCCATGCATCTATTGTCAAACAAACATTTTCAGTTGCGTTCAGTAGTGCCCTTAATTTTTCTATAGCCTTGCTATATTCCCGGGTTAAAAGTGAGTTTGAAAATGTCGTACGGGAGGGAATCTCATAGGATGGTTCAAGCAAGCGAAGCAGCTCTCTAAAACCACTATCTTGTACGATAGAAAATGGCTGCAGATCTGTCGCAATCATACGTAAAATTGCGTTACTAATTTTTTGCTCTCGTGCTAAGGACAGCAGATCCGCGTCTTCCTTGCGTTTTCTCGAAACACTACCAGCTTCACTTCCAAATGATGTTGAGACTATAGGAACTATTTGTGTTTCGCATCTTGACGATATTGAAGATCGATCATCTGTAAATTTTAAACAGATTTTGTTTTTGCAAATCTCAAGCAACAATAAACTATCATTTTTTTGTATTTTATCACAGAAAACTAAATTCGTTTTTTATAAAAATATACAAGTTTGCAGCAAATAGCAGGAGTTCTTTTTCTTTGCTTTAGTTGATTTATTGTCTATGAACCACACAATATCGGCATGTTGTGCGGTTTGTCCGACTTTCGACGCAAAAAACGTGCGCAAAAGTATTGCTTTTTATGAAACGTTTTGCTAGTTTACAACTGTTTGTATAAAACCACAGATTATGTTTCGCTGGTAGAAATTTTATCTTCTTTGGAGTTTGCGCGGGATAGTCAGCATTCCCGTGTTTCTGTGTGCATGCGTACCACGTTACGTAGAGGCCGCTAGGCTCCAGATTCGAGGTTAATTACAAAGTAAAATGTACACGATATGCAACGGAAATACACGAGGAAATCGAAACGTTATAATACAGCTCCGCAGCCGCAGTCCCTCATATCACGCATGTATGAACCAGGAATTCTATAATTTGTTGGCAGAAAGGGTCCAGAATTTTTTGTTAAAGATCAATTTTGTTGTGCCGCATTCAGAAACACCTTGATGCTAGTGCTAATAAAAACACTCTAAAGAAATAAATAAATACCTTCAATTACTGAACTAGAGAGCGGTGGTATTTCGACAGAAGTTGACATCGATGGTTCAGATCTTTCAAAACTGATGGTCGGGTGCTTGGTTTTAAGATGCTTTCTTAAATTGGAAGTAGTTCCTCCTTTATAAGAGTATACCGATCTGCATATACTACATTCTGCTTTATCTTCTGACATTGCTGTAAAATGAAGCCATATTGCGCTCCTCTTTTGTGATCCTGATCCCGAAGTATCTGATATGATATGACTTCAGGGAAATAAACATCATTAGTTAATTAAATCATTATATAACAATATAAGTCATTATATTGTTTATAGAAAATCTGTATATGTATATGTAAATTCGCAATATACGTAATCAAGGCTTAGACAAAACGGTGTTTCACTTTAATAAAAAAAAGTATTCTTTTCACATTGTTATTGCAGCGTAAGTAGGCTGAACGGGCAAGTCTGCGGCTCGCGATCACAAATCAAAAAATTTAAACAAAAAAATTTGTCTTTTATTTTTAAGAGATCAAGAAATTTTGCAAAATGTTACAGAAATGCCTAAATAAACGTTGCGAGCAATTCGAACACCTACGTATTTAGAATGTTACAAAACACATTTTCCTAAATTTATTTAAAAGTATCCACTTTAGATGGGTACTATATTTTTTTGTTTTTTTGTAAGAACAATTTTATACGACAAAAGAAGTAGTTTGAAAATTTAAGGAGGCGAGAGAGTTCAGCTGAACGCCATCACGCATTTAAGCCATGTAGACCCATTACTAGAGATGACCAAGGCAGGTGAAATTATTACTTTTTTGCAGCGAACTAGACAGACTCGTGTTATTCGTCTCATAAGAAATCGTTCATGTTGCCTACTGGTTTCCGCGAGAATCGACAAAACACGAGTCTGTCTACTCGATGCAAAAAAAGTAATTTTCCGCTGCCTTTATCATCTCTACCCATTACGATACTCTCTCTACCGGCCACACTGCGCCACAGTGCTCGATTGGTTGCATATGCACACATTCAAGTAGCTGCTTCGCCAAGATGTGCTTGGCTACAAGATCTAGGTGGCGCCCACTTTACCAACTCTGCAGTATTGCGGGCGTAAAATAACAAAGTTAACAGTTACTTCCGGTATAACCGTAAGTCTTCGATAATTGAAATATTTTCTATATACTCTTTAATGTATCGATCAACAATTCCTCGTGAGACAACCTGTATATAGAAATGGGAAATTTCGAAATACCTTAAAAATGACCTTAAGTGAAGCACAAGTTGTGTGACTATGGAAAGGATACACATCAAAAAATGTTAAGGTGAAAAGGATCAATCAAGGTGACTCGTTATTCACTCAGCTCTGTAACTTCATACTAGAGGCTATAATCAGAGGAAGCCGAACTAACGGAGAAGATACAATTTAGAATAGAGAACACCAATAACGATGACTTAATAGTTACAAAAATAGAACTTCAAAAAGCATACAAAAGAATAGTATACGAAGCCAAAGAATTCGGACTTGATCAGAAAATAAAACATACGTCATAGCAGGGACAGAGCGCTTAAAATAAATGTGAACTATAACATTGTATATCTTCGAGTAGCGATCAACGAAGAACAACAAGAAAAACAAGATATCAAACACAGGATAATGAAGGCAAACGGTGTCAGAATTAATCCTTAAGCAAAAAATTACTTTCAGAAACATGAAAATAAGGGCATATAACTACCATAAGACCAACAGTAACTTATGCCACTAAAAATCCAAACAGAATAGAAAGATGGAAGAAGAAAATGGTAAGATTTGGTGAAAAAATACAGAGTAAGGATGGGAGAAAGAACAAATAAAGAACTAGAAGAATTGTGTAAAGAGTCGAAAATATCGACAATAGCAAGATCACTGAGAATCAGATGAGCAGCGCATGTACAAGAATTGGCAACAGAAAGAATCACTATATAGGATGTTCCGTTTAAAACAAGATATTGGATGTTAAAAAAAAGAACGACAATTCGTAAAAATTTCAAATTTTCTCGAAATCTGAGCTAGATAGAAAGATAAAAATATACAGAATGTTCTACATATTAAAAAAAAAACAAACTTGTAACGTGAATAGCGCGAACGAAGCATCCCTTGTACTTAAATATAATGTTATGGGTTTCTCTGAACAACTCGTAGGCAGATAATTCTTTCTTCCACCCATGCCGACAATCCGTCTAGTCCTTCCTGGCGTGTGGGAGAAATCTATTGCGCAGAGTGAAATGACATTCGGAGAGCAAGAGATACCGAATGTCGCTTGATTTATTCATTCACAGAAAGCACACAACTCTTACTACCGCCTGATTATGTTACTACGCAGCTAATGATCAGCCGCCAGGAAGGATTAAACGGACTGTATATATAATCGCTTAACTGAAATACATATCTTTACTGTTACATATTTTTAGCCCTGTTTCATTAAACCGATCTGTTGTGTAGTTTTTACGTATAATAGATAATTAATTATTCCTGATTTTTTTTGTGTATGTCACTTTAATAATTGGTCTCAAAGACGACCTCTAAAAACTATATCTCCCTCAGACGTGAGCAATGTCTGTAATCCAGAACTTAATTTCCATTCCATTCCAGTACTTTCACAATTTTAAAGAAAAACTACTTTGATATTGGAGATTCACTCCCTCACGTCTCCCTTTTGAGGGATGTCATGGGTCTGAGGTTTTGTGCTTGAGCATTTTGGATGAGGGCCAACACACAGAAACTGACGGTTCGTACATTACACATGCAGCAATGGATAAGTTTATCCTTAACGGTATCTGTGAATTTTATTACTTAAAAATGTTTGTTTCATTTATTTGCATGTTATTAATTTTATTTTGTTGCTGTGTGAAATTGTAAAATTTATAATATGCGCACACACAAGAAAAAAGTATTGGTATCAAGTGTTTGGGTATTACAGTCTGACCTGATAAATATAACAAAAGTGTATAACTCAACAAATGTTCTTATGTTTCTAAAGAGTTGTTTTTTGCAATCGTTTACATAAATAAAATAAATAAAAACCTGGGCATTTTATAATTAAAAATTTATTATAGTGCGAATAAGTTAGCTCTGAAGTAAGCCTGTGGAAACGAGTGCTTTCGCAGTAGCGTACACCTCGGTTACTATCAATACTTAAAATAATGTATCTAATTAATTACAATTAGTTTGATTGTGTTGTTAATATCATTAGCATAGCTTCCATTGATGTCACAGTCATACTCCTACGGCGAGGTGAAAATATGTTGGTGTATTTGGAAAATGAGCGTTCTGCGTTTAATGATGTAATATTCGCGAATTTAAAAAGGTGGTTCGCATTACATTCGCACTCTTGGTTATCACTTGAACACTTGCCAATACGCACGTATAGTTTGAAAATCAGGATTCTTATTTATAACCGCGCATAATTTATCGGTTGTCAGCCTTCCTACATTATCTGTTAGATTTCCTAGCGATGCTTTGAGGTCATCTACTATATTTAGAGCTTCATGTAATAAAAGCTTGGTGTTCTCTAATTTGGAAATAGTGTCTAAAAGAATTGAATAATTTTCGGAAATTTGCTCTATTTAGATATGGATTTCGGTATTTGAAACCAGCCGCTGCCTTACTGATATTGCTTGGACTTCCCTGCAGAAATTTAAGATACAAGGTTTAATAATGTCCAAAAATGTCTCATAAAACAAAACAGCTTTAAGCCACGTTCACCATCTCGTCAATACCGGTTGTGGTGGCTGAAGAATGCCCAGACAAGCCTGTTTAAACTAACGAATGCGTTTCGGAGACATAATAAAAACTTTTTGGTAGCAAATATTAATTGATCTACTTTTGGATAACTGTTTTTGATAAATTCAGCTACAATATGACATGCATGGAGCAAAGAGGTCGCATGAAGCAATTGAGGACGAGATTGTTTTAGTAACTTTCCAGGTTTAACCATCATCTGTAACCAACATTACAAGTTGGGTTACCGATATATTGAACTTCCCAAAGGTATTTATTATAGTATGTACTATAGTTTCGGCGTTTATTTTCTGTAATACTGTACAACGTAAAAGAAGAGGCACGGATGCCACATCGCTTTCTGAAGCGCACATATATACAATTCTTTCTGGCATCCGTTGTTTTATCCACCGTCAGCCATATTTTTTTATTTTTAACTCTGCCTTGATTTGATCCGTAATCGTGTTTTTCACCCGCGGCAAATTAAACTGCAATTGAGCTCTTGTTGGCGACCTCCATTCCGGAATATATTCCCCCAAAACTTTCGAATTTCTTCATTGTCTACAATATTTTGTGGAATGTTGCACACACTTAACATAAAAAAGTCATATAGAAGTTTATAATATGATATATCACGTATCGCATTTAACAGGTGCTGTTTGCTATTAACATCTCTTTTACAAACAAAAATACTGTACGGTAAAATGTTGATATTGCATTTAATAATAGCGTCAGTGTATTATAATGTCGCAAAGCGGTTAAGAAATCTATTAACAACGTAACAAAGCACGCCGTCGATTCGCCATCATCAATCCAACCCGTCATTCACACACACACTAACCCAACGCGTATGAATCCCGATTTCGGGTATGTCTGATCGCTTTCGAAATATATCATCGCCGCCAATGAGTGCGCATTCGTTTCTGCAGGCTTACTGTAATGTCACTTAACTTATTTACAAAAAGACCAAAATGGAAAAAGAGACAAATATTCTTATAAAAATCGTAAAAACTAAGTATTAGAAAAATAAGATTCCATTGTGTAAGCGAGGAAGAAAGAAGCTTATAACTAAAATATCCATTGAGTAACTTTACTTCGCTACGAATAAAAATTAATTGAAAATGTGCTGGAAAAGTTGGCTTCTTGAACATTGGCCTTAGAACCAACCCACAAAAATAATGTCGGTGGTAAAAAAAATTACGAAACCAAGAAACGCTAATGAACTAAATTTTGAGAAACGTTTAAAAGTAAAAAGAAATTGTCACCCCTTGCCAGAACTTAAAATTAGGCAAACTAGTAAAGACAAAAACAAGGAAGTCCGTTGTAATTTTTGTAGATCTATGTATAATTTGGCTGCGTTTTGTTACACTGTGTGCATTACATTTTCGAACAATTACGCAGTTACGGACTTGAAACACCTCAAAGGAAATATCCAAAAACATTCCCTTTCTGCAGAACACATGCAAAGTTCCGTGAACAATGCTTTAATTGGAAATGAACAATCTATTAAAGAATTACATGGCTGAGAATGTATCAAAAAATCTATACTATCCATATGTATATACTTTGAGCAAAATAATTGATCGCACAAAGTTTTTTTTGAACATCTGAGTTTTCTCCTTGCGCTGGCACGACGAATCGGATTTTTCTAAAAATTCGGTATATTTTTGATTTTTTAGACTGTTGATAAACAGAATCCTATTTTTTGAAGGAGACTGTTTTTAAAGGCACTTACAAAACTGTGCAAAACGACTTTTGATTTTCGATTTTTGCCGTTGTGATCACCCAGTAAATTTGTCTACGAATTCCTGATCTCAAATTATGTTAATTATTTCAAAAACTAAGCTGTGCGGGGAACGTTGGGAGTGGATATGCATTGAATTACTTTTGAACCATGCATTACTTAAATGGGCATGTTATACATGTAGCCTCACTATTTTAAGAAAGAAGTACCTTATAGATGTGGTAGTATATTTTAGAACTATACTAAAAATACAACCAATATTAGACCTAATTTACTTACTGCTCTATCTTAGGGACAATCTTACGGATCTCCTGGGGGTCCACCAAGATCTGATGCTTAGACAGCATATGTGCGGCAATAGTATTACGATTTAACGCTTTCCATCTGCACATCATACATTGATATGGAAATTCTCCACTGTGTAAGGCGTAATGCTTCTTGAAAGATCTTTCGCGAAGTAATCGTTTGCAGATTCCACACTCAAATAGTTTCTTATTGTTATCATCGATGACAATTTTAAATTGGATCTCATTCCTTAGAGACAAAAAAAAAGAATGTAATTTGGAATGTACAGTTATAGGTAAACATGCAGAATCGGTAGAGTAGTCCCAATCAGAGAAGTACCTGCGTGATTAAAATTTGTCATCGCCGTTGATATTTTGAACAATATGGGGGTGTTCAATAATAGAAAAAAAACAATACTTTGTGTAAAACTTTTACCTGCACCATCGGTTCCGGAGTTATTAGTTTCGTTCTTGATTTTCGAGATAGAGTCTGAGACGAGACCAACTTTAAGGTATGAAGTTGGCACACGAGATTGTCAAAACTTTTACTATTATAATCTTAGTGAATACGTCTCTGTTAACCATCCGTGCTCGAAAGGGATTATAACGGTCGGTAAACATTTCTTTTGTGAAGATCGAATGCTATTTAAAATGTCAAGTCGTTAGAAATATGGACAGACTATAATTTCTGTTTGTTTTTTGTGTTTTTCAACATTTTGTGCTGCAGCTGTTTATTTTATTTCTTTTAATATTTGAATATAGTACAATTAAGTCCATTGGATTGATGTGCTCAATGCACTGTCTGAAGTAATTTTCTTTTGTGATCCAAATACCTGCTTTATAGGAAATGTTAGAATTGTTTGGAATGAAATTTGGATTACCATGGTGTGTGGTTCAAACACTGAACCATCAGTTCAAAAAATTCGCAATTCTCGAACTGCATAGTCCAAACGGTACATTTGTAATAACCATACACACCAGCTTAAAGTTTAAAGTTGCCCAGAAATAAAAAATTCCAAAAAGGGAATGCTTTCTTAAAAGGTCCCCTTAATCACATTTTCTATTTTATTGATTGTATACAATATTATGTTGTTCTATTATATATTCAGGTGCCGATTCTGCAAGCTTATGGTACAGCCAACACTGAATAGGCGAGTCCTAACCAGAAAGAAAAAACAAACTTACTCTGTATCGGAATCATTTGATTCGGATTTATCATTGTTTGTACTATTAAGGGTGTCTTGAAGACGTACGTTTTGATCAAATTCTGGTATATAATCCTCTTCCTTAATATATCTGAAGTACGAACGACACATTTAAAATTTACAGATAGAAATGTTATAACCAGCTATAAAAACGACGAGTGTACACTTACACTTCCTCGGGTTCGGTTTTTAAAATTTGGCTGTCCATACTGCAACTACCACTGGAATATTCCTCCATGTCTTTTAACTACTTCATATCCTTCACCCTAACACCATTCTCACACTATCGATAGCTTCTGTTCTGAGGAAACATCCTGAACTGATAAATACAATACAAATTCGCATTTAATCATCCCTTAAGATGAAATACGTTTTTCTTTTCGATTTTTTTTTTTGAATTTTTGGGGAAACAAGATGATATAAACATTCAGAACCGGAATGGCTTCTATCGATTCTGTTACCTGTGATCCAGTGATGGGTTGCTATTTAAAAGTCAGGTATTTTACAACTGGTATATATATAATAACAGTGTACAGCTGTTGCATCTGGCGAACATATCTTACTTTCCTTTTATAGTACAATACAAAAAAGCCCAGATAAATAGCATTGGTTACAGTCAGGTTCGAATTCAATAAATGTTGATAAGACAACAGTAGAAACTATAATAAATACCTTTATTAAGTTCAATGTATCGATAACCCAACTTGTAATGTTGGTTGCAGATGGAGGTTCAAACATGGATAAAGCTGGATAGTTACTCAACAATCTTACCCCCCTTGCTTCATGTAACCTGTTTGCTCAGTTATCCAAAAGTAGATTATTAAATAGTTTCTACAAAAAAAAATTATTAAATCCCCGAAACGGATTCGTGAATTTAAACAGGCTTGTCCAAACATTCTTCGGCCACCACAGCCGGGATTAACGAGATGGGGAAGGTGGCTTACAACTGTTTTATATTATAAGGCATTTTTTTTTATCTTAAATTTTAATCGCCAAGAAGCCCCCAAGCAATTTCAGTAAGCCAGCGGCTGGGTTCAGATACCGAAATCCATACTCAAATAGAGCAAATTTCCGAAAATTATTCAGTTCTTTTAGATACTATTTCCAAATTAGAAAACACCAAGCTCTTATTACATGAAGCGCTATATATAGTAGATGACCTCAAAGCCTCGTTAGGAAATCTAGCAGATAATGTAGGAAGCTTCACAACCGATAAATTATGGCGGTCACAAATAAGAATCACGATTTTCAAACTATGAAGTTCAAGTGAAAACCAAGAGCGCGACTGTAATGCGAATGACCTTTATAAATCGCGAACATCCACATCATTAGACGCAGCACGCTTACTTTCCAAATACACCAACATATTATCACCTCGCCGTAGGAGTATGTCTGAATCACCAATGGAACCTATACTAATACTACAGCGAATCTTTGCGTCATCAACAACACAATCAAACTAAAATAGTAAGTAATTACATACGTTATTTTTTATATTAATAGTAAACCGAACCGTACGCTACTGCGAAAGCACTCGTTTCCTCAGACTTACTACGAAGATTATACTTGTCTGTAAACAGACTAACAGCGCATGCGCGATCGTATCGCCCTTGGCAAACGGAACGTTTAAATATCAGTTCCAAAACAGCTTCGGAGCAATAGGGCGAACAAATCAATGCAAATCGCTTTAATTTTTTTTGCGCCCGGGTTTATAGCTCCAATTCAATTTCATAGTTAGTCCTTCTTTTATAATAATTTTGTTTTGAAAAACTTAATGATAAATGCGTTTTTGCCGAAATTACTTTTTTTAATGAACTTTTGTCTAAATATTTTTACAACTAAATCCTCTTTCCGGCAAACCATATAAAAACCAATTACGTGCTCAGTTGCACTGATTGGCATTGAATTGGAATTAAATTAAGGAAACATCCCTTTTGTAACACAAATAAGCGTTACAATTATTGGGATATCGCAAAAATTGATCTAACGATATGATCTTTACTATGAATTCATTACTTTCTGATCTTAACGTTCACAGAAACTGATGTTATTATATGTTCAGATCTTCAATTAAAAAGCAACACAGATTTTATTACATCTGTTTGTGGATAATCAATACCACTTCGAAGTGTCTGAGACCACAGTATAAACCAGAATGGGCAGAATGTCGGAACTTTTAACATTTCGCTGTTCGTTTTCAATGACCTTGACGCCCAGCTACCACTTTGAAAAGCTGTTGCCGGGAATTTTCAAACGACAGATTTATCCATTTTAGCCCAATTCTATTATTTAAAATATTTCTTCAAGCATTAGAGTAAGTAAAGGTAAATAGGTTTCTAGTAAAACAATGTTTAATTAAGAAATATATTTACAGATGTTGTAAAATAATGGATTAACATTTTCTCCTTTTAAGAAACTACATCCCTATTATTACACTGTAAAATATTCTTAAATAAATAAATGAATTGATTAAATATGATCTTTGAAATCCTGCGCAAGGGCCGTGTTCTACCTTTTCCATGTATTTCTTAGTTTTCATCCTATTGCAAAACTAATTGCCAATTCAGGAAATTTGTTTACAAAAATAGATTCTAAAGAATAAATATTGTTGTGATATTGTTAGAATTTTATGGTTTCCTTTGTACTGCCTTATTTTATATAAAATTGCTACGTCATCCATAGTGTCTGACCTTAATTATCTCTTCTAGTTTTTCTTTAAAAAGTATCCACATACATAAACAATTGCATTTTGCTGCGGTAACTCCAAAGATCTGTTGTATCTACTGGTAGACCTTTATTTTCGTACAAAACATTGGTTGACAACAGTTCGTGAATAATTGTAGGAGTGGAATTTTTTATTTCGTTTGGAGCTTGATCGAAATCTCCAATATAATTGGTCCCTTCAGTATATTTAAATGCCCTCCTAAACTGGATGGGCAATGGATTTTAAACATTTCCACATTGTTGTCTAGTTGTCTAAAAGTTCTCAAAACCGCCCTGTTGTAACTGTTTAGTGAAGAGAGGCGGCTTTCCCAGCAACGTCAATGGCTTTCGTGTTTTCAAAAACACTTTCACACTTTCTGTATGCTTCACGAAATTAGAGACTAGACAGATTCGTGTTTATTCGTCTCAGGAGAATGGGTTCGTGTTGCCTACTGGTTTCCCCCGAGAGTCGACAGGACACGGAAAGTGGCAAACTTTACTTATAACTACGCCTGCAGAAACAACTTTCCGTGCGCTTCACGAAATTAGCAGACTAAACAGACTTGTGTTTTGTTGACTCTCGGGAAACCGATAGGCAACGCGGAGCCATTCTCCTGAGACGAATAAACACGAGTCTGTCTAGTCTCTGCGAATTTACCGAAGCGCACGGAAAGTAGCGAACTTTATCCATAACTATACGTGATATCTATATACCAGACCTAATAATGGCAGTATTTATAAAAATAAGTAAGCATAGGAAGAAACAAGAACGGAGAAGTGCGTCTCTAGCGCTCCTTATACGTTTCGTATTGTCTAATTACAAGTATCCTTTGCCTCTATATTTTCTATCTGCCGCTTTAAACGAGAATATGGAATACATTGGCAAGTAACCCGTGTACATGTACGAAATTCGCTTGACAAAATAATCGAAATAGTAACAGGAGCACATACTGCACTTGAAATACCCAGATACTTCCAAGGTCACTGATGGTACAGCTCCCGCAGTATAAGTTGGCGAGCGGTGGGAGTGAGTTCGCGCAGATAGAAGAAGGGTAGCTTACGTCTTATTCGTTCTTAAATATAACGTTTCCGTATCAGAAGAGTACCTGTAAGTTCTTCATTAAATTTATATTTAAGAAACTAACTTATGTAATGTGTTTATGTTTCGAAACATTTGTTGTTCCAATCCAATACAGGTAATGGGATTCATAAACTTAATAATAATAATATTTATTATCACAAGTTACATATGTAATATACAAGTTGTCAGTCGGTAAGATACAATAATAATGAAAAGTGCAAGCAATATTGTAGCATAATATAGATGATAAAACTAGAAATAGACACAGTATTAAATGGGGTTACAAAATCAACGAATTAAAAGAAAGTGAAACTAATCACTGTCATCGTCACTATCATCATCACTATCTTTATCTAAATTAATAATAAGCTGTTCACAGCGTTTGTCAACCAGGATCTGCTTCTGTAAATGTTCTTCTTGTTTCATGACATGTTTGTGTTTCTAATTTGAATGTTACGTTTCTTGCTGCTACATTATTCTTAGTCTGCGCCCATCTCATCTCAATAGAATTGAGGTTTGGGTGATATGGAGGCAACCTTAAAACAGTATGCCCCTTCTGTTGAAAATATTCATCAAATTTATAAGTAATATAGCGCTCTTTATGTGACTTGATTAAATCATATAATTGTGGTTTCAACATATTGGTGTCGAAGGGAATCCCCTTAGCCGCTAACCATTTAACCATTTCTATTGTTTTACTGACAGATGTAGGTGCTTTGTTTGTTTGAACATTGTAATACGGATCGTTGTCTATGACAACGACAGAATTGTCAGGCAGTTTTGGGATTAATTTCTCATTTACCCACTTTCCGTAGTTTTCTACGTTCATGTCGTCGTAGTAGTCACCACTTTTTGAGCCAGATTTATATATATTAGTAAGCACTCTTGAAAAAAACCCATACTACCGCTTGCATGTACTATAACTAATCTTTTAATATATTTTTTTCCAAGACCATTTGCACTACTATCGCTCCAATTTTTCGACGAAGTATGACCATTGTGAATATATGTTTCGTCAATATACACTATGGGATTTTTGTTTTCTCGAAAAAAAAAATACTTTCTGCAAATAATCTATTCTCCGCGAGCTAATATCCATTCGTTTGATTAATATTTTTCTGTTTTGTGTATCTTTCACAATTTTTCGCAGCGAAGTTTCTGATCTCTCCCATTCTAATTCTTTTTGCACCTTCTTATGTAAAGCTCCTATAATAACACGACACTCTTCTGTACGGTGGAAATTGTAAATTATGTTACGCAGATCTTTTGTTCTTGCCCGGATTGCGAAATTTATTTTCTCCAGGAGTACTTTGAAGTGCATTGCCTTCGTGAACAATCCGCTCGATACTTCTTATTGATACACCGGTTGCATTCGAAACACATTCTTTTATATCTGATAAGGACTGTTCTGCGGTTTTTAAATCAAAAAGTTAATTAAATACATTAAAAACTATTTCGCGCGCTTGACCATTAATCACCCACGGAACTCATATCGATACGACACTGGCAACTGCTATAATGGGACAGATGGGTGACACATTTCGTAAATAAGTTCGCCGCGCTTCCCCACCGTTCACCAACTTATACTGCGGGAGCTGTACGTTCACTTGACTATGTGTGAACAGTAACAGGTATTAAGAACAGTTGTCAGAAATAAACGGGTCCGTTCTCACCTGTTTTCTGAAATTGCAAGTTCAGTACCAACTTTAAGCCGTTTTCTTTTCACAGAGCGAAGCAGTTCCGGAATAGTAATGTAACCAATCGATGGTTTTACAGCTGATCAAAATACTGCACCGCTCTGAAAAGAAAGTGGCTCTAATATGAGAAATGGAGAATTATTCGAGTGGTAGTTGCAGTATGGACAGCCAAATTTTGAAAACAGAATCCGAGGAAGTGTAGGTGTACACTTACAAAGATTTTCTTTTTTTTGGTTGTATAGCATATATCTGTGTTTGTTTCAGATATATTAAGGAAGAGAATTATATACCAGAATTTTATGAAAATTTACCCCTTCAGGATACGCTTAGTAATACAAATAATGACAAATCTGAATCGAATGATTACAATACCCAGTAAGCGCTTCTTTTCATCGAAATAATTTGAAACTTCTCAATTGACAAAATTTGAAAAACATTAACTGTTAGCTGCTCTTTTTTTCTTTTAGAAATGAGATTCAATTTACAATTGTCATCGATGATAATAACAAGAAGCAATATGAATGTGGAATCTGCAAACGACTCCTTTGTGAAAGATCTTTCAAGAGACATTACACATCATACAGTGGGGAATTTCCATATCATTGTATGATGTGCAAATCGAAAGCGCTAGACCGTAATACTATCGTCACACATATGCTATCTAAGCATCAGATTTCTATGGAACCAGAGGAGATTCCCAAATTTATCCTTAAGATAGATCAGTAAGTAAATATTTTTGAAACTAGTACTTGGTAGAAATTTGTATTAGAACCGATGTTTGTTGAATAATAGGCCACCGTATGTATGTTGCTAATTTTAAATTACGGAAAAAAGGGTCCCATTCTATCTTAATTTGTTAACTGACATGTTTACGTTATAAATTATATCTCGCACATTTCTTATTTCATGTTGTCATAAGTTAGTTACTGAACTTGTTCATTGTGGCTTTTTCCAGGACTCCAAATTTTTTTTCCTCCAGAAACTGATTCTCCGTTCCTTATCGAATTATTTCTTCTACGCAGCTACATTCAATTAAAGGTTTATATATGGGCTGATTCATGGAACCCATCCATTAAAATTTCTTAAATTTGCAATAACATCTCGATGTTGAAACTTCGGGGTTAAGCATAGTTAGTTATGATCTACTTAGAAAAAATAACTTCATCAATGTCGCACTTCCGGTTATATCGAAAGTCATGGCCAAGTATGATATTATAAATAGAAACCTATATTTTTTCCTGCACTTTTAGATACTATTAGTCATTTTAAAGCTAATTTTATAAAACATCTTACCCAAAATTATACAGGCTGTCCCACAACCTAGGATTGATTTGGCATAACGTATTACTAAAAGTATTTTTTTCATCAAATCGAACGCCTGTATATTTTTACACTATGTGATGAAGGATGAGAACTATGAAATAATGGTAATAATCGGCTTACTTTCACCGCCACCCTCACAGTTCTATACGTGCTGCTGCTGAGGAAATGGGTATATCATATTCATTTTGTTGTTTGAGAAACATATTCTTTTATATCTTTTAGTGTCTGTTCTTCGGTTTCACGCAATTGATTGTGAAGAACTTTGTGGCCCACTTATTCCGGTACGCCAGTGTAACCCTTAACACACTAAGCTACACTAACCGAGAACGCTTGGTTTAATTCGCTCAGAACGTACCCTCTTCCCTCGCCAAGTTATATGCTGGTTACTGTACTACCCATAAATAAATTTGAGAACTACTATTGACAAAGCCCTATGAATCGGTTACTCGTAAAAACCCTCGATTCTAAATATGCATGTAATATATTATTCTATGTTGTCATGAATTTGAAATCCTGTATCATTAATACAAGGAAATTTGGCATTTTTAACTCTTTTAATCTTCTAGACCTATTGCTGGCGAATAAATACTACTACCACTTTTCCAGGAACTATCCCCGTTACACAATTGTTCTCGGAAAAGGAAGTAGAAAGTTATACGAATATGCAATTCGCAAACGACTCGTTCGTAAAAAAAGTTTTCAAAATCATTGCATGATGCATACGGGCGATTATCCCTACGCAGTGTGCCCTAGCGATATCATGAAATGCGATAATGAAAATAGGTGATTGTTAAGAGGTGTGCTAAAAGTGTGGAGACGGTGATTTATTGTCATTAATATTAATTTTAGGAAACTATGTTCAATATAAAAGCTTGTTATGACCATTTGAGAATACTTTTAAGTTTTCTTTCATCAATTGAGCAAGAATATTCCGAAACGTAACGTAACGCGTGATTTGGAATAATTTATTGTAAGTTCCGTCCCGAGAAACACCAAATAAAACATTTTTAACGATCAAATTTAGATAATAAATGGGAGCTTTTATAATTATTGACTTGACAACTTAAAGGGCATAGTTGTTAATTTCTTGACGTACTACATGCATATTTGATCTTACTTGCGAATTAAAATAAAATCTGCAGCGTGGGTCAATTGCATTTCAGGCGCGTAAAAGTATTATTACCTTTTCATGATGGTTTATATAGTTAAAAAATTCTTCTTGGTCAGATTCTGCACTGTTGTAAATCTACGCCTGTTTCCAATCATAAATTGCTTGGCTCGTCTCTGGTCTGGAATATTTTCCCACTAGTCTTGAGATTACTTTTTATTTCATGATTAGCCTCTTGCTTACCTGCGCCACTATGTCGACTTGGAATACTTTAGCGTTTTGAAATAGGCTATTCTTCGTATAATCCCGTTGATTCCAGCAGCTTTTCTTCATTCTTTTTTGAGCCGTTCACGTACTCAGATTTGTTGCGGGAAATTTCTTTTCCATTCCTCTTTATCTGATATTAACATTTTGTAGTAGAAAATGTATTTGGTGTTAATGGCGTTACCACGTACATGCCACATTCTGTGTGCCACTCAATGCCATTATTGGCTCTATCTGAAGTGTTTTCGTCCATCATACCGCCGAGTCGTATCATTGGTCTGACCTTCATGTACAGCAATTGCATCATTTTTGCATTTGGGGCCCAAGTGTTCTCAAACAACCTCAATATGTTCCCAGGATAATTATTGTTGGTTTTGTTGATGTGAAATTCTTTCATCAAACCACACTCACAGGTACTTGGTTTCTTTTCGAATCTCCACTTCTAACAACGTTGGTTTTGTTAGAAGTGGAGTATTATGCGTTATGTTACTATTGCTGGACACTTTTAGAATTGCAATTTCCATGTTAATTTGACTAAATAATGTTAATGTACAGTATGTTAATAATTACATTAGAATGGGCACTCTTCGAACGTGTATAATGTGTTGGCTACCGTATTTAAAGGTACGACATTGGAGGTCGGCTAATTATCTCTCGTTGAACGCGAATTAATTAAATTGGAATGTGGTAAGCATTATATTATGCACGTTTGAAGCTGATCGATACGCATTTAATTATTAACTTACTGTATATAATAACTTAATTTTATATTTTGGAATATAGGTTATTAATAAGCTTGAATCAATGAACGAACCTAAAAATAATGCTAAGATAGCTTAACTCCTCGAGGTATTGATGGAATAATTCACGGAAAACGCAATAAAAGGAGCTGCTTCCTGAACGGCAGGCATGCGTTTCTTTGGCACTAGAGGGCGCCAAGAAATGTCGAGTTTGTCGTTTTGAAAGTTGTGGTATTAACTGTGAGGCAACAGCGATAGAAGGTAGAGATATGAAAAATACTTCGAAACCACGCTGATGACGCCGGGTAGGCAGAAACATGTTCGTGTGTTATATTTTTTCTCTCTCCTTTTATTGCGTTTGCCGTGAATTATTCCATCAATACCATGAGGAAGCTAAGCTATCTTAGCATTATTTTTTGGTTATAGCAATACATGTTCATCCATAACAGAAATTGACAATTAAGGAAGTACGCCAGATGTCCGACCCTAATCTTAACCGTGAAACACGAATCTTACGAAAAAGTTTGTCATATCTATGTTTGTTCGTTTCATCGGTGGTCACAATATAACGATTTCAGTTTCAACGCAGATGGCGCTGTAATCGGTGAAAATATAGTAGTTTCATTTTTTTAAGTTGAAACCCCTATTTTTTTTAATTACATATAGCAATTCTACGCTAAAAAAATAACTCATTTTTGTCTGAAACATTCTATTACTAATTTCGTAGATGGCGCTGTAATTGGTGGTATTTAATTTAATGGAAACTCCCATCGAATTTCCGTGGTATGTTGTTGTTATCCTTATTGACTAATTCGAAAGTAATAAATTTCTTATTATCATAGCGCCATCTACGCTGGAAATAAAGTCGTCGTTTTGTGGCCCTTATATAAATATAATAAAACGAACAAACATTGGTATGACGAACATTTTCGTAGGGTAAGATTAAAATACAACACCTGGTATAAGCAAGTGTCAAATATTTTCGTTAAGATGTTAATTGTTTCGAAGCTTTATGCCTGTAGTTGGAAGAATATATTACGCTCGGACCATAAGTGTTTTTGTGGTCTCGAATCTCAACCGTAAAACTGCACTTGCGTTCGGTATAGGATAAATACTTCACGTTACTCGCACCTTGTGACATACATAATTATTTCTAACAATTTCAAATGTTAGTTAGAACTTATGTAATTATTCTCTTTTTTTGCAGGAAAAATAATGAAAGAACCGATCCAAGTCACTTGTAAGTAGTAAACAATAATAACTAATGTTTTATAGGTTTTGTACTGAACACGTTTAATGTCCTTAATCCTTCTCCATATTTGTATATTTCAATATTTTGTAGTGGGAGAAGAGTTTGTAAGGTGCTGAGTTATGGAAATAGGAAATTCTACAGATGTATTATCTGTAATACAAGGTTGAATACGATGAAAAGATTCAACGAACATTTTCGCATACATTCTTATCTTAAGAACGAGTCGCAGCTTATGAGGTGATTATTTGAAATATAAGATTTAGTACATTTTTATTTGTCAAAATCTATGTTTGAAACCTTAAATCGTTCCCATATGTCTTGTGTCTAGCTTATTATGGCTATCTTTCAGAAAAGAAAGTAAATATAAAAGAACACAGGTACTATGCAAGATATGCGGACAAGATATTCCTAAACATACCTTCAAGGTACATATGTTTCACCATTCCAAAGCAAGTAAGACGTATTATTGCGCCATCTGTAGGTGGAAAAGTAAAACAAGAAATGTACTTGATCGCCACTTTCAAAAGAAGCACCCAAAGAATTTGTTAATGAATGAGAAGTAGGTTTGACTTGAACAATTATATATTTTTTAATTTTTTATTTTTTTTTACAGGAAAGCTAATATAAAAGAAGTTCAGGATTATATTTGCAAATTCTGCAACGTTCCATTCTCGCATTTGGGTCTATTCAAGCAACATATGCGCATACATAGTTGTATTAAGAAGTGCAAAGGTCCTGGTTATAATAATCCAACCGCCGAGGATTTGGAAGAACATGTTGAATTGAAACATGATAATCAAGCACGTGAAAATTACTCTACTAGTACTCAACCTAAACTCGAGATTTTGTTTGTGGATACGGAAATGAAGTAAGCATTTCAATAAGGATTATTTGAGGATAGTGTTGCATTTTTTAGTTTGATAAGTTGCCTTTGTTTTATTATTTGTGGCAATACTAGGTGGTTTTCTCAGAATCCTTCTCAATAAGAAACAAATAAATAATAATTATAATAATAATATTTAAGTGTGTTTATCCATTTTGACTATGGACAACTAGATTATATTCCGCTCTAAGTAAATAATTAAATTAGGATATTCGAGTCGGCGTCAAGCGCTCCCTTGTCGTAGCTGACTAACGCCCCCACGCACCTCAAGTCCATAGAACGCGTTTGGATAGATAGTATAATCGTTTTAATAATTCTCACATGAATTCAATAGTTATCTGTGATTACTAACAGATTTTTTTAGTGATTTCGCAGTATTTGTGCTAATACAGATAATGAAAAGTAATAAGCGCCCTTCTGAGGATGTAAGAATAATTTTGAACTATCTAATTCAACTTAATCGTAGTTCTCTCCACTACATTTCGACCCGTAACTTCAAAAAAAAAATTATTTTTTTTTGGAAATTAGTTTAAAAATATTATTATTTTTAGATTTGTTTGAAATATAAGTAAATCTGCTAACACGGTTTTATCGCGCAAACAAAAGTTACAAGTAAGTATGTTGCTTTTAAAAAGAATAAAGGATTTAAGTCCTAACGATCAAAAACAAATAAAAAACAGAACGTCCATCGTCTCCTTGCCGCTCCCCAAAATGACCAACGCCCTTTTCCGTTCCAATACTCCCCTGAAAATCTAAACCTCGGGGGCGGAGCGGCTTACCCCGCCCCCGAGAAGCGCTGGATGCTAGTCAAAATCGCCACGCCAGTGAACCGACCAAGGGTGACACCAATGAGTTGCTGATAAAAATTTGTAAGGTTTTAAATTGCTCCTATGATGGTCTCAGGGACTAGTTTAAAATAGACTTAGCTCATTCCTTTTCTACTCTTTTGGAATATATTTATAACTATTGACCAAATTCAGACAGTTATTATTTATCACTCTTCAGGAATACAATTTAAAATTGCAAAAAAAGCAAAACAACCGTCACAGAATGCTGCACGTTGGTGAATAGCTTTAATCAGTGTAGCTATGAGATTGTCCCTTTTTGGAAGAAAATGCAGGCTTTCCTCTGATTTTATTTCTGATTGAATGACTTGTGTTACAGTAAAGACGTTGAATTGATTTTGTTCTTACACTGTTAATAATGATGTAAGAATCTACAAAACCCAATTTTCCATACAATCTGTCGGTACGTCACCAGAAGCCAGAACCATTTATCATTGAAAATTTGAAAGGGATTGTATTTTGCAGTGCGGTGATTTTGGCGTTTGGGCTTTAGAGCAACTAATTTTTATATTCTCAGCTGAAGCTCACTTTTGAGTTAGGTAGATATGCTAACAAACAAAATTGTATCTTTTAGTGGGAAAACCCACAGCAGATTCGCGAGAGGTAGTCATCGTATGACGTGATTTATGGCATGGTGGACATTAGAGGACAGGTAGTTCCAACAAGACAGTACCATACCTCACACTGCTAATGCCACTATCGACGTATTCTAAAAACAGTTTGATGTGAAATCAAGAAATGCAACTATGAGTTGGCCTGCAGGAAAATGCGATTGAACTGTTTGAAATTACTGTTTGTAAGGTTATTTGCGATTTATGCAAACAAACCAAAAATTATTGCACAATGTCATCGAAAATTGGGTTAATCGAATTGGCTTGTGTGCACGAAGTCGAGGCGGACACTTACGTTATACGTTTTTCGAAACGTAAAATGTAGTGAACAATGTGTAAAAATAATGTAAAAAGTTCGGTTGTATCTGAAATAGTTTTCATTTTATTTCGTCATAGAATCATGCCGTTCTTATTAGAAAATCCTTTATAATCTGGAGATTGACAGCCTCATTTTTGACTTTAAATATACTGAGATAAAAGGAGAAGATGGTTTGCTAGTGCTTATATTCATTTGCATTCCAAAAACATTATCTACAATGCAATAAAGATGTCTGACAAACTACTAGTGATATTGATTTTTTATTATAGAAAACATTATACATCAACTGCAAAGCTGTTTGGTTTCAGCATAACCTTACGACGAGAGATCTAAAATTGTTGTAATGTACAGTGTTCTAGTAAAAATAATAAAGGTATTGGAAAAGTTAAACATCTGAATATACTAAAATATTTTTCTGGTATTTGATCTCTTGTAACTTTGGTTTAAACCAAATTAATTGTCATATTTGGGGTACATTTTACTTTTAACATACTTTTTTCATGTTTAATAGAGACCACATAAAGGATGAACCAGAGAAATCTAAAAATGACAAAAGGACACGGTTTATCTGCAAATTTTGCCCCTTCACTGCTAACACTAGGACACCATATAGGACTCATTTGAAAATACATAGGATGTAAGTAATTTTTATAAATATACACAATTTTTGTTTTTAATTTTGGGAAGTTCAAAAGTCATGCATAAATAGACGTTACGTGTGTGCGAATGATTTTTGTCAGTAATGACTTAAGTTGATAATTCCGACAATAGAGAGCACATTTGTTGTTTTCTTTTCAGAAGCATGAACCCATAGGGCTGTTAAGATTTGAACAGCTTTGACCACCTGCAAAGTTGTTTGGCGTTTCAAACAACTTTGTGCGGTACACCTATCAAGTGTCATTTTTTCAACGACTCAGAGAAACTGATACACTTGTTGTTTCACGCGATAATCGAGGTAATTACGCTACAGAAAATAATGTAAACAACGAAAAAAATGTAGTTGATGCAGTTTGGACGATCCCACCTTGAGCACTACATACATTGCAAGGTAGTTTCATTGCAAGTTCCGATATTTTTAACCGGAATATTATGTCTAACTTACTAAAGATGATGTTAATGGTACTCACAATTTCCATTTATGGAATTTTCAAAATTCACATGTTAGACAATGGTGATTTCAACACCGTTTTAGTGTGAATACTTCACCTGGTATCTTTCACGGAGATCTGTTTGAATAAGAAGTTTTTCCTAGCTAAATGCAGAGCACTATCTAACTTTTCTAGATGAAGCAGCATTGTTTGAGAAGATCGAAGATACTCCACTCCTTGATGGCCAACAAATGTGGTTTTAACGCGATGGCGCTCCAGCTCACTACGATAGACACGTTAAATGCACAGTTTCCTGAACTATGAATTCTTCGTAGAGGTTTTCTTGCTCGTCTCCTAAGATCCCCCGATCGAAACCCGTTTAAACCATCATTTTATTGAGGCCATTTGAGGCAGTGTCAAAATAAACGTGCGAACAATTGACCAAATAATAATTAGAATTAATGAAATTCGACAAAATGGCACAATAATAGGACGTATTTATGACTCAATGGTTGCCTGTATTCGAGCTTAAGGAGGGTATTTTGAGCAACTATTGTAGGCAATATCTTCTTACATAGCCTTTTTTTTTTACTCAAACAAAAAATTGTATTATAATAATTATCTCTAATTTATTAAAATATACACTTGTCTTAGTTCTGTAAATAAAAAAAGGTAGGGATTATGTTTTTTGTTTTAAAAAAGATTTTTTTTATACCTATTATAAAGCATCCAGAATATTCACCATGCTTATGCGATCGGCATTCGGTGTTATTCGCTTCGCCGAGTCGGTTATCTATACTTTCTACCACTCGTAGGCGTGCGCCTGGATTATTGCAGCATTCACAGGTAGATTTTATTTACTCCCATTTTAGTTTATGATGGGTATTCCTAATAAACGCGGTTCTGTGCTTTTATTTTTTGAATCTAAGTGCTTGGCCTTGCAGTTTTAGTCGTTGCAAGCGGGAGACAAATCACAAATCGGTCATTGTACATACTTACTGTGATCCAAGCGCGCCGTTCGAAAGTTCCAATCTTAGTATTAAGAAACGATACTTTTAAGTTAAACAATATTACAATATATGGCGAAATGACCTCTATGTACTATGTACATTTTTGTAACATTTAACATTTGTATCCTATGTATTTCGGACGACCAGAGATCAATCAAGACCGCAGATTATAAAAATTGTAATGCGGTTAGTTAAGCACATGCATTATTAAGAATACTCCAAAAAATATGATTTTGTTGTTTTTAATGTCCTAATACATTACAACCGGTTCATGTACAAAAATCGTTTGTTCTTTATATAAAACAAAGGTAACATAGTTCTTGTAAAACTTGGATCTGCTGTTTTGATTTGAAGCAACACGACTTATATTAAAATTTGGTATTAAATTGGAAACAATTAGACAAAAATTAATACTCTCTTGTGGGATAGCTGTTGGTTGAAATTTAAAAGGACGTCTGTAAATACGTTTCAAGATTATCAAAAAATCAAAACATTTAGAATACCATTAAATTTGTTAGCATATTTCAAACTGTTACCCTGTCATAAAGACCTGTAATTTTTATGAGACCCTCAGGGACTGTAAATGCATGTAGATTCCAGCAAGGATTTTTTCTTTCAATATTTTCCATTTTAACATTAAGATAGTATACAATACAATTTTTTTAATTTTGGTTTCAGAAACGGCAACAACGCCAAACGTTGTTATAGAATTGCTCCAAAGGAAGAGGAAAAGTGAGTATTAGAAAATGTAATATCAGGTAAAATTGTTGTTTTGTCAATACGGAGGAAATTTTTTTCTAATTTGTGGGACACTATGAACTCACTCCGGAAGTATTCTCTCACTACTCGACCGAACTCGAACATTTATAATGTTGATTTGTGAGTTCATAGAACACTCTTCCCTTGTTCCATAATCTAATTTTAACAGATATGTTTACAACAAATACATTTAAATTCATAATTCTTGAATCCACTAAAACGTTCCACGAAGGTATTGCTACTAATTAATAATTGTTTCAGGGAGTCCGTACATTATACGGTTGTCATGGATGGCAAAGTAAAAGCATATAAGTGCACGATTTGCAGTAAGACCATGAAGGAGAGATACCTCATACGGAGACATGTCTGGGTACATACGGGACAGTTTCCTATGACCTGCGTCTTGTGCAAAGCGAAAATTCGACTGAAGAAATCGATGAAATTCCACTTGAAGAAGAAACACAATCTGGATATCCTCATTCGGGACATAGAGAATGATGGCAGACTAAAAGTAGAGATCAAGTAAGTGAATAGTAGGTGAGAAATGTTTAAATTTAACAGGTTATTAAGAAATACGCGCACTGCGCTGGTAGGCACAATAGTGAGTATAATTTGCACAAGGATGTTTAGTTCCAATGTGGACCTGTACGCCCGTCCTTAATTCGCTCAAATCCCCAAAAATGCGCATAAGTTCTGCAATTGAAGATATATCTAAATACAATTACCATTACCATCTGACGCATCTGTAACTTCGCCACAATAATAATCGAAATTTTTAATTGGACTTGAAATATCTATTCCGCAAACGGCCAGCATAAAATCTAAAATTTTATTTTGCATTGTACGTGAAGTTCCTTTAAAGACACTAGCATTGTTATATATGTTCTCGAAGGGTTAGATCCAAAGTAACAGAAAAATCGATTAATGCCCTTTAATATACCACGAAATTCGGATTTTTCGCTGCCATCATGCTTTCTAGGAGCTAGTTCAAAAGCACAATAAAACTTAATGTAATATATTGAACGTTTTAATATACCAGCCGGTCGGAAACAACCGGAACGCATAGAGCATTTTTTTTATTTGTGAAAGATCTAGAAAATAAGAATTATTTGAACCAATGATTAATGGAATTAGTTTTTACTAATTTCTAAAAGGCCTTGTTATTTTTTATCTGTTATTTACTTATTTATCAAGCCACGTTTTTATATAGTAACAAGTAACTGAGTGTACAATAACCTTTAAAATCAACAGTATCAGTGTATTTTTAAGTGACTTGAATAAACTTCCTCTAGAAGAAAAAATTAAAACAAAAGAGTTAGGTAAACCCTAACTTCGACTAAATTGGAATAATAACAGAAATTTATAAAAAAATAAAAAAATAAATGGATATGTGGACGTAAACTTTAAAATTTATTATATTGTCTTCCGTGTGTGTTCTATAATACTATTAGGTTTCACTTGAGCTGGAACTAGTGTGAAAGATTTACATTATTTAGCCACTAAAATAAAGAAATTCTATAGTATACGAGGAAGTGATATGATTTATTAAAACAACACTTTCTCTCGTAGCTAAAATAAGTCTGAGCGTGTAAGTTCTCATACTAAATGCATACAGTCCGGCTAGACTGTGATTGGCTTAAGTTGGTTAAGTCAGGCATCGCACCACTGCCATAATAACCAAGGCCGCGATTTCGTCGCACCCCCAAATATTTTATTCCAATGTATTGTACGTTAGTACGAAGTATTAAGGTATATAGTCCATATTACTTAATACTGACCAGGGAAAAAATTAGAAGCCAGGGAATATTCCAACTGTACCTTCGCAGTAATTAAATTTGGATAATTTCGTTTATGAATTCATTTGAATTTTAAAAGGTTATACCAAGGAGGGCACTAAGCTTTGCCTTCCGGCCTTACGAACACGTCGCTCCTTGACTGTAGATGCATGTAGATCCATAGTAGTAGTATTTTTTATTTCAATATTTTCCATTTAATTTTTAAATAGCATATGCTAAATGTTCTTGATTTTCATTTCAGAGACAGCGACAACGCCAAAAATTGTTATACAGTTTCTCCAAAGAAAGAAGAAAAGTGAGTACTAGAAAATGTAGTATCGAGTAAAATTGTTATTTTGTTGCTGTTAGAAGAAGCAATCTCCCTTTCTTAATCGAACTGAAACACTTGAAATATAGATTTGTTAGTCCATAAAACACCCTTCCGTTGTTTCACTGTTGAATTTGGATCTTATGATCCCCACTGTAGCCTTCTTTTACAGTTAACGAAGCGAGATATAATTCTTTCCTGATTTACTCGCAGAATTATTCTTTTTGATTGGGTGTACGGAACCGTATAGCAAAACCTATATTTTACCACGAGGCAGTTTATGCACATATAACTAATTGTAACACACATGGGATAAAAAATAAGTTCTTTAGAAGGAAGGGGACATGATAAAGCTCTTATTTACTTAGTTGCTTAGTGAGCGATAGTGTATATAAAGTGAACTGACTTACATGGTCTAAGTAAATTCAATGTAAATTCTTGTATTTTGTTTAGAGCAGATCCAAATTTATTTCATTTCTACATCTTATTAATCTACCATAGTTGGCTCTTCATCCATACTCCTTGATGCCTATTAATAACGCTTCAACATTGTTTCAGGGAATCCCTACATTATACTGTTGTCAAGAATGGAGATGTAAAGGCTTATAAGTGCACGATTTGCGGCAAAACCACCAAAGAAAGATACCTCATGCGAAGACACGTTTGGGTGCATACAGGACAGTTTCCCATGACATGTGTTTTGTGCAAAGCGAAAATTCGACTGAAAAAATCCATGAAATTTCATTTGAAGAAGGAACACAACCTCGACGTCCACCTTCGGGATATAGAGAATGATGGCAGATTAAAAGTAGACATCAAGTAAGTGAATCGTAAGTGAGAAATGCCTTATTTGAATTTGAGATATTGAGGTATAAAATCAAAAAAAATGAAAACTCTGACCTTCGTCAGTATATTTCAGACTTTAACTAAGTTATAAAAGCCTGTAGTTTTTGGAAACTTAAATCGTGACGAGTATTAAATATCAGGGACTGCAGATACATACACATTCCAGCAAAGAATTATCCATTTAACAAAAATTGTTTAATTTTCATTTCAGAGACGGTAATAACACCAAAAATTGTTATACAGTTGCTCCAAAGGAAGAAGAAAAGTGAGTATTAGAAAATGTAATATTAGATAAAATTGCTGCTTTGTTACTGCTAGAAGAAGTTTTTTTTTTTTAATTTATTGGATGTTATAACGAAAGATAGTGTTTGGCACATTTGCTGAGTAGAGCGGCATTGACTTATTCGACTCATCGTATTTTGTATAGAATACGCTATACGGCTTCGTAAGTACGGAGTAGAGGGGCAAATGGGCCGACCCGGCTCTTCTTAGGCGCACTTCTGCTCTATAGCTATATTTATGTCGTTATGCCGTTCTATTCACTAAGTGAGTCGGATAAAAATATGTTTCCACTATCTCCAATTATGACGCTCTCCGAAAGCATTCTTCCTTTTTTAACGGAACCTAAACATTTAAAATATTGATTTATCAGTTCATAGAATACTCTTCCATTGCTCCAATATCCAATTTTGATGTTATTCATGTCCATTGCAGCTTTTTTCTTTTTACAGTACGAAACGAGATTTAATTTTTCACTAATTTACCATCTGGATTATCCTGTTTTATGGAGTGCTGTATGCTAGATCATCAAAACCAATACATTATTATGCAACATTTTGCACAAATCGTGACACATATTCTATAAAAACTCCTCTGGAAAGAAGGAGGGGTATAATAGAACCTTTGTTTGCTTAGTTCTATCGATGCGACAGCTGTGTTTATAGAACAGCAAGAAACTATTAAAAATTATCTGCCACGTGCACGTAGAGAAAGAAATACGTTGAAATAATCAAAACCATTTTGTTAAATACACATTGTCTTTTCTTGTGAATATATAAGTTATGTTGTTCTTGCACACGCCATCACGTGATAAGCAGTCTAACTGCTCGTGGGATGGCTTGGAGAACAGTATCTGGTTTATGTCACTGTTTTCTAAACGGTAGGAATGTGTTTGTTTGCACTAGAAGACACCAAGAAGTGTCTATCTCGTTGTTTCGAACTGTTGTGGTATTAACTGAGCAAACAGCGGTACAAGGTAAAGTACAAATACTCTCGGAACCACACAGATGGCGACAAGTAGGCAGAGACGTGTGTGCGTGGTGTATTTTTTCTGTCCTTGCGTTTCGTTTGCCGTAAATGATTCCATCAATACTACAAGGAAGCTACTTTAGCATTATTTTTTTAGTTATTGTTTCTAGACATTTTCTGATATGTTATGCTTTCCATTTTGTGCTATTAATATTAATTATTCGTTTGATAAGTAGTTACATCAACAAAAAAAAATTGCAAAAAATGATTTTTGTTAATTCAAGAAGCGTTTTTGTTTAACTGTATTTAACCCAATTTTTGTGGTTAAATGCTAGATTTTTTGTTAAATTAACATATGTCATTCTTTACGCGTGTGCACTTAATTTTTGCTGTTCGTACAGGAAGAATTCCAGATTCTAACCAATGTCAAATTCCAATGTCTTGAGCCCATTAAAACTTTCAACGAAGGTTTTTTTGCTCTTAGTTAAACTCCCGTAGCTGGTAGCATACAAGAGCAGAATGAAAATTGCGTAGCCTAATAGTGAAAGCAATTTTAGCTATAAGTATTTTTATTTTTCTACATAGTCTCCTAAACGTTCAGTGCATAGAGTCCAACGTTGCTCTAAGCATGTTATCCCATCGCGAAAGCTATCTTCATCTAAGTCTGCAAAATAGCCTTCAACGGCGGCTTTGATTTCGTAATTTCTGCCGTCTATCCAAAAATTCTTTCAAGTTTGGGAACAAATTAAATTCGGAGTGGGCCAAATCTAGAGAAGAAGGCTGATGCGGAAGTAAATCGTACCTCAATTGATGAATTTTTACGGTGCATTATCGTAGTGGAAAATGATTTTCTTACGCTCTAACCAGGATTTTTTTGGTCGATTTTTTCCTGTGACTCGTCCAAAAAACGGACGTAGTATTCGCACATTTAAGTAGTGAATCTAGGTTTCATCAACTGTTATAAAATCGTCGCATTTGCCTTAAAATGGTCCAAACATTCTTGTGACGTTTACATTCGGACACGTAATGGCGGCAGTCATCGTGCAGACAGCTTCGTCATACCCATTTCAATGGTCACAATACTGTAACCCAGCTCCTTCGGGATGTACATGACAATTTGATTATTATGTCATGAATTTTGTTAATCATTTCACTTTTAGACGTCCACTACGGTGCTCATCAACAACACTCGTTCTGCCACATTTAAACTCTGCCACCCACTTGTTTTATAACGGCATATATGGTGCACTATTACATAAAACACTGTTAATTTCGTCCAAGATTTCTGAATTCTTTAGGAACTTCTGGTATAGAAATTTAAGAACATCACATTTCTCAGTAATGTTCATGATCTGAATTAAAGCAAACCGATTTTCTTTCATATGCTCTTGATATCAAACTAATTGACAGATTAGTTTGTTATCAACACATTTGCTGTGTTACCAACTATTGAATGAAGCTTCACATTTGTGTAGAAATCGTAGCCATGCAAGTGCCATCTGCGCGGAGGCTACGCAACTATCATTCTACCCTCTTGTATGAATTGAACTAACTTACGTAAATTCAATATAAATTTCTGTCCTGCTTTGAGTAAAACCAAATTGATGTTCTTTGTACATTTTATAAATCTTCCGAAGTTGGCTCTTCGTGCATATTTCTTACTACTAACTAATAATGCTTCAGCATTGTTTCAGAGAGTCCGTACATTATACGATTGTCATGGATGGTGAAGTAAAAGCTTATAAGTGCACAATATGTGGTAAAACCAGGACGGAGAGATACCTCATCCGGAGACACGTCTGGGTGCATACGGGACAGTTTCCCATGACTTGTGTTTTGTGCAAAGCGAAAATTCGGCTGAAAAAATCGATGAAATTCCACTTGGAGAAGGAACACAACCTCGATGTTCGCCTTCGGGACATAGAAAATGATGGAAGATTAAAAGTAGACATCAAGGAAGTGAATAATAAGTGAGAAATTTTCTATTTAAATTTAAAACATTGAAAAAGTTATGATCGAATATTTAGTCTAGATCTAGAAAGTACTAAAAAATGAAATGAAATCAAATACGCATCTGTTTTTTTTTTTCTTTTTAGTTAAGACTTTTCACTCTTTATTATTATTTTTTGATTTGTTGTAAACTTTACAGAGAATACCAGAGAAAATATGTGGAAAATAATCGCCCGAAGGTTAAAGTGGAGAAATTGTAAGTATGGCTTTTTCTACATACTACGTGGAACAAGATACAACTTTAAAATGTTTGAAAAAGTGAAATATCCCTGTAAAAATGTGTATCCCTTGTAAAAAATATCAACTAATATCGTAATTAAAAGTTATTTAAGAGTCACATTTTCCGTGTAAAAGTATTAATTTTCAAAGAAAACTCTACAAAAGAATTTAACTGATGCGTGAATAGCAAAGAAAATTTCGTCAGAAAACACAAAACAAACGTATTTTTTTTTCTTGAAAAAGCATTTTGCAACAAAGAAATTAAATTTAATTTTAAAACTACGCATACACATGCTTTACTCTTACATTTTACCTATTTCTGCACTTTTATCTTAGTAACCATTTATTTGAAATATCGATAAAGGGTTTTCTATTTGGTGCCAAGTTTTTGTTCCATACAGTATTTTAAGTCATTTAAGATATACAGACTGTCTCAGACAAGACAAAATATAATAGCAACATCAAAACAAGAAAGCAAGAAAAACGAATGAAGCATTAATAAAACGACAACAGTTAAAAGTACATCACACTAAATCGGATTATAAACGTCTGTAATTTTATCGAATTTGAGAATATACATAACACAACAATTTAGCCGAACGTTTCCTCCATACTGAATGAGCTGGGGATTAAGAAGTTTAGAAGGGTGCTTGTAGCCAAACCGGGCGGTAATGTGCAATTCTCCATAGCATTGTAATAATAATTGGCGGCGTTAGTCGTTTTTTATGTACAAATTAAAATTAATGTCTTGAATGAACTGATCTCTAAATAAACAAGTAACGTTTGATCAGTTTTATGAATCATTTGCTGCCTTTATTAGTGCACCATACAGAGTTGATGATACATTGACATTTTCCACGGTCCATTTTTTAAAATTCGCGACTCAGAATTGGGTCGCGACCGAATGGTTAACTGTGGTTGGCTGTACCATGGGTATGATGAATAAGATTTACAACGCTAGCTCAGTACTGAAAACCTACATTTTAAAACTTTCACCTCGATATCAGTGAAAACCTTCGCTTTCCATGTAAAGATTGCGGAAAATAAGGTTTAAAATGAGGAAATTATCGAAGCTGTCAACATCATGTACTTTTGACAATTACATTAACAAAGTGCAGAATTTTTATATTTGTCTTCTTGCGTTGCAGAGATACAAGTACTGTTACTGCAGAATGTTTAAGTCCCATTGAAGTTAAGCCGTCTGAATCTAACGATCTCACCTCTACTGTTAAAAAGAAAAAACTTCCTAGGTAAGTTTCAATATTTTGTGTATTGACAATTTTTATTGCTATAAATGTTTAGACATGTTGAAGAAACTTTCATATTTAAAATAAAAAAAAAAACAATTTTATAGCAAAGCCTGCGTAAGACTGAAAATACACGGTCATGACATCGATTGGCGTCCCGTATGGAAGGACTGGCGACTCTTAAATACTACGCTTAAATTAGTTGGTTGAAAAAACTACACATCTTACTATAAACAAAAATATTCAACAGTAATACCAACCCGAAACGTTCTGAAACTAAAATAACCACAACTTCTTCTTACGCAATTACGTTATTTAACTCCATCGCAAGAGTGTCCAAATATTACTTGAAGGTCATATCGGTGTATATGTAAGTCGTACAGTTTTTCACTCTTAAGTATGTAACTAATTGCAGCAATAACTAATTAATTATTATATTTCGCGTTTGATTAACCTGCATACATTTCTATACATATCCATATGGATACTTCTCGACACGTTGGTTGTTCGTTTAGCACAGATACAGGTGCCTGTCACCTATGTTACCCGACAGCACACGGGCTGCTATGTTAATTTTTTAATTTAAAAGTGTCTAGGTAATACTTTCGGGCATACTGGTCCTGAAAATTAATTAATTTATTTAGCTAGTATGCAATATTCCGTTTCATGCAGGTTTAACTATAAATACCTTTTTCAGATCTAGAATTTAAATTTTTTAATTTCGTAACGTCTCATTTAGAGATCAAGAACGAAAGTTTCTTCCAGTGAGTCATTTGCAATAAAAAAACGGAAAACGAAAATAGTATTTAATGTGCATTTTCATAGCCATACAGGAAAATTACCCTACTCTTGCGAGATATGTGGTCACAAGGGAGGGACCAAAAAGATCATCAAGAATCACATGAGGAGGGTACATAAGGTGAATGTAAGTACGCTAGATATACCTGATACGGTGTCTGAACTGGAATCGGAAGAAGACGACCTCGTGGACTCTATGGCGGAGTAAGTAATGTTTAGTGTTTCTAGTTTTTCAAAAAAAAAAATGTTTTTTAAATCTAAATATAATTTTTTGCAAACAGAAAAGTGCAAGAATAATATTACGTATACAGAGTGTTTTAGAACGAAGCGGAAGTATTTCGAGGCTAATATGCATATTTTTCTTCAATTTAACAGAAACAGTTTGTAAATGATCAAAAGGGTACGCCGTAACTGAGCAGTGATGTTTTCGAATATATCTTTTTAATGATACGATATGAAAGAAATATTGAAAACTATTACTAATTACTTCTGTCTGCAATGGTTGAGAATTCGGCTTGAATATTACTTTAATTTTTCTACTTCCCAGTCTTTTTGAAACATCCAATATGTTTACAAAACTGCAAAAACAAGACAAAATAAAATATGCTCCATGCACAATAAAGAAATAAAGTAAGTAAAGATCATAGTATTTCACAGAATCAAGAATCAAGTAAGAAAATTAGTTTTACTATAATCCCAATGTGATTTTAAATCATGAAATTAACGCTTTTAACTAAATGGTTCATTAGTGTTTTGCACATTAGCTTTACTATATATTATAACGTTAAAAATGCAACAACTGGCTGCGGCAGGATCCGTCACAGTGACGTTTTTCCGTCACCTCATGTGGCATCCCGCTTTCTCTTTTCTGGGCCTTGTTCTGCAAATATTTCTCCAGTCAACGATGATCCCGGAGAAACGACAACACAACTCATTTTCGTTGAGATTTTTAAACATAGAGAATAACTTTATTTGCTTTTAAAGATAGTTCCTCAAATTACAGTTGCAGATATACACACATCAAATGTATTTTTTTTCTGTGAATGCTAAAATGAAAAGTGTATCGTAATTAGCCGTGGTTTACAGTTAACAAATGCAGTCTGGAACAAATAGGCGAATTGTCGCCAAGACAATTGAGGCTTTTTTAGTTCGAGTTGTGTTGGAACGAAGACGTTTGTTGAATTTTTAGTAATTCCCGGTAAAACTAAATTTAATTCCAAATTTATGTTTGAATTAACTTCAGTCGTTTGAAAGTACAAGTTATTGTACGCCGCGCTAGCATAGAGAGGGTGCGTAAACGTCATACGTTTAAGGTTAGTTTCTTTGTTCGTCATTCGTAAAAGTTATTTTTGTTAATTTATTCATTTAAATTTCCAAAATAGTATGTAATTGATACTTCTCAATCTACAAGAGAAAAATATATATAAAATCGGTACAAATGCAAAATGAAACGTTGCAGTATATAAAACGTCTTTCTTAAATTAGTTTTCGAATTTTACAATTTCAAAAAAGGAATGCTCTTTATAAACTAGTTTTTGTTTGACGTTCACATTTTCTTTTTAATTTGGTTTTTATAGGTCTGAGAAGTTCCCGTGCGTTCTCTGCAGAAAAAACTTCAAAACCCATTACCAGCTCGACAAACATAAATTGATTCATTCAGACGATCGGCCTTACGATTGTCCGCATTGCACGTTCAAAAGTAAGAATAAATGCGTCTTAAAGGCGCATCTCTTCAGAACGCATAAAATCCGTTTCAGCGTTACGGATATCCCTCCAAGGAAGACATCTGTCGAGTCCGACGTTATCGTGTAAGTTTTAATCACGTATACTAACTACAAAAATTTGTTAGAGTATAGCCTAGTTGATAGCGAGATAGAAAAATAGAGCATAATATATGACACCTAATACGGTTTCGTGAAATATGGGTCTTTTTAAGGTTGTTGCACATTTGCCCATCACAGCACAGCGCGTCCCGTTAAAAAACGCATTCTTTGGATTAATGGAGTGGATCCACATACTCCTTTTCTTTTTATTCTTACTTTCTTCTGCTAATAGTGTATCCATTACTATAACTACTGCCAATAAACATGGTGAATCTATCATTCCTAGATGTTAGCTAAAAGATCCGCATTCGCAGCTCACGACATGCTGGTTGCCGTCGGAGAATATGATATTTCGTTGGAAATATTCAAACCTTATTTATTTCCAAACAAAACAAAAAATCATAGCATTTATGTAAACGATCGTGGTAAGTCTGTTGCTCTGTCTTACTCGATGAATTTTCTTGGTCTTTTTGTGGATAGCAAACTAAAATATACATATTGTAATATATTAAACAAAAAGTTGGCTCCGTCCTGTTATATGAACGTTCTATTGAAGAGATGTATTTCAGTTGATGCGTTGAGATCTTACTATGGAATTTAAACTCAGATATGGTTGATATTCTTGGATACATCGTATCACGCTGAAAATTTGTTTATAACACAGAAACGAATAATAACAGCTATCTTCATTTCTCTGTTCTTTGGCAGGCGAAACCAGCAGCTTGGGAAGCCTTAGGTGTTCCCAACGCTGTTTTCAAAATAGAAAACATCAGAAAATTGGACGAATACTATTTTGTGAGTCGTTCAAAATGTCTGCCACTGTTAACTAAGCAAGAGCCAAGCTTGTTCATAAATTCCCGTAAAATATTATCCCGTCGAATTTCACGTATCTGATTTCTAATTCGAGCCTTTAATCTTCAATATTGAACAACATTTCTCAAAACTTTTTCTGGCTAGCCCCGTATAATTACAGAAACAGTTTTAACTTCCAAAACACGCCGTTTTTAACTACATCGATATGTCAATTTTCACAGACATTTAGTAGTTTTTAAAATATTTGCAATATTTCACAGTTTTGACAAATTTTGTATAAAAAGAGACTAATATTAGTGCAATATTCTGTATGTCTAATCTATTTGTTTTTATTTCAAGTTGAAAATACGTTGTATGTTTTAGGAAAGAAGAATTTCAAGTCACTGATGCGAATACGATCCAACCACAAACATCGTCAAAGGTGCTTCAATGCGAAAGTTGCCATTTTACGCGCTGTGGGTCTTTGACACTTACCAGACATAGGAAAAAAGCTCATAACACGTAAGTGCCATCTACAGTGTTACACATAATGTTCGCATCATATGGAAACTTTTATTATCTATTATAAATCAATTTTGACATTGTCATTTGTTTGTGCTTTAAAAATTATATCGAACGACGTGCAAAAGAACAATTATGTTACCTTTTTTAACTGTTAAATTAAACATTTTTCTCAGAAGATCGTAGAATTAATAATAAAAACATTTTCCATATGATTCCATTTTAAATAGACACACTACATAACAATCAATTCCTTATTTGATTTTCTTTTCAGATATGATAAAAGTGATATTACATTGGAGAGTCCGGAATTTGTCAGCGTGTAAGTTTCAAGCAATTGCTATTTTTTTCGTGTTTGAAAATTTGGAAGGTATTTTATTTTTATGTTTGAATTAAAAGCGCTAATATAGTTCCGCGCCGACCACACATCTCGTCTAGTGACTTCAGTTTGTCCAGCTATCGAAAATAAAGGTCCCTCTAGTAGTAAAAGTCATCAAATGTGGTTATGTTACTGATAAGCCAACACATTCTGCAATTTCACGTTGAGGAACTCCAGCTGCAGTCAATCCAACAATCAAACCTTTTGTTTCAAGAGAAGATTCTCTTTGGCTCTTATAATATACATACTATACGTGAGAACGCCACAGCATTTTATCGGGTCGATTGTTCGTGCCCGCTAACTGCTGATTATGTATGCAATTGTAAAAGTTTTCCTTGCATGTGATTTAATTTCAGAATTAATTGTAAACATTACGAATTTTCAATTTGTCCCTTACCTATATTATTTACCAGCCTACTTAGATGATCGTAGGTGGTCTTGTGCCTCGCTCCCGAAGGAGTCCTTCGGATGGTGGCGTTCTTCATTGCGGGGTTCTCGCTAGTTAGCGTCTTCTCGAACAAGTTTTTATTGAGCCGTGCTAGGAATTCGTGCAGCCGCTCAGATGTATTAGTGTTGCTAGCGAGGTCCTTTGGGGTACGTGTAGTATTAATCGCAAGCAGCGATTCTGTACACTCGCAAGGGAGGTAATGTAGATGGGTACCGCCGTGACCCAGACGGGACTGGCGGAGGCAAGGATCGGGCGTATATGTGACTTGTACAGCATGAGGCCCGTTTTAGGGTTGAGGTGGGAATTTGAGCAGATGGGATAGAACTGTCTGGCTGTACCAAGTGCCCTGTTTCGAGCTCTTCTGAGATGTTCCGCGAAATTCAGCCTTTCGTCAAGGATCATTCCGAGATACTCGATCTTGAATATATCGGCAAGTAGGCCGTCCTTATATAAGGTACGAAATTCGCTTGATTACCTGAGTTCCCGATGGTACAGCGCCGCATCATTTTACCGTTCTGCGCATCGCAGGCGGATTAATCAACGGTGTATTTGAGTTTGTTAATAGTTGGTCCTAAATTTCGTATCTATATAATGTGCATCTGAATTTTAAATTGCTTTTTTATATATAGAAAAGAAGAATTACCCGATTATTGCGACAATGTGAATTTATGAGGTATTCCAAAATATAATAATAAAATAGGTAATAATATACCGTTAAATGTTTATGTTTTATGAATCGTAGTTTATGTTGCAGACGTTTCTAAGCTTCCCAACGTACATACTTTAGGAAAGCTGATCTTAATGGCGGTAGTTGATCGATTGGGAAGGAAATCGAGTTAAATTTCTCTATTTCAGTTTAATACGCGTTTCAATATAGCTACGTAGAATTAATAAATTACGAAGCTTTTCTAATTTTTTCAAATAAATTATTTGCGGTATAGTCTCTTAGATAATTAACACAATCCTTCTTGTTATCCTCGCACACTCCCTGTAATTGAAATTGCGTCACATTTAAAATATGTTTTGTTAAAGCTTTTTAGAAACGTCCCTAAGAGGGACTTGGTTGCTTTTTCCAAATGTGCAAGTGTTTAGTTTAATTTAAGATGAGGTAGAGATATGATGTAGTAATTCACGAGAAGGACAGATACGCGTATACCGGTTGCATTGCTCAACTGGGCGACTTGTAGGTACTTAGTTTGCATTTTCGTCGATAGAAAGAAGATAATGCGGCATCAGTGGCACGCTGTGTCTTTTCGTATTTTATAAATGATGTAAGTACAATAATTTAAATGAACATTATAACTAGAGCGTTAATGCATTAGATATTGTTTTTAACAAAGGTCCCTATTTACAAAATTAAAATATGGCAAACAATCGTAATACTTTATTTGAAAATCTAAATCGGAATTCTTTTCGTAAAATCTGTGTAATGTTGCAAGATTCACTTTCGGTGCATTTATATCTGCCATGACTTTACTTAGCGTTGGCGGTTCATTTTTGAAAAAGAAGCTACGCACTATCCGACGTACAGCGCATTTTCATTAAATGTTTCCAGTTTGGAATGACGACCAGTCCTTATGTAATAAGCCTTCCTTTTTCTATGTAATGCTTAACGACTCTGCTTGCCGTTGACTTTGCTATGCCTACAATATACACTTATAACTTACCCAAAGTATTAGAAACGTCAGAACGCAAGAATGTTTTCTCGGTGAAAAAATCAGCGAACTTAAAAGTAAATTTTCTTCATTCATTATACGCCAATTTAGCCCTGAAAAGCTGCTGTAAGGAGCGTATTAAAAGAATGGAACACAACGAGGTAACAATTAACAGGAGGGAGCTATTCTAAGGGTTGCCGTAGGCTATCGACTTTTACGTCGATCAATGGTTTAATTGAATTGTAAATCGTTTGGTTTATCATGTGATCTGCCAAAAATGGTAAACTGAAAAGATGTTTTTACTAGATATTTGAACATATAGTTACAGTCGAAGAAAGGAAAGAAGACATATAGTTCATTGGGTGCATCCAACAAACAGCAAGTGCATTTTAAATTTTCGCCAACTTGCCAACCTTAGTTTTTACGCGTTGATAAAAATGTTGTAAGAGTAACAGAAGTAATGCTGCTAACATGGCTACTCATGGTATTAGTGTACGGAATCACTCACGGCAAATACAATGTATATACAGGGCCCGGTTGCCACAAAATCCAGTAAGAAGCGCGTAAATTTTTTTAGTTGAGTGTTTGTTTTATCTTATAAAAAAGCAGTATTTTCTCAAAAATACACATATTCACTGGTTTCATATATAACTGGATAACAAAAATTGCAGTGTTTGGCTAAAAACAAAACAACCATTAACGTGTAGGATAAGATAGCTTACCTTCCTAATGGTATTGATGGAATAATTCACGGCAAAAACGCAACAAAAGGAGAGAAAAAAATTACACTAACACACGGACATGTTTCTGCCTACCCGGCGTCATCAGTGTGGTTTTAAGAGTAATTTTTTATCTCTACCTTCTATCGCTGTTGCCTCACAGTTAATGCCACAACAAAACGACAAACTCGACATTTCTTGGCGCTCTCTGGTGCCAAAGAAACGCTTGCCTGCCGTTCAGGAAGCAGCGACATAAACCAGAGGCTAAGCTATCTTAGCATTATTTTTTTTTGGTTATTATTTCTAGGCGTTTTCTGATGTGTTCTGTTTATATACATCATGGTAAGCCTGTCGGAATATTCACATGTGCGGTTTCCCAAAGCGCTACCAGCGTCGCCATCTCGTGTTTAGCAGTCATAAGAACTGCTCGAGGGATGGTTTGGGGAACAGTACCCGGTTTATGTCGCTACTTCCTGAACGGCAGGCATGCGTTTCTTTGGCACCGGAGGGCGCCAAGCAATGTCGAGTTTGTCGTTTTGAAAGCTGTGGCATGAACTGTGAGGCAACAGCGATAGAAGGTAGAGATAAAAAATTACTCTCAAAACCACGCTGATGACGCCGGGTAGGCAGAAACATGTCTGTGTGTTAGTGTATTTTTTTTTTGTTTCTGATGTGTAACGTTTAGAATATTTTTCATTTTGGACACACTTATTTGAATTGTAGATGTAATAAATACACCTTTATTTATTACATAATGTGATATAGATTTTAAATTCAAAACTTCAAATAAATGCGGGTAGGTGGGAAGTAGAAGTGGAGATGTGGTCAAAAGCGGGAAATTTGTCTTTGGAAGACCAAAACCTTTAAGAGGGTTTTGAAAATCGTATTGATGTTTTGTTTTTTCAAAATTTTACTAATTCTATCAGTTAACTTGTGGATGTAGGGAAGATAGATATGTCCATAGTGAATTTGATATCCGGGTGTTGACGATTAGGATGGTCTAGGAAATCAGGTAAAGAGTTTTTGCCATGAGGCCAGATGATGAAGGTCTCATCAACATATCGGAATCAACGGAAAGCAACGGATTCAAAAGATTCCATGAACATATTAGCCACGACAGGGGAGAGAGGAGAGCCCATGGCAGCACCAGAGCGGCAGCAGCAGATTGGAATGTGAAATTTTTTCACGAGACGATATATACGCTATCAGATTCACCATCCCGTTCCAGAAGTTGTTCGATGATATTAACTGGATCATAGATAGAAACTTTGGTAAATAAGTATGTTACGTCGAAGCTGACTAACATATTCCTCGGTTCAATGTGAATGTTAGAGATTAGTTACACGAAATGAGCAGAGTTAAGTACATGGAAAGGAGTGTTCCCCGTGTACTTTTTGAGGACGTTGGCCAGATACTTGGATAAGTGATAGGTAGAGGAGTCTATAGCGCAAACAATAGGTCTGAGAGATATGCGTTGCTTGTGAATCTTGGGGAGACTATACAACCGGTGGGTTGGATTCACCTGAGATTACTTTTGGGCTTCAGGAGAAATGTTTGATGATTTGATGAGAGTTGTAATTTGTTGGGAAGTGGGGTCTCTAGATGTAGACGCATAAGATTAGTCACCTAATAACTCCATCGCTTTGTCAACATTTTGAGAGTGGTCAAGAACTACTGTAGGGTTGCTTTTATCGGCAGAAAGAATGGTACTTCAACTTCGTGAGGGCTATTCTATCACTTTTGGAAGTGTTGGGCGTAGGAGGTTTGGCTGATTTAATACATTTGACTGTTTCAAAACGAATTCGGTCTGCAGTAGCTTTCGGAAGAGTTTTAACAGATGGTTCGACGACGCTGTAATTTGTTCTACTGGGATGGTTTTTAGGATAACTGAAAAATTTAAACCTTTCGATAATATAACCTTGGAAAACTGCTCATTGAGGGTGAGTTTCTAATATTTGCGAAGATGAGTTTCAGCGGTCAGGTTGAGGATATTGTTAGCTTCTGTAGATGTGATTCTATCGAAGAAGCACCAATCGTCATTGTTCAAAATCTGCGAGTTCGAGATGAAATGAGTAATCATCATCAACTCAGCCAAGCAATCAGATCAAATAAGCAAGATAATATTATTTGAAAAGTTATTATCTAATAAAATATGTTTGGACTCAGATCATGAATGAAGATGTTAGCAAGTAATAGAGAGAGAGGGGAGTCCATAGCTAGCCCTAACGGTATGTCAGAGGTTATATGGTTAACAGTAAAATAAGCATGGAGTAAATTATAAATAAAACTCCACTTTCCGTGCGCTTCACGAAATTAGTAGAGACTAGACAAACTCGTGTTTTGTCGACTCTCGGGGAAACCAGTAGGCAACAACGCCATTTTCATGAGACGAATAAACACGAGTTTGTCTAGTCCCTGCTTATTTCGTGAAGCGCACGGAAGAAAACTTTAATTATAAAACTACTAGAAGAATAGCTCTGTTGAATTAAGTGCAACATTGATCATGAAAAGGTTTTTTAAGGTTTAAATGTTTAATATATAAAAAAATAAAATATAAAAGGGTTTACATTAATTATTCGTTTTTTCTTCTTGTACTGCCTTTTCTAAGCTTAGTACGCAATTAATAATTTGAATTTTAGAAATAGATTCCCTTAGAAATGCCATATGCTATGCGAGCATTTAAAGCATTTCAATTAAAGCATTAAATAATTTACAGAACTTTCAAGCATTAATAGCATAAATTTAAATGATGAAGTATTTAACATCACTAGACAAAAAAACTATGTTTTTAATATTGGGTGGGCTCTTCTTGATATTAAGTAGAAAGCAAAATAATATATGAATAGCCACTAAATTGAAAAACTTACACTGACGTAATGTGTACTTCTGTAATCGGGATTTTTGACTGATAACTAGATATTTCAGGCCTGGCTGGTTTGTATTATGCTGCTCCTTTTCCCCATTGTGAATATAAGAAAATTAGTTTCTATTTTCATGTTATTTATTATTTATATACAAAAAATACAAAAATACTTTTACTAATATATACAAAAGAATATGTACAAAACACAACAAGTCACATAGACAACCTTTTTTACATCAGCAATAATTTTTCTTTGCTCATCTTTTCGGAAATCTTATTTTTTAAATCTTGCTTCACATTGGAACTCAACAGGGAATTTCCACTAACGAAACTGTTCGAATAACTGTGATCCAGTGTGGTATACAATGAATTTAACAGAGACTTGTCCCTGCTTAGATTGGTTGAAGAATTATATCGATTTTTCGTTGAACTGTCGTTTCTCTTATTAGCAGTCGAATAACTTTGAGTTGGTATTTTATAATCTTCGGATTTCTTCTTTAATTGAACTTGTTCTTCGTAAGTATGATTCTTGACGTGTTTCCGAAGGCTGCTGGGATCCGTATATTTTTTGGAGCAACCAATCACTTGACATGCGTACGGTTTCTGTAAATAAGGACAGCAAAAATGGTTAAAAGATCTTATTTATATCAAAGGACGAATTTGTACCGTGTCGTAATGGGTTCTTTGATGTTTTGCTCTGTCGGAACTGTTGGAAAAACTCTTTGTGCAATTGGTGAATTGGCAGAGGTAAGGCCTTTCCCCAGTGTGGCTTCTCTGGTGGATTTTTAAGTTCTCCAATCGCGAAAACGCTTTGTTGCAACCTTGGAACTGTAACCAAAATTAAAATAGATTCCACTTGATCATCTTGCATTTACTATTTCGGAAACCATAGTAGATATTGAAAATGTTATACGCGTGTTCAGGGTCTTTTTTATGATAAGAATATTTTTTTTTTCTTTCAATTTTCTACTATATAGTATAATATCGCCTAATTCACTTCACACATGGTGGGCAGATATTAATAAATAAAGTATTTTATTTTTAAAAGGTCAACTTTACAACATAACAATGCATGCGTTTCACAGGCGTCGATATGGGAGTGGCCGTTCGGGTGTGCAATTCGTAATATATGCGCAAGCGATCTTAGTGCAGTAGTAACGCATGCTGAATGTGTTTGGCGGCCGGTTGGAATGCACGCGAGCGTAGCGAAGTAGTGCATATACCTTATACGTAATGAAATGTTATCGATAAATGGATCAAGGGAACGACCATTGTCAGATGAAGTGAACGACTTTGTTAAAGATTACCCAGATTTAATATTCGATGGCGCAAAAATAAAATGTTCAGTTTGCGATGTGTTGCTCAAAAATACCACGTGGGAAGGGCAAATCACAATAATAACAAAACAGGTGAATATCGGGAACGGTTTATATATGATTTACCAGGTGTACAAGCATGAAACGCGGATTTCAGACAACAGACGGTGCACCAATGCAGTTTGTGCTATAGAGATTTGACATTGCGCCATTTTGTTGTGTCACCAACAAGTGTCAGACGCGCGCGCATGAGTGATAAATTGGAAAAGTGTGTGCATAGTGTTGTTGTGTTCAATATGTCGAAATTTATACCGAACAAAGAGCATTCGCGGACACCATTAATTTTTTGTTTTCATTTGAAGAAAACTGCTGCTGAACCATCATATCGATTACTTCGAGAAGTTTATGGTGAACATGCTTCATCGCAAGATACGTGTGAACAATGGTTTCTCCAACAATATACGAAGATGTGGACTTGCAAGCATTGTTGGATAGAGATGATTAGCAAACACAAAAACAACTCACCGAGCAATTGGGCGTTAGTTAACAAGATGTTTCCAATAGGCTACGGAGGATGGGAAAGATTCAATAGACTGGTATAGGGGTACCACATGAGTTGAACGACAGGCAAATGGAAAATCGCAAAAACAGATGTGACATTTTGCTCGCTCGGTACAAAAGGAAGTCGTTTTTGCATCGTATAATTACAGCGGATGAAAAGTGGTTTATTTTGAGAATCCCAAGCGCAAAAAAACATGGGCAAACTCAGGCGCACCATCCACATCGACCGCAAGACCGAATCGCTTTGGCAGAAAGACGATGTTCTATGTTTGGAGGGACCAGAGGGGCGTGATCTATTATGAGCTTCTAAAACCTAGAGAAACGGTTGATACTAAACGTTACCAACAACAATTGACCGATTTGCACCGTTCGCTGCTTGAAAAAAGACCAGAATACCGAAAGAGGCTACACAAAGTCATTTTTCTTCACGACAATGCTCCATCGCATACGGCAAAACCGGTTCGCGGCACGTTGGAAGCCCTCAGCTGGGAGGTTCTACCCTATGCGGCTTACTCACTAGGCTTGGCTGCTTCCGACCACTTGTTTGCGTCGATGGGTTACGCACTTGCTGAGCAGCGCTTTGGTTCGCACAAAGACGTGAAGAAACGATGAATGGTTCGCAGCAAAAGGGGAAGATTTTTATTGGCGTGGTATTCACAAATTTAGCACTATTTATGATTTTTTCGAATTTAACATGTTTTTTTAGAAAAAAAATCCGCATTTTATGCTTGTACACCTGGTATGTGTCACTATGATTGTGTGTAATCCGCCGTTTACTTTGTTAAGCAATGAATCATTTATATCATTTTGGAAGAAACGCCAATCCACACATTGCTGACCCAATATGAGAAGTTTTCCATAAAAGTGGAAAATAGAATATGAAAGAGGCCTAAGACCTACCTAAACTCAGAATTTCAAAAAATAAATTTCTGAAAGATGGCTAACCATACAACTATTTTCGTTAAAATAAAATTATGTCCATGTATATGCTAAAAATCGTACAAGTTACGGTTTTGGATGCCTTTCTTTAATGCATGCATCAATATAGCTACAACCTTAATTTTTGAGATAATTGACACAATTTGAAACTTTGCCGAAATGTTTTCGGCCGATATCTCAAATGCCCTAATTTTTGAGTAAATCTGGGAGATTTCGGTAATACATCGGGTAAATTTGTTATATCAACTAGTACCTTTAAGATTGATCATCGAAATCATTGCCATGTTTAATTCATGCTATTTCACTTACTTCATTTCATTAAAATTAAAGAAAAGTTATTTTGTAATAACTTTTTTCATTTTAATTATAAGTTATCTACCCACTCTTTTTAAATTCAGAGAAAAATAATTTGATGCAAACTTTTTCATGGTAATTTACGGAAAATCACCAGAATTAACTATAATTCTAACATTAATACAAGTATCAAACAGATCAATAATACCAATACTCAGTTTTATTGTATTTATCAAATCACTTGTCCACCTAGTGCGCAGATAGCAGATAATTCCTTCCCACGTTTCCAAATAAAAAATATTTAGAGACAAGTGCTGCACAAAATAAAATTATATTGAAGTATACAGGGTGTTGAATTTTCGCAACGCACTAAGTGCCATGACCGTCAATATCTCAAACACCTTACACATTAAAATTTATTCGATTGAGTTGTTGGCAATAAATCGAAATATTTTCATATCAACCGGCGTCTACGAGATAGCAATTGAAATCGTTGCCATGTTTAATTCATGCTATTTCAACTTTTTTAAATAACATCCTGTATATTTTTCCATATTTCTTTTGTGCTAAAATGTGCTGCGATGAAATACCACGTTACCTATTTCCTTAAGGAATTCTTCCTAAAAGTTCTTTCATAACATTTTTATTTACAACGAAACATTCTGAGGTGTTATTCACCGATCGGATTGAAACTCGGCAGTTGTAAAACACCGCTTTCCGTTTTGGCGGAACCTCACGTGTAGGAAGTGAAAGCTATCCCTGAAATTTTGACGATTTTCGGATTTTTGTAATTTACACCGTTATTACGTGAGTGGTTCCATCAATATCATGAGTACCTGTATTAGTACCATTTTTTTATTAAATATTTTGAACATTTCATATACAAAATTTACTCTTTAGATGATAACCAGTTTTCAGTTGTAGTTGCTATCACAATCAAACTATTATAGACACACTAGTTGGTTTAGTTGAAAAAATGTAAAGAAAATGTTTTAAAGTATTTGTTCTTTTAATGAATTAATTACTATCAATTTCTTTGGTTAAAACTTATTAATTTTGTTATTTAAAATATCAAGTTTTGTTTATAGTATTGTCTAATGCTTTTTTGAGTTAAAGAAATATAAAAATAATTCTTTGGTAGAAAGCAATGTGCCTTTGCTTGTATTGAAAAAATATTATTTCTTTTTTCCTTGAATCAACAAATCCTTGTTTTTTACTGAAAGCTATTAGAATTCAGGTAGCTTAGTATCAGAAATTTTACTATGATAGAGCACATTATTAGTGCATCTTGAACTTTCAATATTTTCATTGGTCTGTCGCCAAAGATGCCTAGACGTTACTGTACGAGAAAAAAAGAAAGAATAAATACATACACGTTGTGTATACCGTCTTAGTTGTTGGCGAAGGAAACGAAATAAGAAAAAAATAATAAATGGTACGTACGCTACAACCATACACTAGGTTAACAATATTATTCATTGCTTGGACTCTGTATCAAAATAAACTGTATAATATGAAAAGACATGGGAGGATGTTTAGTTTACTCTAGACTCTATGTCAAGATCAAGTTTGTGATTATTATTCGATAGAAAAAGTGTTACCAGTCTGAAAAAGCTTCATCCCGATTTATTTATGTTTTCACATCAAATACCATACGCTCCATAACGATATATACTTTGTTTCATTAACGATGTGTCGCAGGTGTTATGAAATCTGTTATGTTATAATTTTGTTTTAAAAACAACTTTCACATGGAACGAGCAAAGACGGTAGGTATTATTCGGTTAAGAGTAGCGCTTTTGCGTAATCTTAGCTGGTATTTTTTCAGATATTTATTCTTATTTACCTAAATTTAAGAAATGAAATCAGGAAACAATTTTTTTGGGGAATTTTATGCTATCTGTAAGTACAGAGGACGGCTGGAGAGGCCCAAGAAAGGTCATCACGTACAATGCAATCGATTGAGCAATTAACCGTACCAGGAGACGAAGGCGATGAGATTTTCTCGAGCTATAGGGCAAAGGATTATTATTACCCACCAGTTTTATGTGGCGCTATATAAGAGGAACTCCGAGAGGAATTTCCGATACTTCATCGAAAAAAAAACTCTTTATTGTTTCTCAAAATACTCAGCTTTAAGTTCTAAGCAGTTTTGCGTTCGAAGAAACTAGTTGTCGAAACATTTATTCCAATCTGAAGTGGGTATCTCAGAGACATGACTTTTAAATGCTTCAACAGCCTCTTTCGGTGTTGAAAACCGCTCACCACGCCATCGGTTTTTAACAAAAGGTGGCAGGAAGAAATCATTAGGTGATAAGTCAGGCGAATACAGACAACGAGTCATAAATTCAATGTTATTCTCCTTTAAATAATCGACTATTCGATGTGATGTGTGAGAGCTGCCGTTGTTGTGGAGAAGGAGGCCCAGTTTTCCGGAAGAAAAAAGCAATCATTTTTTTAAGCGCTTCGTGAACGAACAACTTTTGTTGGTTTTAGTTCACTTTGGAGCACCCAAACGGTGGATTGTTGTTTTGCTTCTGGTACCTATGAATATATCCAGGTTTAGTCACTTGTTACGATTTGCACTAACTCACGCGAGTCGTTTTTTGACTTTTGGTTAAATTGTGTGGAATTCAACTGCAAAGTTTCTTTATTACTAAATGCTCATGTAAAATCGTTTATATTTGATTGTTATCAATGCCTAAGGATACCTGTATCTCTCCACGTGTCACATGTCGATCCGCTTTAATCATTTCTCGCACAGCATTAATGTTTGCCAGAACAAGAGCAGTTGATGGACGATTTTCACAAAATTCGTCACTGACAGTAGTACGTCCGCGCTCTGTCACCAATGGAACTATGGGTTGAATTGGACCGAATAATTCGACGGAAAGAAGTTATCGGGTAGACAGAATCTCCAAGACGCAATTATTTTTGAATCGCATCTTCAAAGAATTTCAAGAATATGTACCACAATAATCAAAACTCTGAGGTATCGAGGTAAAGTCAATTTAAAGCTAAAACTGTAATTTTTTCGGTATTTTTGAAATAATTAACAGTAAATATTACTCGTCTCTACATATATTTATAGTTAGTCGTTTATTGCGCCATAAATTTTACATGGTCAGTCAATATAAATGTACAGATGAGTATATACAAGGTAATGCACTTCAAAGTACTCCTGGAGAAAATAAATTTCGCATTCCGGGCAAAAAACGGCAGCGTCGTTGCTCTGTTACAAATTTGCCGGAATACAAAGCAAAAGATCTGCGCAACATAATTTATAATTTCCACCGTACAGAAGAGTGTCGTGTTATTATAGGAGCTTTACATAAGAAGGTGCGAAAGGAATTAGAATGAGAGGGAGCAGAAACTTCGCTGCGAAAAATTGTGAAAGATGATTCAGATTTAGGTGTACACAAAATAACAGTAAAATATTAATCGAATGAATGGATATTAAGTCGCGGAGAATAGATTATTTACAGAAAATAAAATTTTTTCGGGAAAACGAAAATCCCATAGTGTATATTCGCGAAACATATATTCACAGTGGTCATACTTCGTCGAAAAATTGGAATGATAGTAGTGCAAATGGTCTTCGAAAAAATATATCAAAAAGGCAAAGATTAGTTATAGCACACGCAGGCGGTAGTATGGGTTTTCTTCAAGAGTGCTTACTAATATTTAAATCTAGCTCAAAAAGTGGTGACTACCTCGGCGATGTGAACGCAGAAAATTACGGAAAGTGGGTAAACGAGAAATTAATTCCAAAACTGCCTGACCATTCTGTCGTATCATAATGTTCAAACAAACAAAGCACCTACATCTGTCGGTAAAAAAAATTATAAATGGTTAAATGGTTAGCAGCTAAGGGGATTCCCTTCGACAGCAATATGTTGAAACCACAATTATATGATTGAATCAAGTCACATCAAGAGCGCTATATTACTTTTGATTAATTTGATGAATATTTTCAACAGAAAGGGCATACTGTTTTAAGGTTGCCTCCATATCACCCAGACCTCAATCCTGTTGAGATGATATGGGCACACATTAAGCATAATGTAGCGACACGAAAGAAAATCACAGAAGAAGAGTTTTCAAAAATGTCAATAGAGGACTGGCAGAAACGGTAGAACGATAAAAGATAGACGATGAACTCTGATAACAGTGATTAGTTTTACTTTCTTTTAATTCGTTGATTTTGTAACCCCATTTAATACTGTGTATATTTCTAGTTTTATTATCTATATTATGCTACAATGTTGCTTGCACGTTTCATTATTATTGTACCTTACCGACTGACAACTTGTATATTACGTATGTAACTTGTGATAATAAATGTTATTATTATTATAAGTTTATAAATCCTATTACTTGTATTGGATTGGAACAACAAATGTTTCTAAACATAAACCCATCACAACTATTAATAAATTAAAATGCAATTAAGTTCAATATGTATTTCAAACATAAGTTAGTTTCTTAAATATAAATTTAATTAAGAACTATTAGGTACGCCTCTGATACGGAAACGTTATACTTAAGAACGAATAAGACGTAAGCTACCCTTCTTCTACCTGCCAAAACTAACTCCCACCCCTCGCCAACTTATACTGCGGGAGCTGTACGTATCTATCTCTATAGGCCGGTACCGCAATATTCCATAAAAGAATAGTTTTTATAAATAAACAACAGACAGAAAAATAAAAAATAAAAACATGACGTTAAAGTAAAAAATTCAATGGTATTGTAAAAAACATTTCTCAGTTCTTTTACACAGCCGGTAAACTTCTGTAAGTTAATTCCTTTTATACTTTCTGGAAGATAGTTGTACAATTTTGGACCCCAGTAGTCGAGCGATTGTTGCTTATCGGAAAGCCTATGCAGTGGCATCGCTAAAGCGTCCTTAACCCTAGTTTGATAGTTGTGGAAGTTTGAATGTGCATTAAAACTTGATAAGTTCTTACATGTGAACACATCTTAGTGTCACAAAAGTTTTTATCAATCATAGGTTGTCAAGCTTTGTATTTGAAAATAACAATACGAAAGCACGTATATGCACCATTTCGTCCGATGATTTTCTGCCATTTTTTCGGCGATATAATCCCGTCGCTATAGAATTTTTTGTGGTTTCTGGTCAAAAAGTCGTGATAAATGATTTTCACAGGTGTAATACCAACTTAACGCAATTCAAAAGGTTTCGCGGGCGCCAAGTTCGGGCTATACAGTAACCTCCCAGCCAAGTCCTTTCAATTTCTGACGAGTCACTCTTTCTGTTGACCAGTTCCGACTTTTATATTGTTAAATGCAATCGTCCTAATTGTCGACAGTACCTCGCAAACCCGAATCTATCGTTCTGGCCCATGCACGACTTTCGTGGACGTCAGTGTGGATTTTACCACAGATCGTGGAGTTTGTCCTCGCTATGACCATGATCTTTTTCATACATTGTTATCGTAGGTTATTTACCCTTTATCACTCGTGATCAACCGCTTCAGAAATGGCTCGATTTCGTTATGTAAGGAGTAAATTGAGTTTCGTTTTGTAGCCAGCTTTCTTCAAATGGTTTAACATTGTTTGGTGATGGATTAGTGGTATCATGACTGCTTACATGTCGGTCTTGTTTGATTTCTGCTAAAATATCATCCACTTTTTCTGTGATTCATTGCCCTCAGCGAGGAGCATCTTGGACATTATAATTTCCAGAACGAAAGCGACTGAACCATCTTTCGTTTATTGCTTTTGGTAACCTATCTTGTCTATGAACAGCACAAATTTCTTCGCAGGTTTGCACAGCATTTGGGCCTTTATCGAAATAAAATTGTAAAATGTAGCTTAGTACGTCTTACCTTACGTCTGATTATAAGAATTCCAACACTTTTTGCACATCTACTAACTTTAACTGTCAGCTGCCAATTGATGTTGAGTCTGATTCATTGTGACTGAGACCCTGAGATTTGGGACATTAACGCTATTTCGTGCGATATTAATTACTTTTTTTGATATTAAAAAATGTTAAATGTACGCGCACAAATCATCAGATCTTCCAGAAAATTAACAAATGGCGAAAATATTCTTTACAAAAATTTTTGCGAATATCACACATACACATTGGATACATTCATTGTTAAACAGTGAGCCTATTAAACTGATAAAACGAAGAAAAAAAATTTGTTTTAGTAGAGAAAAAAGTACTTACTGGACATTTATTAGGCTTCTCACCACTATGGACCCTCATATGGATTAAAAGCTTATACCGCGCGTTGAAAGGCTTATTCTTCCTGGGACAATTTATCCAGAAACAAGTAAATTCTTCCCCTGCAATTAAAAATAAAATCTGATGCTTTATCTTTACATTTCGCCTTCCACAATCAACCATACCTCTCTTCAGTTCAACATGACTTTTCTCGATATGTTTAACCAAGGCATTCTGGTTCTCGTAGACTTGAAAGCAGTTCTCCCATTTGCACTGGAGCTGGTTGGTCATCAGGATATCTTGACATTCCAAACTCAGATCGCTATACTGGCTGTTAACCGTGGATTTCCTTTCTCTCTTGGGCAGGATGAGACTGCTGGAACTTAGCAAGGGATCATCGTACATGAGGGCGTCGGTCTGATTCATCACGGCGTGATTATTTTCACTGTAGATATCTCTGATGATGTCTTCGTCGACGATTTGCACCGCAGAGATGTTGTTGTTGATGTTCTTATTGCTGAGAAGATGACCGTATGCATTGCAAACTTTGGATTCCTGAAAGAAGTAGAAATTTGAAAAATGAATTAATCCAGAATAAGGACGATTTCGATACATCGTAACGAAAATTTCAACACCAGAAGAGAAGAATACAGAGGATTACGTCATAGGAGAAATGGAATTTGCTTGTTTATTTTTGTTTTTAGTATACACTATCTGGCGAAACGTTCTTGAAATGAAATTTTTAGAGTATTTAAATTGAAATTTCTTTAAAACAGGCGCTGTTTCAGTTCGATGTTTGTCATTTTTACATGCGGAATTATTGTTGGTGATGTATCCCTTAGCCGAACAACTTTCTTGTCGTGACAAAAGTTATCAAACGAACGATGTTCATTTTTAAAAGATTTCACTGCAAATGGATGTAGAATATACATATGTGATGGCCCCTACCAATACCCCATCGCGTGGTAAGTTTATTCTCCGAAGAAAGCGGCAGAGGGTTTTTTTTAAACGTTGTAATCGGACTCATCAAGCTCTTGCGCTTTATGGGTGAAATTTATCCAGCTTTGTACCTACCGATGAGTAAAAAAGTCTAGTGGACGTTGCAACCTGGCCCAAAGATGCGCTTGAATCCAAGGTAAAATTTTCAACTGCTTCAAATGTAATAATAACGTGGGCTTCCACGGCCAGAATCAGTTAAAACTAAACGTGTTCCGGGTTCGGAGCGTATCATGGTTAAACAAAAACTCGACGTTTCGCCCACTATCATATATGGCTTCTTCAGGAAATCTGCTAACAGTTGATTTTCCATCTTCCCTTCTCCTGAAGAAGACCCATACGATTGTGGGCGAAACGTCGAGTTTTCGTTTAATCACGTCCGAACACGGAACACGTTTAGTTTTAGCTCAAATGTTTTTATCTAATTCCAATTTATCGATTATGTAAAATCCTAATTGACCGACCACATCAAGTTGAAATCTATAAGCTGTGCCAAGTTTTAATACACCGACTGTAAATGCATAGCATTGCACATTCAATTCAAAGTTATATTTACTATTTTAATTAGCAGTTGGCTAAGAGAAAGAAAGTAAAGACAAAAAGCGTTTGTATTTTGATCGATCGACGAGCAATAAAATTTTTTGAGATTTGACTATACACAAACAATTGTAGGACCAATTACTACAACTTGCATAAGTCCCTACTACACGATTGCGGTTAACGTAAAAGTTTAGTCAATGATCTGTTACAAAAGGTAATACAATAGTGTACAAATTTGAGTTACACACGTTGTAAGAAAATGCAACAATATTGTTCAAAAATTGTATCGCATAATACAATTATAACGGCTCGGTGGCCCAGTGGTAAGAAGGCTTGATTGGGCAGAATTAGGCGCTTTGTGTGCTGGGACCAACAAATTTTCTTAGTGGGTCCGATACAATCCACACTGGGGTATAAATTAACTGCGCTTCGCCCTTTACGACGAGAGGGTGACAGTCACAAAGCCATGGAACACTACACGCACAACTTACACACTAGAAGGCGCCTGAGGTTATCACAAGTTTAAAAACGCTCATACACCCCGTTGGGCCGTCACCACACTAAAAAAAATCATGATTGAAAGAACAAGTAAAACGAATAACAACTGCTATTATGTTTTCATGTCTTCAACAGCTTCCCAATTTATAACTAGCATCGGACACAGCCACGAAAATGTTACCAACACATGTGCAGTTTCGTAGCTATAACTCCAGAAGACCTTATTCCGAAAGGATTGTGTATTCGATCACTATATAAAACAAATGATTTATTAGAAAAAATAAGTTTTCGTTCTGACATCTATTGGTGAATCACAAATACGCTCTGGATCTAATCAGCAAATATTTTATTTTGAATGTTGCTACAATTACAACACTTACCCCGCATGTCTCGACGTAAAGATTGTTGGGAAAATTGTACATTTATGTGAAACTATACAAGCAAATATAGAAGCTTGGCCGCAACTTTTATGTATTATCTGTGATAGCAACATGTAGGAATTAAAGTGGGCACGCGTGTTTGTATATCGGGACCGTATCCAGTATGCAACATCAAACGCAAAGCAGAAAGCGTAGCAGTCACATTTTGTGTTAGTTCTCTTGGGTTTCCACGCGAGTTAATTGAACGTTGTTTATACAATTCATAGTATGTCGGATGTACAAAAGCGCAAAAGGCGATCATCGCTTGAAAATATAAACAAATATAAAGAGGACTGTACAAAGTATGTCAATAGTACACGAATTCTGGAATAAATACAATTCCAACTGGGAGCTACCATCTCCGACAACGTTGCGCAGGAATCTACCATCTGTGCGTGAAGATAACGAAAAAAAGATCAAAGCCGTAGTTAAAGATAAACGGCTGTGGTTAAGCGTGGACGAAACGACAGATCGAAAGAAAATCCATTGTACATGTATGGTGCGTGTACTGGAACGCCTTTGTCCGAAGCGATTACGACGGTAGTACTGGACTCGTTACAGAAATTGGAAGTGTCACCTAATCATCAGTTGAGTTGAACGATGGCGCGGCAACAATGCGTTGAGTGGGCCGTTCTCTAAAACAAGAGTGTGAACGAACAACTTTTACAAAGCTCATGTTTTGCATCTTGTGGCACAAACGATTCGCAAATGTTATGCAGAGGTGGATGCATCAATTTCAAATATTAAAAAGGTGTTTTTGAAATCTCCCAAACGAATTCGAGAACTTTACAGACGGTATTCCCGAACCACCAAAGCCGATTCTCGCACGTTAGGGATCATGGTTAAAAGCAGCTTCTTATTATTGAAAATATTTCGAACAAATACAATTTGTAGTTTCACAATTCAATTCCGACGAAGCTGTAACTATTAAGGAAAGCCAAATAGGAATTCAAGTTACTTCCGTTGAAATAGATTTAATAACTATTTACGACAATTATAACGATGTACACGCATATGCTACAAGTGATATAAAGAGTATGTGTGTGGTGGAAAAAATTCGAGGAAGTTATAAACAAAGATTCCGATTTTACCAGATTAATTCGGTGCATCTGATCCATTATCTATTTATAGAGATTATTTCAATTACATCCGTCATTCTCAAAATCTAAGAACATTTTTTCATCACGACGGACGCAATTCAGCAAGACAAATCTGGAAACATACCTAATGCTGCAAACATTTCTTATTCTACTTGTGCTACGTAGACAAGGTAAGTGTGTTATATATAATATTTGTAATTAAATAAATAAATTAACATTAGTACTGTCCTGACGTGCAGGCAAAAGTAGCCCACTTTAGTAATAATTAATAAAATCTGCGGTCAGATTACATAATTGTGTTAATGACTGCTAAAATACTTTTCCTACAATATCGTAATTCATTCTGTTAAGCGACTTTTTCTGTGAACTATTTAAAAAAAAAACACCTTAACGAAACAATACGAATCCTTGAACCAAGTTGGAACTTCAGTTAAAAATGATTCTTGATCGCCAGAATCCAGAATTTGTAAAATTAAGTATCATTTATATTTCACATGCTTCAAATATCTAGATGCGCTTGAGAAATAAAAAACATCACATTGTTTCCGGGGTTATGAATTGAGAGAAGATTAATAACTTCATGTCATTAGTTTTAGTTAATTATTATGAGTTGGGCAACTGTAACAAGGAGTATCTGTTTATCCATACGATCATTATGGCGAAAAGAGACGGCAAAGCGAAACTAAGAAAGTGCGAATTGTAATTTTGAGTTCTACAGGCATCTGTACAAGAAAATAAAATTGCTTCGTAGTTAAAGTGTTAAAGTGATAACACTGCTGGAAACTGCATAATAACAGTGCCCAAAGAAGAGCGTTTATTAAAGAGACATTGCGAAAGTTACTGCAGAAAGCGGAAAAATGTCGGTTAGAGCGGCTAGGAGACGCTTAAATGTGCAGGACTGAAAAGTTGTAAGCCAAGAAAAAAGCTGTTATTGTCTGAAATTAACAGAAAAGAAACGTTCAAAATCGGCAAAAACGTACAAACATTGGACAACTGACAACTGGAAAAGGATGTTGTGGTCCGACGAAATGAATCTACGAGTGTGATTCAAAATGTTTAAATGGCTGAACACCGAAAGAGATCAAGGCGGAGTTGGATGAAGTTCATGGCACATCTGCTTTTGCGTTAGCAATGGTTTACAATTGTTGCCGTACACCCACAAAAGATGAACATCGTTCTGGACGTCCAGCAAATGATCGATAAAATTCACGATATGGTTTTGAATGATCGACGAAGCCATCGTAAGGCACCGTGTTTTCAAATTTGCACGAAAAATTTGGTGTGAAAAAAATCTCGGCAAGACGGGTGCCGCGTTTGCTCTCAGCGCAATCGTGTGGTCGACTCTGAGGCTGTTTTGACGGTTTTCTGTAGCAATCCTGACGAGTTTCTCCGTCGATACATAACTGTGGACGAAACATGGATACACTACTACACTTCGGAGACAAAGGAACTGCCAAAACGGTGAGTTTTTGAAGGCGCGACGGGCTCCGAAGAAGGCGAAGACAGTGAAATCGGTCAGCAAAGTGATTGCTTCGGTTTTTTGGATGCACACAGAAACATCTACACCGATTAGTTGGAAAAAGGACAAACAATAACTGGAAACGATTATGCGTAGTTATTGGACCGGTTGAGCGAAGGAAATTATGTTGAAAAACAAACAAAAATCTACAGAAAATACTTTGTTTTTGCCATCATCATGATAATGCTAATTGGAAAGGATAAGCATTGCTCTTGATAAATAAAGTAACCATAGTTCCTTTTTTAGTTTTTTGATAGTCCGAGAAGTACCTTTGTTTGTTACCGTTGTTTGTTTGTTGTCTACGTTGACATGCCCAAATCTAAATCTAATTAAACATTTGTGGCACTGGAAAATGTATTTCAAAGGACGCAAACACTCTTCGAAAACACTACTTGAAGCTAAAATAAAAGAAAAGCGTGGACATTCCACAATATTGCGAAGAATTTTTTTTTGATACAATGCCTAAACATATACCTACAGACAGTCATTAAAACTCGGAGGGTTATAGACTATATTAACTTACATGTAGAATTTTATAAAAAGTCACAATTGTAAGTATTTCGATAAAATTTTGCAAGTTTAAGGGACACCGTTTTACTCACACAGGCCGTACAAAATCCAATATCTGTCTGTGTTACTTACTTGATTTTCCACGATGTACAGGCAATCCGATCCGATATTTCGCAACATATTAGTAAAATCAATTCCTTTATTGATGGTGTTGACAGGCGGTAATCTGGTGCATTCATCGTTTTGCTCTATATAGGTGGAATCGTAATCATAACTTAAATCGCCCAAATTATCCAAATCTAACGAAGCGTTTGATATACTCTCACTAAGCTCTATATCGGATAATTCTAAATTATCAAGAGCTCTTGATTCCAAAGGTGGATCGACGTAAAACGGCGAATTATTATTCCTAACATCTCCGCTTTTTGAGCTGTCGAAATACTCAATCGATCCAGCCTTTATGTAAAGATCCTCTTCGAAAACCGAAGCATCGGTGTAAGAGGAAGAATACGCGTAATTACTTTGGCTGGTTGAAGCTTCCGTAGATGCTTCTGTTTCCGCCGAAAACGATTGCTTCCTCGTCCGAAATATCTCGTCGATAATGCAGGAATCCGCGTTACCCGCGTCCTTGTGCCTGTTCACTTGTTCTTCGAATTTCTCGCAAAAATCGCTGTAATCGAAGTTGTTATCGCTGCCGTTTGGCGTTGGTATGTTCGAGATGCTATCCGATCTTGGTAGCAAGAAGTCGATGAAGGAGTTCGTATCTACACAATCGTTCTGTTCGTATTTTTCGATGTTCGTGAAGTAGCGTTCGTCGAATGTTTCTAAGATGTTCTCGTGGTCGACTACCTGCGGGGGGGATTTCGACTGAGCCTCATAGAAGGCGATATTGAACTTCTGCATGAGTTCTTTTTGCGTTTCGGTGAAGGTGATCGGTGGAGGTGAGTATTTGATGTCTGTGTAGATGGTAGTCGTCAGTTTGTCGCCTGTTGCGACGCTGGTGATGTTCGTCATGGTGTAATCTCCGAGTAGCATCTGGAAATATTGTAAATCATTTTGCTGAAATAAATTTATAAATTCATTTTGTTAGTAAGTGTGATTGGTAGTATCACGGTGTGAATTCCAAAATTTTTCGGTAAAATAAAAAAAAATACTAACATGGTAGTCTAAAATCATTCAAATAAATGTCAACTTTTGAAAGTGGACTACTGTCCAATATTTATTTTACCAGTGCGTATACAAGGAATCGCATTTGCATAAAGGAAAATGATGAGAATCAATATTGACATTGTATGCATAAAGTAAATTTCAAGGATTTTTTTTAAGGAATATCTGGAAAAATAAAAATTTTAAGTATTTCGTCCCAGCACTTTATGCTTTTAATCGAAAAATTTATCTACGTAGCTTTATATTTCATTTATAGACACTAGTTGAAAATTTGCGGATGTATTAGTGAAAACATCTTCTACCTTATTTAATCTTAAAATGTATATTTTTTTATCAAAGAATGAGGCCAACATGTTCTACATGGTTGCAATTAGAAAAAAAAGACTCTTTTTGGCATCGCTAAGAAATAAGAAAACTTCCAGTTCCGGTAGACGCATTGAAGAAAGGCAGCCAAAATCATAATACGCAGGATGTTCAATTTCAAAAACCAAATTTGTATCGTTTGTAGCGGAAACTGAGGATTCTGTATACATGGACATAATTTTATGTTGTGCAAAACTTATTTTTTAATATTTTTTATTTGAGAACTGTTTCTATAAATTGTTCATAAAACGGAGTAGGTGGACACGCTGTACGTGGGTAAAGAAAGTTAATTCTAATTATACCAAAATATTATTTGTGATCTTTTTATAGTCAGATATATTTCATATTTCCTTAGTTTAGTTTTTTTGAATTGTTGTTTGTAACATTTAATATTAAACAATTTTTTTCTGCCTTATTGAAATCTTTTATTTGCTTATTTACCACCATGCATAGACATCTTAAGATAATGTGAAATGAAGAAAAACAAATAATTTTAAAATGGTTTAAATAAAATATCAAGTGTGTTATATCGTTCTAAAAGTAATTTTATATGCTTTTCAATAGTGTAAAAATATATAGGGTGTTACATATAAAAAAACACACGTCTGGATATCTCAAAAAAAAAGAAAAAATTAGAGCATAGGATTCTGCGTCAAAAAGCGCCCTAATATAGTTTTTATATAAATCAAGCATTTTCACAAATAAAAAATTACAGGGGTTTTTAAAAATTGCACGTTTTAAAAAAAACGCTCTGCATCTCTTAAAATCGAGCTCCAGAAGCTTAGATCAGTTTTTGGCTAATTCCTGTAGTTTAGTATATATATATAATATAAGTTCCCTATTAAAAGTATCGAATTTGGCCCACCTTGTACATTCCACAAAAACGCAGCAAAACAATCAAATCTGTATTTTGTAAAAAAAATTATACATGTTATGTATATTTTGTTTGACGCGTTCGCTTAGAATAAACGCGTTTGCCGCCACTGTCGTCTTGCATTCGCAGATAAATTTTGATTTGGCTCGTTCAAGAAACAGCGATATTTTGTAAGAGTCTTAAATTATGTCAATTATTCCAAAAACTAAGATAGACGGATAGATGGATTATTGATAAAAACGTGTCCCCAAAAACGTAATAATATAAGGATGTCCCGTTTACAAAACCAAACTTGTGACGTGCGCAGCAGAACGTCCTATGCAGACTGACTCATTTTTCTATTACCAATGAACGACAATGTTTCACAGTTTGAAGTTTCATGGCTACCTTATTTAATCTTAAAATGTATTTTTTTTATCATGTTCTACATGGTTGCAATTAGAAAAAAAGACTCTATTTGGCAGTGTTAAAATTCAGTATGGCAATCAACACATAAGTATCGGCACCCTCCGCACCACACAAGTTTAATTTATTATATAGTAATATAATAATTAGTCCGGGACGGCCGTTTCGGGGACACGAATGGTCCTCATCATCAACCGGTGACCGAATGGCAATATGTTTTATTTCAAAACATTTTCCCTAAATTACAAGGAAAAACTTCTTCTCTACTCATGCACTAGGTGGACATGTTCTATATTAAGAAGTATAACATGATTTTGCAGTTGTAACAATTACATACAGTGTGTAACGAAAATTAGGAATATGTCAGGTAATAACAACTAATTTTGGCGGCTTCGTTAAATTTTCGTCTCAATTGTATTTGAGCTACGATGTCATCGTCATTTTTTTTTAAATAGTGGCCACATTTCCTGCATATACCTAGTAAGGACATATATAGTATTATAATATTAAGCGCATGCCTTTGCACCATATAACTTAAGAGTGCCACATGGTTGTTGAAGTAACCTTCATACAATTTCTGTGCAAAAAGGATTTAAATTCGTTTGTGCGTTCGCCATGAAATGATCCGACAAAGAAGATCGTATCGGAGTTGTTTCGCTGTATAAATGCAATATGGAAAGGAGCGAAGTTTTCAAGACGGGGACGGGACGTCCACGCACGGTTCGTATGCCAGAGGTCATAAAAGCCGTGAAAGCAATAATTCGAAGAAATCCCCTCAGGAAGCAATAGGTCATGGCTGGTGAGAAGCAAAAATCGCGACTACTAACGAAGTACACTGACAATCGTCACAGTTGAAAAAATTTTTACTCTCCAAGAAAAATTTCATAAAAAATTATCGGGTGTACGTAAGAGGAGCCCCCGTGCTGGTTCCACGGGTTGAAAAAGACTCATTCCCAAAACGAAGACGGGGTGCTTCAACAAAGTTCTGTACGTGTGCATAAGGTTAAGACAACGCAGACTTGACTCCGCGCGAATTTTCTTAATTTCATTACCATCGAAGACTCTCTGTCAGCCCAAACTTGAACCCATTGGACTACAAATTGTAGACAGTTTTAGAGGTCATAAAAGATACTCCAACAATAGTTAATTAAAGCAGGCCCTATTTTAAGCAGTGCAAAACTTTTCTAAGCACAAAGTGATCAGCTCGTGTTTCTGAGCTCGAATGATGTACGTGGTTGGTGGGTGTAACTGCGCCCCCGCTAGCTTAGCGTAGACTGGAAGCTGGCCACCAAATCCAATTTAACTCTACTCGCATCTTGTCTAACAAGATCGGGACGATGGCTTCCCTTTCGACTTCTCAACCAATTAAATCTTCTAGCAACCGCCACTGTTCATTCATAGGTAGCTTTTCCGACCACTTGCCCCGTAACGAGCCCTACATAAACCCCTTGGGGATGAATAGTCTCCAGTCACTGTACAATAACAGCTCTGAAGATGTCCCGTAAGAAGGTTTCCAAGAGTGTAATGTTATTGAGGGCCGCGGAAGCCTACGCGACACATTTGTTTTTTTACTTTGCACATATATTATATGTACGTATTAATATTCCTACTGGTAGGTTATTTAGTGAAGTCCGAGAGAAACATTTTTTTTTTCTAAGAGAGTGGTAAGGATTGAAATTTGAAAAAAAAAACAAGCGCCACAAGAATATTTGGCCAAATTCCTGGAACATGATGTTACCAAAAACAATGATCTCGCACATAAAACATGTAGACCATTATGAAATTTATTCAAGTCAAGCCTTCAAGAGGATTTGGAAAGGGTTGTGATGTTATTAATCATTTGAAAGAAGGATTAGTGTAGATGCTAAAAAAAGTTGACCGTAGTGTGGTTCTTAGTACATATCATAAATTATAAAGAAAGAAAACGAAAATGGTTCCACATCAATTTAATAAAAGTGATCAATCAAAGATAATCTATAATTTTTTTAACGATAAAGTTTATTTTCAGTTCTGGATTGTGTTAATCCACAAAATGATAATCAATTTCAGTTCTACTCTGAGAAAAGGCTATTGGACACTACGACTAGGAGTATTATTCAAGAATATAACCAACTCCAACTAACCAACTAATCAATAACTTGTAGAATATGCATCAATTTCATGAAGACCGAATTCAGTTTAACCAAATATTCCTAACAGGGCGGAGCTGTTGCACATTTCATGTTCGAGTACTTAATTTTTTAAACTGAATTTGCAGCATGATCACCAAATTTAATGCTATGAGCTTATTTTTCAATATTTAGCTGTCTTGAAAACAGTTCATTAAAGTTAATGCAAGAGGCAACATGTTTGTGTATCCTAGAATGGTAAAGGAAATGATGCGATATACCTTAGTATATAATTGTACCCGTCTGTCTTAGTTTTTGAGATAATTTACATAATTTGATATTTTTGAGAGATGCCGCTGTTTCTTTAACGAACGATATCTTAAGCTTCTTATACGCTAAAACGGTCAAATTTTATTTGATTGAATATTTTTTATTGATATATCTATACACAGGTTCCCCATATTAGGCTACCCATTTTGAAATCTGATTTAAATCTAAACGAAGAATGTAATTGTTGTTTAGAACAGAAAAAAAGGATTATTTGAACGAAAGAAATATATTTTTTTGGCGTCATTTCGTTAAGTGGAAGCAATATTTCTTTGATATAAGTAAATATGAAAATATTTGTTTGAAAATAAAATAGTATTTTTTTTTAACATTCGTTTATCTCAAAGAATAGATAAGTTGCAAGAAAAGGATTTGTTCTGTATATCCTCCGGATGATAGGTACTTTTAGCACTAGATGACGCCAGGAGATACACGTTCTTAAAGAAAGGTAATATAAGGTGAGAAGCAAACAGCGAAGTGGGTAGAAATACGCTCACAACCACGCTGATGACGACGGGTAGGCAGAAACATGTTCACTGGTTAGCGTTTTCTCTCGTAACATCGCCATTGCCGTAAGTGATTTCACCAATATTATGGTTATGTATTTTGCACATTTCTTATACAAAATTTGCTGTTTAGGTAAGTAGTTCTAAATTGTAATAGTTGCATATCACATCTTTGATAATGTGACGTTTCCAGAGATTTGTTGTTTTAATGATTTCATTGCTATCAATCTCTTTAATTCAAACGTAAAAATTTTGTTATTTCAAATACCAAGTTTTTTTGAATTAAAGAAATAATAAAAAAAATGTTTCGATAGCAAGCAATATTTCTTTACTTGTATTGAAAAATATTATTTCTTTCACTCAATGCAGGCTTCCTTGAATCAGCAAATCCTTTTTCTCAGTGTAGATCAAGTTCAGTATGCTTTGGGGATTAAATTTTATCGAGTAGGCGTCTCAAAACAATTAAATTAATTTGTTAATGACTGACGAAGCAAATTTTCATTTGGATGGTGTTGTTAATAAACAGTTTTAGATATTGGGGAACTGAGAAAATCTCCGTCATTATTTGGTATGGTGCAGGATTATTTGGTATCATTGGTTCTTATTTTCTTGAGGATGAAAATAACCGCTCCGTAACATGTTATAAATGTTTCTCATCCCACAACTGATTAGACGAAGATTACTAAATAAGGGTCCGGTATTTCAACAAGATGGACCAACAGCTTACACAGTCAGAAACCCCATATGGATTTTGAGAGAATATTTTAATGGCAGTATAATTTCGCGATTTGAAAATTTACCTTGGTCCCCTAGATCTCCTAACCTAACGTCCCTCAATTTTTTTCAGTGGGAGTATTTGAAGGCAATGGTTTTTGCAAGTTGTTCTGCAATAATTACCTAGCTAGAAGTCCATATTTGAGAATAAATCATAGGAATACATGGAGATTTGCGCCGGATGATGCACAATGGTTGATGGGTATTTGGAAGATATGATTTTTAAAAATGGAATAGAAATTTAAGTCAGTAACAAATCCAACAAAATTATTGTGTTGAACATTGATGTAATATTTTTTTTTTAACTTGACTTACAAGGATCTCATTCGAATGATAAAATGTGTAATCTAGCATAAGGAACCTTGTGTTGTGACGTTTTGGTGTATTTGTTTTATTACTTGAAATAAATGTTTATTATTGTTATCATTATTATTTCTTGGAGGTTTCGGTAATACATCGAAGATCTTTTTATATCAACCAAATTCTCTTCGTTATCGTTGTCATTCTATATCAACACTCTTCTTTTTATTGCAAAGCTCTTCTAGAATGTTTTTTTTTGTAAACATTTCGCTGTATCTACAATGTATCCTTCCTTAGTAAATTAAATATGAAAATTATGAAAATTTTGGCAATTTAGCCAAATAGAAATGTTAATGAAAAAACGTTCTAGATGAATTTCTTTAGCTAACGTATAACGTTGGTGTTATATCAAGAAATGTTCAATAAAATGCAAAGGAAAGGAAAATGGAAAGATATACAGGCTGTTCTATAAAAAAAAGGAAATAGTATAAATCACAGATAGCAACAATTTTGATGGCCATCTTGTAGACATTAATTGATATAAAAGACTTTTCAATGTATTTAAAATGTTGTCCATTAAACGGGGGTATTTTGTAAATATCTCAAATTATGTCAATTATCTCTAAAACTAAGGTAACGTATAGGAAATATTAATGAAAGTTGACATGAATGTCGAAAATATAACTCTGTAATATCTGTAACAATATACAGGGTGCTCTATTTAAAAAACCAAACTTGTATGGTGCACCGTGGAAACATGACACTCTGTATGCTTGAGTATAATTTTACGTTATGCAGTGCTAGTCTCCGAATATTTTTCTGTTTGAAAACTTTTTCTCTAAGTTACTCAGGAAAGGAATTATTTTCCATCCACGCACCAGGGGGACACGCTTTATAATGTTTCATTTCACAATATACAGCTTTGGGTAGTTACAAACTTACAACACAGTAATTTTAAACTATGTTCACAATTAGACCGCATAAGAAAAGCCTTTTTGAAAGATATCCATTCACAAAGGCATAATCTTCGGAGCCTACGGAAATGACCCACCCTGTATTTAATCAAGGATTATGTTATGAATTAATTTTTTTTAATTAATATTTAAATATTCAATAATTCGCATATCATTAATTTTTTTATTTCAATTTGAACATGTTAATATTTTTTTCTCTTCTTTTTTAACAGTTCATATTAATCAGATATTAATAAATGACAAAATCATGCAATTATATGAGAGTACGTAGTTCTAGACCGCTTCAAACTTACCTTGTTTGAGTTTAGATCCTTCTAGCTGCAGAGAGAATTTTAGTTCAAATGTTTCTATCAAAACTCGCACAGGTTTAAATTATCGATCGAGATCAAAACAAACTAAACGAAACTAAAATAAATAAGCAGGCGTAAACAAAAAAAAACGAAGAAAAAAATAAAAAGAAAATCGTCTTTGTTTTCGTCCTACATCAATTACGCTTTTCGAATTTGAATCGTATAAGTGGAGCTTCGCGTTCTTCCGATGCAGGATTCCCGCTCAAAATAGATCATCCAAGCTCTCTACTAACTGTCGCGCACCACATGTCTTAGATAATGCGGTCGCTTCTTTACATATTTTACGTTTATAACAACAACTAAGCCGTAAACGCTGATCGTCGGGTCTCTTCGGCCTACATAAGCCGAATATTTTATTTAGCAAGTGTAAAAAAGGCTTAACCAGTAACGCCCTAATGTTTATTTGATGATGCGGGCCGCGGAGTTGGAATAGAAAAAAAAGCGCAGAGGTACGATCCCGTTCAACACTTCCAGATGATGGGCCTTCGTCTTTCAGCGGCCGTTCGCTAATAAGCGTAAAAGTTTTCGGTAAACCGACGTAGTATAAACATCCAGATTGTTTTACTTCCCGAAATTCTAAATAAATAAAAGATAGCCACTTTTTGTGGGGAAAAGTGTAAACGATAATGTCGCATTTTGTATCGTGTTTGGGGGTATCCCTGACAAGAAAAAATAAGCTGATATTGGGGGTATACGCAATGTATATTGAACACCGATTGGATATTCGGACAATTTGTCATTTTAATTGATAGAAGGGAACCACTTTCAATGAAATTTGGTAAATTCGCCAATAAAACCAAAAATCGGTAGATTTTCGTAACTAGAAGAAAATAAATTAATGGAGGATCTCTTTATTTTCTTTTGCTAACCAAAACGAATAAAAATTAAATAATTTTTAGTGCAATATTTTATTTTAAAATTTGGAATAATTATATTTTTTTTAATAAAGTTTTTAATTTTTTTTAGACAAAAACTTGAGGCAATCCTTAACCAACAGCTATATTGAAATTTTAATATATGTGAGTTTTTGAATTTTTAAAAAAATTAATGAAATTGAGGGCTCGAAGCTGCAACCGATGCAAAATCATACTTCTTGCTTCGAAAATTGTTCCGTGGATAATAATTTTGGCGTTAGAAGGTCGAAATAGATACTGTTTGTTGAAATGGTTTTATATTAACTTGAAGCTTTAATATTGTTATCCTGAAATTCTGAAAATAAGTCTTGTTGTCGAAACTTGTTTATCCCATCTTCATTTGTTTTTTAATTCAGATGCCCAGGTTACTATCTGAATTAAATGAAATAACATTCTTGTTGTTATTAAAATTCATTGAAAATGCCTTTCATGTCCACAGTGATGATGTGATCGCGCTATGAGCTCGCTCGCCATGCGCCCGCCTCCTTCCTATGTCCGAAAATTGTCGACTACTACAAGTGACCCTATGAGCAAAGAACAATCGGTATATATATATATATATAAATCCATTCACACGCTTTGCCTGCGCAGTATGTACTAATATTACACATAAAAACAAAGTAAAGATTGTTGACTAGGTTGTATGGAAACATTTAATATACAAAGGAGGCATGAAGAAGGTGTATCATACCGTCATCTGCGACGGCAGCTTTCACCATCGGGCGTGTCACTTCCCTTGCTTATAAATCGCATTTTCTGCAGACCTGGATTTTTATTGAGAACGGTTGTAAATTTCTGTGTTACGTGCTGTCCTATATTATGCGTCAAGTTTTCCATCATCGTTTTCATCTTATCGAGAGTGTTAAGTGCTTCCGATAAGGGTAATGTACTATTTTACAATTTTCGAAAAGATTCTCCGACAACAGAGATACTTTTCGCAAATTTTCGCTGTGTCTGCTTCAATTTGATGATCCGAAAACGGTTCTTGGCCTATTTTAATAGCTTCAGAATCTTGTGGTTTCAATATTGTAATAAAAGATTTGATGGCAAGCCAGGTACCCCATCTGGTTAATATAGGTTCAAGTGGTTGTGGAATTCCTGGACAGAAGTTCTTGAATTGGCGAATCCGTTTAAGGGATTTGAGAAACACCTTCTTTGTGTTAGCAATGAGTTGTTCTACTCTTGGATAGCTGAGCCTGATGGTATCTGCCACAATATGAAACGCATCTAGTAAACATGTTACGTGAAAGAACTGCGGAAAATCTGCCAACTTTAATCATAGTTGCAGCTCCATCAGTGACAAATGTGTTTAATTGACTTCGCTGTACACCAACTAAATTAATAGCATCTTTTACTACTTGCACTATAGCTTCTGCCTTCGTATTTGTAAGACGTTTGCTGTACAAAAGAAATGGTATCGACGGTCCATCAAAGCATGGAGTACGCACCATAACATGTATTACACTGTCTTTGTTAGCGTTTGTTGTTTCGTCCAGGTTTATCCATATTCTCTTATTTTTACCCATTACGCGCGGAAAATGCCATCGCAGTTGGTTTCTGCTCGGTAATTTCTAAGCAGGAACATATTTTTCCCAAAATGAACGCATTGCCTATTGCTCCGCAATGGTTTGTGGGCTCTTACAAGAAGAATTCGCGGGCGAAAAAATTTTACCCGTTGTATTTATTTCCATTTGCAGAAGATAAAATGATCGGCATTGTCTCACTATTAAAAAGCAAACACACATCTGGATTTGATGATATTTTTGCTCTAATTCTTAAAGAGTTTTCTTTGTATCTGATAAAACCTCTCACCTACTTAGTGGATCTGGTATATTTCCCTGTTATTTTAAAACCTTTGTGGTGGTTCCAGTACGTAAGTAGTAGTAAGGAAGTAAAACCAACATAGAAAACTACAGGCCGATTTCACTAATCTCCAAAATTCTTCGAATACTGTGTGGGGGATATTATAAACTCATTTTTGACTAAATACGATATCCTACGGAAAACTCAACAAGTATTTAGGAAGGAAAAGCCAACGATGATCGTGTTAATATCGTTCTACATCCAAGAATAAGAAACGTCTTTCTCTTGCGGCTTCTCTAAACCGCTCTTTTGCGGCTTCTCTAAGGCATTTGACTGCACCAACTCCTCAACCTCAACAAATTATATAGATATGGAATTAGAGGCAACGCAGTAAACTGGTTTTCGTTGCATTTAAATGGTCGAATGCGATATAGTTCAAGTGAAGTAATTGAACCACTTTCACACAAATGACATCTATTTATTTATATACAGATGACATTACACAGTTTTGTTCAAATAAGTTAAATTTGAATGAAGACAAGACGATTCATTTTCATTCCACACCCATTTAACAACAAAATAAAGCAAAATTTCTGGGATCGATGGTCCAAGATAATATGTTGTGGGATGAGTATCGTACATACCAATGTTAGTAAGTTGTTAAATACAAAAACTTACCTGTTCAGGACATTAAAACAAAATCTAAGTTGCCAAACTTTAATAATGTGTGCTGCGCCAAAATACAATCAAGATTGATGTATGGTATTTTGCTTTGGGGTTCATCCCTTTCGGCTGAAACTAAAGAAGAATATTATACGAATCATAGGCGATGTACCATCTACGGAGGCTTCCCCATGTATATCTTAGAGACTTCAGATTATATTCACAAGCGCAGAGATAACTATCCTAAAAATAATATCCATGATTACCATACTCGTAGCGCCTACGACTTATATATACCAAGACATGATAGCCAATTAACGGATAGAGGGACCCAAACGAGCTGCAAAAGAGTATTTGATGAAAAAATGTTTCTACATTATTGACGAATTCTTGGAATACTGCATTCCTCTTTGGTTTCTGGTTCACTTATGTTGGTGGTGGATACGGAAAGTTAATTATTTAATTCTTAGGATCAATGTTTCGTTCGGCGGACAAATATTTTGATTGAATGGAAAGGCCGTTGCATTAGTAAATGCCTATTTAGCAAAAGAAGATACCAATTACTATTTCGACAACTATTTCGCGCTCTTTGATTCGTCGATCATTTAAAACCATATCGTGGATTTTGTCAACCATTTTGCCAGTTACTTCCACTGGACGTCCAGAACGATATTCATCTTTTGTGAATGTACGGCCACGTTTAAACTCATTTACCCAATTTTTAAACCACCTAACATGAGTATAAAATCTATCACGAAGATCCGGTATGGCATATCATTTTTTACATTTTCCCTGTGTTCCGCGTGTCGTTTGCATGGTTGTTCCTTGTAAACCATAAGGATCACATTGCAAGCATCACATTTTACGGAACCGCTATGATATTTTAAAAACTGATACCGATGTAGGTATTTTTTGATCTTGCATGTGTATTCCACGCAATCTGTGTTGTCGTTTACGCAACATTTTTATAGTACACAGTTGGTTTCGTCTACGCAGTAGAAGCGATGGGAACAAACTGATTTAATATAACATCGGCCGACCTTGTACGGTCTCCACCACTGCGTACCAACAAAAATCACCATCTCTATTAATGACTGCATATGAATAGTAGCATGCCTATCCACATATGATACAAAAACATTTTGATATGACGATATATAATTGAATTTTCCGTTAGGGAATTTTGTTTCTCGCACTAAAAGTTGTTTACTGGACACGTCTAGGACAAACATGAAAAACTGATTTAAAGGAAATTAAAGGGAAGAGATTATCGACACTGCTTCGCCTCGAAATAAATATAGTGAAATGTCAGAATAAAACACTTTCTAACGTGAGTAAATAATATCATAACAAGACGCCGGGTGATTAACGTTATTCGACGGGAAGTATTCCGGTTAAATGATTGGATTTTGGTAAAGTTTTATTTTTGGAATTGCTAGGGGCCTATTAGAGATACATTTTGAAATTATTTTCATAGTGTAGAGGGTGCCTAAAAATGCAAAACATCAAAGTTGCTCGTAGACGTTTTGTTGTAAATATTACAATACAATTAACACAATAGGCGAAGTCGTCATCCTAATAGAAATGTTTGAGTTTAAGATTTTTTTTAAGTAAGGGTTTATTTAAGTAAAAAGAATCATCCCTCCACACCATCCGATGATTTCTGCGCGAAACTGATAATTTTGGAATTTTAATAAATCCCAACATAAAACCAAAATTCCTCGTGTTTTACTCTGAATCCCCTCGAAGACTTTTCAGCGCAATACAAAGACTTCAGTTAGATGTTTTTGAGTAAAATCTTACTCGGAGAATGGATTCCGGTCCTCATTTACCTATCTTGTTTACTTTTCGAATTACACCCCGAAAAAGGCTAGAGATGGGGATCTAAGTTTTCCAACATTTTAAAACTTACAGTTCGTTTACCGTAAGAGATAGAAAATCTGGATATCTTTTAATGAACCCAGCACATCGAAATCTATAAGTATAGTTGTTAGTTGGAGAGATATAGGAAAATTAAGAAAATGATGAAAAAATCTCAAAAATGTTTTAAATTATTTATTTTGATGATGGTTCCTTATGCTGTTTGACCTGCTGATTTCATGGATTATGACCATTTTACGGTATCTTCAATGATTTTTGAGAAATAGGAGTTTGAATGTCATTATTTTGTAACAAATTTATTTTGGTAAATTCGGTAGATAAATACTTTATAAAAATACAGTACCAAATTTTAATGCGTAAATTCTCAACATGCATTTCCATTTTTTAGGCCAAATTCATACTAGAGTCTACTAATTAATTAAATTTGCATTTGCGAAATATTATACAAGGTGCTCAAGTATTAAACATTAATAATTTATTTAATTTAAATGGTACCCCCTGTATTTTATGTCAACGGCAGATGTAGAGTTTACTTGTCTACTGAATATTATTATTCTCTCCTGTAGCTAACTCTCTCTAGGTATGTACGAGGGGACTTTCTTATATTATCGCCTTAACCAACAATCCACACCAATTTTCTTATGTTAAATTATGTTATCTCCTCCTCTAGTTTGGTTCCAATCGTTTAACAATTGTCATTTATACAAGGCGTTAATACTAATTAATTCTCAAAATTAGCTTTTGGGTCTCTAAAACGTTTGCATTTATATTTGTTATTTTTCCAAATAACAAAATGGCGGTCAGTCAAAAATTTCAAACAAGAGTTCTGAAACATAATTAAAAGCACCATTTAAAACAAAGTAGCCTCATATTATTTATAATATGCTATAATATTGTAAAAATGAGCGCTATTCGCAGCAACGTAAATCCTGCAGTGTGTTTTAATGTTGGTGGAGACATTCGCAAGGACTGCGTGCTTCCCTTTTATGTCCTATTATTCTGAAACCAAAACCTCCGTCTAATGTTTAATAGCAAGTCCTCAAGAAGCTCTGGTAGTATGAGTAAGGACCCTGTTCCTTCACAACTTACTGAACTATAATGAATTATATTTAATCTGTTCGCTATCACCTTTGTGCTCGTCGATGGCTTATCTTCAGCAATATCAAGTACAGCCTCTTTAAATGCAAGGATTCGACGTAAACTGTTGGGATTCCCACCAATTGTTGGATAAAAACAACCAGTCTCTAACAAACATCTGTTGGTTGTTGGCGATTTAGACATCCTTTCCGATAGATCCTACAAGCTTCCAGTGCACCAGTGCATTGCGCCTTAAATTATGCAAGATATGCATACAAATGATCTTTATTCAAATTTGTAACGTGTAAAGTAGGACGCATATACAGGTACACTAAGTGTAAAGTGCGAATAAATTGTTCGGCTTTGTGTACCTTTTATCTCTTCTGTTTCGTTGTTTAATGGTAGAAAGCTATTTCGTTTCTTTTTTTTAGCTTATTAACGCTTATCTTATAACTCTTATCTTATAAAAGGGTAATATGAAAACCATAGCAAACTATAGACCAACTGCTTTGACATCAAGCATCTCGAAGATCATGGAGTATTGCATGTTAGATCGTCTAAATATTTTTCTGAAGAAATCTGATATTCTTAGTTAATGTCAACACGACTTTAGAAAAGGGAAATCTACTACGTCAGCTTTATTGGATTTTTATAATCAGATATTAGAGTTGTTGAGTTAGAGTACTGTTGAGAACAGTTGTTGCTATATTTTGCGATTTGACAAAAGCGTTCGACTGTGTGCACTATGACATTCTAATAAAAAAGTTATATGAATATGGGATTAGAAGTGCTGCTGCTAGCTGGTTTTCATCTTACCTTCAGGATAAAATGCAGTTTGTGAAGCTGACGTACACTACTCCTGACGGTTGTTCAAGGAGTATGTGCTCGCGAACATTATCTGCGAGAATGGGTTTACAACAGGGATCCGTTTTAGATCCTGTTTTTTTTAGTTTATACATAAACGATATAGTTTTATTTCTGTCGGAAATGTATTTAACTATTTATGCGGATGATATAGCTGTTTTAACTGTTGATCGCGATGCTTCCAATATATCTAACCGTGTATGAGAAGTTTTAATGCGGTGGTTCTCTGAAAACAAGCTGTCGCTTAGTTTAGAAAAAACAAAGTACATAATATCTCACACAAGACAGAGACAAGTGAATTTTGGAAACTTATTAATGGATGGTACCCGACTGCAGCAGTCTTATGTATCTAAGTTTCTAGGTATTACATTCGAAGCCAACCTAGGCTGGACGAACCATTGTCAAAAGATAGTTCATTATATATCGAGCAAATGCTATGTTTTTCGTTGGATACGATCACAAATTGCACCACCTTGCCTCAGATCACTGTATTTTGCTGAAATTCAGTCACCACTTCAATATGGACTACTGCTATGGGGTTCTTCGGTAGCTGCGAAGGAAGTGTTTCTAGCGCAGAAGGCGATAATTCGTAGTATGATGGGTGCTCACCACACTGATTCCTGTAAACCACTGTTTAAACAATTTAACATTCTGCCGCTTCCTTGCCTTTACATATTTGAAGTGTGTTGTCATATTTTCCAACATCAAGAGCAGTATATCAAAAATGCAGATATACACAATTATGCTACGCAAGCCAGAAATAATTTGCATGTTACTGATAGACTGCTGAGTGGGTGTAAACAGTATCGGCATAACTATATATAATAAGATTCCTTTGATTATTAGGGAGAGCGGGACACTCTTTCATTTTAAAAGTTACCTGAAAAGATTTTTATTAGAGTCCTTATTTTATTCCATCGATGAATATTTGTGTACATAAGTTGGTTATAATATATATAGTTATATATATATATAGTTATAAATATTGATAACATTTTTTTTTGTTTTCTTTGTCTTTGTTTTTCTTGACTTGTTATATACACATTTGTGTCAAGTAATTAAATAAACATTATTATTATTATTGTCTAAAATTCAAATAAATGAATAAAGATTTGTTTTGGATAGATTGACCACTTTTAAAAATTGATGGAGTGTCAAAAATCTCGCTTTGTAGTGTTTGATCGATCGGCATTTTATTTGAGAAATTAAAAAATAATTGTCAAAGCAGATGTTTTTAACAGCCCTTAAAATAACAGACTTATTACGTTATCATTGAAAATGCAAATTTTCAATGATTCAGACTAATTTTATACAAAATGTTTATTAGGTCACTTATGGTATTTTTGACAAGTTGTATCTTTATTTGTCTGTCAGTTATTTACAATAGTGTTAAACCCTAAAAATTTGCGGAATTGTGTTGAATACGCTAATAATGTAAATTGAAATACTGTTATTAGATGTAGGGTTTTATGGATTATACAGTTATATTACATATTAATAGTAAAATGTAAAAGGAAAAGGTTGGCAATAACATATATAACGCACAAGTGTTATTATATATAAGTTTATAGTTTTCTCTAAAAAATATATGAAACACTTCCCTACTACCCCTTATCACTAACACTTCACTGAAATTGTACACACGTTTCTATAGCTAGGCTATCATCTTCAGCAGCAATACTAAACTAACTAAGCCAAGAACTACCTATTTATACCAAATACTGTCACAGTTGACCGACCGCGTTGACGCTATCGTTAACAAAGAGAAAAGGCTGGAACTTAACGGTCCTGAATCTGAATTGATTAAAATGCTTTTGTTTTTGTAAATTTCCATGCCTTCGTACATTGCCGTCTACGTTCTTAATTAAACATACATTGTCAATATTATGTCTGTTTTCAAGTATATGCAGGGCAACACCGGATTTGTCAAATCTTCTGCATTTAAGATGAGCCAGATGCTCTTTCTTAATTCTGATTGATCTTTTTGTTTGACATTTTATAAATTCCTGATTTTGCCATGTTATCTACTGGGTCTTTCGGGTTTCGTAAAAGGTTTTTGAGGTTGTTGTTTGAAGAATAAACAATTTTGCGACCAATTTTAGAAAAGATTTTTTGAAGACCTTTCATGTAACTTGGAAAAAAGGGTAGCTTAACAATTTTTTTATTACTATTGTTATTACGTTCTAAAGTGGTTGTATTTCTAATTCTTATCCTATTCTTATGTTTCCTAATAGTATAGGCTACCTCTTCAGAAAATCCGTTAAAGTTGGCAATATTGATAATATCTTTGAGTTCGTTTTGGTACCGATCTTTAGTTAAAGGAAAACTACGCAAACGATGCACCAAAAAGTTAGTAGCCGAAAGTTTGTGTTCCCATGAATGATTGGAATCCTGTGGGATGAATCTATCAATTGTTACTAGTAGGTTTTCTATACCCGTTTATTTCTAACTTATTTCTACTTCTTATTATTAAAATATCAAGGAAAGGAATCCCTTTTCGTGGGTAAATTTAATTGAGGGAAATTTAGAATTTAGTTGTTCCAAGAAATCGGTTATTGAACATTTACCCGTTACCGTTCCTTCAGTTTGTTGATAAAATGTGTTGTTGATCTGGAAAAAATTTTGTCTCATACAAAGTCTGGTCAAAGAAACTAAACTAATTATCTCTTCACTATCCATCTGGTTATCAAACAAAAGTTCCTCCAAATATTCCAAAGTTAAATTGGCCGGAACGCTAGGAAACAGGGAACTTACATCGAAAGAAATTAAAACTTCGTTCTCAGTAAGCTCAATGTCTTTAATTTTCTCAATAAACGTGTATGAGTTTTTAACTGAAAAATCAGCAATCTGTACTGGTAATTTGTTCAATTTGTCAGATAACCACATGGAGAGAAAATAAGTAGGACTGTTGATGTTGGAAACAATGAGTCTCATGGTCTTTCCTGGCTTGTGTATCTTAAAAATATATATTTAAAAATATACTTACCGGTTTTCTCGGTAGTAGTAACTTGTCTAATCTGTTAAATGTTAAAACTAAAATAACTGCAGTAAATTGACCATCCGATGGCATGCATAACAAGGTAGAAAAAAATTGTTTTAATATTAAATGTTACAAATAACAATTCAAACAAACTAAACTAAGGAAACCATTAATAGCATTACTGACATTATAGCTATAAGGAATTAAGAGGGTTTATTCGGTAAAAATTTATTCATGTATTGAAAATTTGAAATTAATCATGACTAGAACTAAAATAAGTTGGTTTCTAAAATTCTTACCGACATATTTAAACGAAATATTTACAGAATATACCTTTGCTACTAAAAAATGCGTAAACATGATAAATTATAGCGAGTGTACGAATTGTCTGGCTTGTTGAAATCTTTTATTTGTTTATTTACCACTATCCATAGCCATCTTAAAATAATGTAAAATAAAGAAAAACAAATATAGTTTTTATATAAATCAAGCATTTTCACAAATAAAAAAGTTACAAAGGTTTTTAAAAATTGCACATTTTAAGAAAACGCTCTGTATCTCTTCCATTAAGGAAGATATAAAAATAGGGATTTGACCAATCGATTTCTCTTTAAAATCGAGCTGCAGAAGCTTAGATCAGTTTTGGTCTATTTCCTTTAGAAATATAAGTTCCCTATTAAAAATATCGAATTTGGCCCACCTTGTACTGATATGTACCAATATATTTAAAATATATGTTAAGAGTTCAATCCACATCAGTCCACATTCCCTCATAAAGAAAACATTTGTGAGTTGTACAAAATACTGTATTTTTATTGGTAGTCGCGCGCGAATCCAATTCAAATTAGTCGCACGCAATTTCGCCGCGCCAAACGCATACTTGTTTGTGATTGGCAGTTGGTCTTCGTCGCTTTTCGCTAGCGTTATCGAAAACAGCTTAATAATCTTGTCCGCCTAATTTGTGAATATACTATACATTTGAGCTACTATCTGATAAACAACGTTCATTAAAGAATAGGTAGGCACTGTGTGTCGTCGGTGCTACCCTTGTACTCCAGCTTCCCCAATTTTGCGGATCTATTGGTTTGGTTCATAGGGCACTTATTGACATATTTCTTTTATCACCATCGATACATACTTGACGATTTCTTCGCTAACACTACATAAAGTTCGGCAGATAAGATATACTCATCAAAAAATCATAAAATTGTCTACCCTCCGGGGTTGAATACAAAGCTGTAATACCGGCCCACTTCCACGTGTTTGTTTTTCATTTAACACCCTTCTTTTTTACCCTCGACGACGCATGTAGTCTACAACGAAAAAAAAAAGCACCCGAAGTTCCCTCTAACCCTAATACATTACACCTATAATACGGTACTAACAGCTCCCGGCAGTCTAATATCGTGTTTCAACTCGCTTTTTTTCTTCTTATCCTTATTGGTCGTTCCACAGCTTTTCGGCGATATTTAATTTGAGCTTTTTTTCCACTGTTTTGTTGCGTTATCGAACCGCGCGTCTTCATTGGTCGAATGCACGTGGCCGATCGTTGTTTTTTCGAAACGTCAGTTTGAAATCCGATATCGCGGCACTTGTCTCATACCGAAAGACGAGGACCGCCGCGATACAACTTCGGCGATAGACGAAGACGGAAGACGAACGTGTCATCGACGCGCTTTATGTTTTTAATGTGCTGGAATAAATGTCAATGATTCCTACTGTGTTATTGTTGACATATGTGAGTTCGTTTTATATAATTTTAATGTAATATATGTACATACGTGTACGTATTTATGGTGTATACGTATATGTATAAGCCGAGCTCGGAGCGTATAAAATAAATATTTTTCTGGTGCGAGGAACGTATTAAAAAGGAAAAAAAGAACGATGGAAAAAAGCTGGTACGCTAGAGTTAGGACGCGTTGCCAGTGCCGGCTATTACCGAGTAATGGCATCGTTCTTGGCGATAGAAAAACAAAAAAAAATAGAGCAACAAGAAATTAATAAGGATTTAATTACGTAATACGAGGACAGGACAGAATTTTTATTGCCATTTCCTTAACATCAAACTTGACAAACTGAAATAACATTGTACTATAAACTAAACACCTTATATAGCCCAATAAAAAAAGGAAATAATAAATATGGATATTTGCTATTCTAATGTGTGCCCCAGTAAGACCCCGTCATCTAATTCTTTAATAAAAGGCATATTTTGTTCGACAAACTATAGTATTTTTATTGCAACATAAAGAACATAAACTTCAATCAATTCTGAAACAGAAAATCCAACAAATGTGACCATCGCCACTTTATTGGCATACTCCTACTTTTTTAATGAAATTTTGTACAATACTGGCGCTCAGTTTCACAAATTACGCGTCGAATTCAGTCTTTATAAGCTCATCAAATTGGATGATTGGAATATCTTTGACTGAAGAAAACTCCACATCCATACCTACTAGTATGAGCCGCAAAAACTCATTTATCATGTCACGAAAACAGTTGCTATACCATCGGCTTCGTTACTGAAGAAACATGTTCCAAACCCTGACAACTTAAAACCCATACCAAACAGTTACTTTTTGTGGGGTCATGTCAAACTGACCTATTGGCGTCATCTACTGCCAGGAGATACACGCCTGCCCTCTAGAAAGCAACGACAGAAACTGTTAAAAACTTAATATAATAATGATATCAATAATAATACACTTACTATCAGCATGCTTAAAATATGCTCCAAACTTATATATTTCTCGTCATAGCATGATACTAAAAGTTTTATACTTCCGACTACGCCATCTCTACTGTATTGACCATGAACTGCTGCCGCCGTCGAACTTTGCAACTGTCTCCAGCGAGAACTGCAAGAGTGACCCTTAATAAGCCAGATATGGTAATCCTGGATTACAAGGAGAAGGATATGTCGAAATGTCCTGCACTAGACACCAAGGTGACTGAAAGAGAGACGGAAAAAAGAGAGAAGTATCTGAATCCAATATACCAATTACGATTTACTTGCGAAGGCTTCCAAGTCCACTTCATTTCTATTATTATCGACTCCCTGGAGAGTCCAAGTCATGACATTGGAACATTTGAGAAAAATTATGATATTGAAGAAAACAAATGTGCACATACTTACTTGTCAGATCCAGAAGCAAGCCATACTCAGATCTCTCCGGATCCTACGGGCCCAAGACGCTAATCACACATCATCCAGGGCTCATTAATCGCCTGTTGACGAAGCGAGTGGAGAACCTTCGGCGGTGAGGCGTATTCGTGAGCTGCACCAAGTTATCGTAGACACCTGTATGGATCTGGCGGTATCCTCCCTCCGGAGAGGTCAAGAACAATATTAAAAACAATTAACAATAACTTGGGAGAGGCTACCGGGTGGCGTTCCTGTGGTATTCCGCATGGATGTCGTTTGCTTGTCTTTCGCGTGAGGACCCTGGCGAGCGGATGCAAACACTGTGTCAGTAGTTATTTATTTGCTGGGCCAGGTATAGGGATGGAGGAAGAAAAAATAATAGTAATACTAATAATAATAGGTCTGTATTACTTTAAATTGACAATGTCCAGCAGTGCCTCAACCAATAAATAAAACGTAATTCATAATATTAGATATTAATGGCAAATGGCAAATACACAAAAATAAAAAGTAAATAATCAGTTATTGGTTCTTGCAGATGCAATATGTATATAAGCATGCCGATATGCTCGAAACCTGCTCATTATGCATCTTTTGAGTTCATATCTAAATGATTTAGAGCCTTTGGCTCTTAGATGTCGCGAAACTTTGAAGCAGTATAAAGAAATTATCTGTCATAGAGTTCGGTGCCGCGGCACAGGCAGATTTGATTTTATAGCGTAACTCTATAATCTTAGACATTACCAGCCACCCTTAAATGTAGACTTTTAATATCGAACCTGACGACGTCTTACTTAACGATATTTCATTTTTGAAATTATTTATTCGTTCCACCGAGATTGCATTGGATTGAGATAACTTTGCCTAGCAAAACGCCAGGGGCATGAAGAGGAACACATACATAAGACTAAACAACCAAGGAAGATATAGCTAAGAATGTTATCAGCTTAATCTTCAACAACTATTTCAAGTGGACTACACAAACCAAAAATCTTTGAAAAACAAATTGCTGGAGCTGTATATGTGGTGTGCAGAATTCGAGCAATCTAATTACGAGGCAGTAAGAACAACCTATTTTGCACTGTTTCATTGCAAGGCAACTTACAGCAATACTGATTGACTCGTTAAGGGTGGCGTAAGTGATTTTTATAAAATAAAAAGCCATGAGAGCCACGACAAAGGCAGACTGCAACACTGCATATTTACCATCTCATCCTTATGTAAACTTACCTGCTTTTAATACGAGGATAGTTCAGGAAGTCCTTGGAAAATCTAGGAAATGGCGCTCGTAGTATCGAAAATAGTCTATTTCTAGTAAAAATCATTAGTCACTAGACAGCTTTCAAAGTCTCAGTTATATCCATCACATGGTTTCATTTTTATTGTCTATTTAAGCAAAGAATTTTTGTTTATGTAAAAAAATGGAAGAAAGCGAGTGATTAAACATTTATATTTAAAAGGTTTAACACCGAAAGAGATCAAAGCTGAATTGGATGAAGTTCGTGGCACATCTTTTCCTGTCTTAGCAACTGTTACAACTGGGTAAATGAATTTAAACGTGGCCGTACATCCAGAAAATATGAACAACGTTCTGGACATCCGAAGGAAGTAACTCTCCGAAATGATCGACAAAATCCACGATATAGTTTTGAATATTCAACGAATCGAAGTGCGCGAAACGCACTCATATGAAAAAGAAAAAGATCCATCAAGACAATGCTCGGATGTACATCTGCACAGCTTTGATAGCCAAAATTATGGAATTAAAGTTCGAATTAGTACAACATCCACTGAATTCACCAGATTTGGCCACCAGTGTCTTCAAATTTGAAAAAATGACTCGACAGGCAACGGTTCACATCGAACGCCCAAACAGGTGTTTATTTTGACCACCTTCGGAAATCCTACTTTTTGGAGAGCTTAAAATAGCTGAAGAAACGCTTGAAAAAATGTATAGAGTTAAATGGATTTTATGTTGAAAAATAAATAAAAATCTACAGAAAATACCTTGTTTTTCTATCTTTTTAAGGACTTATTGAACGACTCTCGTATACCTATCGCCACCACCCAGTAACATTTTCTCATTGGCTCAAACCTTAGTTAATAGGGCTTTATACAATTACATTTTGTATTTATATTGTTTGTTTATTGTGCGTCATATATAGAAATGTTGTTATTCTACATTTTAACCATTATTTATTTTATTTCATCTGTACATTATTTATGTATTATCTACTTTTGATATGTATATCGACATATACATTAATTTCATCGATTCATAGACAATTTGTAGACCAAAGAGCAAATAAAAGATACATACATCGATAATAGGCGCTCAAGACGGTTACCACCATTTTTTAATGTAATACTTGATTCTAAACTTTTTACTCTCTATTATTACTTTTCTACGTGACTTATCTTCCTTTTCATTTACTTCAATCGCTTGAAGGGCAATAAATCATCATAATCACATCGCATCAGGTCAGTTTCATATAAATCGCAATAACGTTTAGTACTGCTTAACTGGTTTCGTAAATATCAATGGTTATACTTTTAAGCCCTTTCTTTTTGGCCGACGTTTCAGGTGGTAGTTAAGATTACTAATGATGGTCATTTCTTCTTGATTTTCTAGATTCCTCTTCTAAGTTGTACGGTTTCTTATTATCACATTGTATACCAGATCATATATTCATTGTACTACCGTGTACACCTAACCTGGAAAATCCCTCGAGTTTTCGCCAGCAATTGACGAGCTTCCATAACCCGGTCACCCTATCTGTTTTGTGCTTTCATGCTGTTCAATACAACAGTTTCTTTTTTGCTTGTATGGAATGCAATGCTTTCAGCCTTGCTCGACCTTCTGAATAGATGGCAACAGATCGGTAATTTACTTCTTGGCTATCTATTTCTTTTATATATTGATGTTATTTAAGTTTGGAATGGTGCAGCGTTTCGAGATACGCATAGTGACTTATTGTTAGTCATTCTTGATCTAATCCTAACAGCTTGCGTACTTTTCTATTTAAAAAGTTTTTCTCTAAATTTCTCTAGAAAGAAATTACCTTCCACGCAAGAGATTTCTTTCTCATTTTATACTATTCCTTGCAGTCGAATTTTGTAAAATTCGAATTTTATCAACAGCCCTAGTATGTTAAATTCACTTTACATACTAACATGTCTATTTAATCTCGTATTCGTACGTATGTACATATATAAAGGTTGCCTCGTGCATTCATTTCGCCTTTTGACACTGGTTCCATTAACTCGGGCAATCCTCCGAGCAAAAAAACGCATCGAGTTAACCGACCTACCATATGTTGAGTAATTTTATTATTGATATTGATTTTTTTATTCGGCGACTGCTGCTGTGAACGCGCCCGCGCCTCGGAACGACAATTAATAAACAATTTTCGAGCGCGAGCGCCTCGCCTTTCGTAAATCGAGAACGCGCTGGAAAAACAAATAGTGCGCGTCTCACCTTAGCCGCGTCTGTACGCGCCTTGTAAGTTATGAACTTAAAGAAAACAAAGCGCGCCAAGTACATACATGAAACGCATCTCTATTATTCTGATAGATCGTGTTTATTCTACTGTTTATACGTAGAGGTTGATTGATAAGTGATATACAGACAACGAACGCCTGAGGATGAATGTACATAAGACGTCTGAGCATTTAGAATTTCCCGCCATTATTTAATGTAATGTTGATGAAGTAGGAAGCTTAGAATGGTGATTTTAGAAGACCGAAATCGATATATGAATTGTTATTTATTGACGTTTTCTAAATAGACAACGGCATGCAAAGAAGTTTAATCTGTGAAAAATTATTAACTCGCTTGTTTTGAGCGGGCCCTTGCCATTTATGAATTGCTTTCAATACGTTAGCTTTAAAGTTACGAAAAAAATTGTTTTTATTCGATTTAAAAAGTTTATTTTGCCGCTCGGTAAATGATCGCGTGACATGGAGAAACAGAGAATTATTGATTTAAGACAATGCAGAAAAACGCAAAAGCAAATAGCGAGTATGATTAACAGATCCCAAAATAATGTAAAAAGAATGTTTAAAACAAGGGATTGAAAATTACGTTGGAAAGAAACTATGGGGAAAGCCTGCAAGATGTCCTTCTACCACTAAGCGTGCAGAGAATTGTCAGTTGCTGGAGCTTCAGGTAGTTCGTAAATTGAACTGTTATTACTAGTTTAATAAGGAAGTGGAAACTATTACAACAAAGTTGGTGGTTATCGGTAGAAGAATGAAAGCTATTGCCTACTATGAACTAGTACGTGGAAATTTGTTACCATTTATTACAATAGCTGAAGATAAGGACACAATCTTTTAATAGAATTGTTCATGAGCTTGGCTATCATTTATGACTTTGGTGAGGCTTTAAAAATAAAAGCGAAATATTGGTAAAATTTATATTTGTCAATATAATCTACGCAAATGTAATTTTGTCGAACTCAAACCACAGAATGTTGGTAAAGGCAATAAATTTATTGTCGAATTGTAAATTCGAAGTTTTATTAATAAAGAAACCTCTTAATCACAAAAACCACTACTACCAAGACAAATATTCCGATTCAAACTCTAAATACTTCTTAAATATATTGGTTAAGTTTTTCAACCGTAAGAAAGTTTGCATTGTTTATGCTCCAATCTGCTATTTGCAAGCGAACCTCAGTAAGCGTAGCATCAGGACAATATTGCAGTATCTTCGTATTTATGTCCAGAACAAACCTTCAATGTATTCCACAAATTGAAGTTATCATCAATGAAAGTCCTAATAGCCAGACAAAAGTCCCTCCAATTTCTTTTTATATTCGAACAAACCCTACTAGACCACGGAATTCTAATCTCATACGTAGTATTTAAAGCAACAATGCAAACAAAAAGGGTGTTAATTTGAAGAATTCAAATTGGAATTCAAGAGTGAGTCAAACTAATTATTCAGAAGTCGCTGAGTTTTGAAAAGAAACACATAAGCATAGCGTTCATGAAATGAAATTTCTCTAGGCAAGGTTAGATATCGTTGAAATTTGTAATATCCATTTGAACAATGTTTTAGAGACACTCCCGAATTTCACGACCCTAAATTTCTAAATTTTCTGAATTTTTCCCCGCGTAAAGCATTACACTATATAATAGAAGATTTTTTTTAACTAGCATTGGCACAAACCATTAGCCATTTACACAAGTCCAACAGGAAACAAATACAAAACTTCACTAACAAAAAAAAAACATACAGGGAGACACCTGGGGAGAAAAGGATACATCCACACAGGTTAAAGAAACAAAAGGAACGACATCTATACTTGTAGCCTAATTGTTACCAAGAACTTATGTAACCGCATAAATACCTCAACTCTTTCCATGGACAGCATATAGTTAATGTTCAAAGGTGCACACACCCACAATCCAATCCAATCCTTATAGGGATCGTCGCTAAGTTTTCTAGTTCTGTTACATCCTAAGGAGATATGGCTTAAATCGCCTCTATCGCTACAATTTTCCCATTTATCCTCTACTGCCAACTTGATTTTTTTCGATGTGCGCAGGAAATGTATCATGGTTGAACATTAACCGGGTGATTGGAGTATAGAGTGCTCTTTTCACTCTTAACCCATCTGCTCAGTGACGCTTCTAAATATTCGGGTACAACAAGTAATAATTAGTCGGCTTCTGCTGATATGCAGACCGATATCGATCCTGCCAAACCTTACTATGTGTATTCCAAACTTCTGCTATACAATCAGTGTATGGTGCTAATTTTTATATTGCCCACTGTCTATGGCCTCTTTAGCAAGGCTATCCACAATTTCATTGTTTAAAAGGTCAGAATAACTTTTGTCCATACCAAGATTATATTTTTCCCTCTGCTATGCAGCACATCTTATAGGAAGATGATCCGACTAATTGTTAGAAAAGATGATCTGTGAATCCGTAGATTAGAAGATTACGAAGCAACTGTTTACCATCTATTCTTTCCAAGGCTGTAATTATGGTAATAGCTTCACCAGTGAAAACGCTTCTCGCTTTTGACAAAGCTAACAAGATTTTTATTACCGGATGATGGAATATAAACTGCACACCCTGTACCCTAGGAATTTTTGGATCCATCCGTAAATACCTTTTCATAACCGTGAAAGTTCACACAGGTCTTCAGGTAAATAGCAGCATTTTAGGTATTATTATCTGTGAATGGTGGATATACTATCATCGGATTATTCTGACTAAACTCGAAAGGAATATCAAATATTACAGATGTAGCCGATGTCATAATGTGGTGGTTAAAATTGGATGTTTCGGCAAAAGCTTCAGCGATAGGAGACGATGGCTTCTTATGCCAATATCTATCCAATAGACTGTACTGATTTAACGATGAAAACAAATCTAACAAATAATCGTTCTTAACAGATCGTCTTCTTAGCAACAATTTTTTAGCTAGAAATTCCCTACGTAATTCCAACGTTGGTTCCCGTGCAATAGTTTTACACAATTTTAAATTTAGATCATAATTATCAGGAGCATGATTGTACATTTTTATTTCTAAATAACCAGAATTTTTAACCGTAATTGCAAGACCATATTGATTCACGCGTATGATACTTCGTCTGAATGTGTAGCCATGTTCGTTATTATTTTCGAAACTATTTTGATGCGCATAACATGCAATTTTGAGTAGATAGATACACGTTATTCGAAGTACTCTGCCTTGGAGGAAAAATGGTTTACATTAATTTTAATAAATTGAATAAAGATTTTTCTGAAGGTTAGCTCTCATCCCCAGACGATAATTGTGTATGATATCCTCGCATAGTATATTACCTTGAAAGTATTAAAGTTCAGAATATCTTTGACGCTTACAAAGGAAGATCTCGAACCCGGAAATTCAAAAAATTATGAAACTTGTAGACCACATATAGGTATGTACTACGCATTTTTGGTCTGCGGAAAAACTCTGACTGGGCGAAATGGATTTTTGAATTCTTTTTAGAAAACAATCTAATCTAATGACAAAAATACAGTAAAACGTTTTTTATTCCGCTTTGCTTGATAAACCTCATCCAAACAACATTGTTTTGATCTGTATCTCTTACCTTTAGCAAGTTATGCAGGAATAGAAAATTTCCAATTTTCAAAAATTAATTTTACCCGTACAGAGTGTTTTTCCGTAGAAAATAAAAATTGCGTAGTACATATGTGATCTACATCTTCCTAAAGTTTCATAATTTTTTGAATTTCCAGGTTCGGGATCTTCCCTTGTTAGTTGTTACATTAGTTTCCCAAATTATATGAATGTAATGTAGAAAAATTATTTACACACTTACATATGCTTCTTCCAGCAGTAATTTCGCAAACTTTCCATTCCATCCTCATGTTTTTTTTTTGCTGCCGCTTAAATAATTTAGTAAACCAAATGCAACTGTTCCTCTTTATACCGCTAGTCTCTATGGTGCCATCTTTTTATCTGTTCATATTTGTACGTATACATACATATGAATCAACTTCCTTTCATTCTTCACAATTCGTATAGCAACCGTATTATACGAATGGTATAGGGCCTATTTACATTAACACCGTATACATGTGTGTTGTTGCCATTTCTTCTTTCTCTAACTCGATACACGACATTAAATTACATTTGTTCTTGCAGTTGCCCGGCTGCGTACCGTGAACGAGCTGTGCGCGGCCGACAAAAAAATACAATGTAACCTAAGACCTGGAACGTTTATGTGTGTTGTGCGTGTCTCTACATGTTCATAAAAGATGTACGGGTGCGTGGTTTATTATGTATAGTGGTAGTGGCGTGCATGTTACACCATTACATGTTCATACAGCGGCGTTCATAAGTTTGATCGCTGGGCTACTTCTCTCCTATAGATTGTTCTGAGATTTGTTCCACAACGGGGTGTTCATTGTCTATACTCACACGTAAACAGTTTATGGTGTCTGCATATTGTTCAATGTTTGTGTTTCCGTACAGGGAATTCAAGATTCATCATCGGTTACAATTTGGCGTAAGAAGGTAACACCTCATCATGGATGTTGTAGCATCCACGGATCGCTAACTTTATGATATTCAAGACTATATGCATAATGAAAGGAACAGCTCCTGTACTGGCGGTTAACATTTGAAGAACCACGCGCCTATTTGTACATAAAACAATTTCGAAGGGTATCGTTCCAACACCAATGTAACCCGTTTTCGAAGTGTAGGGCGCCCTGAACGCATCACAACTCTTTATTATTTGCGTTAATACCTCTGAAACTACGAGAAAAATTATTTAAATGGCGATAGTGTCAGCGGTTTTCCACCAATTTGAGGGGACAACCCCCACCGCCCCTAACTTCTTATAATGTATTTGCAAAAGATTTACGTTGAATTTATATATATACGACTCAAGTTTCAACCTACAACTATTGAACGCTTAGTTATTCGTTTGTGTCGATCGATGTTAGTGTTTGAAATGCAATATGGCAATGGAGGTGGTCGCTTATTACGGGCAACCTGCACGGTGCACGGTGAAATTTTGTGCAGCTAAATTTAAACGGGCCGTTCCAAAAACCGCAACCACTAGTGATAACATCGGAAAAGTTCACCGAAATGGTGCTAGGCAACCGTCGAATTAAGATTAAAGCGATAGCAGAGACTGTGAGTATCTCAAAAAACGTGTTTGTAAATGCTAAAATCATAAGAAAGAACAAATAAATTAGATAAGAGAAGTGTGAATGTTAGTTAAAGACTTTATTCAAGAATAAAGTAGGAACTAAGCTTGAACCAGTTTATAAGGGACCTTACAAAGTGGTGAAAAAAGAAATACCCAACGCTACACTTAAAAATAAAGCACAAACTTGTAAAAGTGCATAAAAGTAGGCTAAAACAACATTTAAAGCAAGTTAGGAACAGAGCGCATCAAAGAAAATGCCTAGAAACAATCACCAAAAAATAGTGCTAAAATAGTGTTGATGGAAACATTTACGCCAAAAGTAATCCAAAGAGAGGAAAAACACTATACCTATTGACATGTTTTTACCTACTCGGCGTCATTAGCATGGCTCCCAGGGTATATTTTTACTCCTTAACTGCTTAACACGAGATGACGTGCGCTTTGGGAAACTGCACATGTAAACGCATCCCACAGGCTTATTATGATATATTAACAAAACACTTCAGAAAATGTCTAGAAACGATCACTAAAACATAATGCTAAAATAGCTTCCTCATGTTATTGAGGTATCCTTTCAAATGTTGTGATATTAACTGTGAGGCAAACTGTGGTAAAAGGCGGAATAAAAAACACTCTCGGAACCACGCTGATGACGCCCGTTAACCAGAAACGTGTCTGTGGGTAGAAAGAGAAATTATTATTACTTTAACAAGCATCATTAATAGCTATTGATTGAAAATTTAAGTGTAATAACAATTGATTACAGGAAGATGTAGTGTATTAATGCCGAGAAGACAGATGCTGACATTGCTTTCAGCAATATTATTACAATAGTTCGTAAAGTTACTATTTAACTAGAGGACCTCTCTCTTTTCTTTATAACAAAGTTAAAGTACAACACACAATAAGTTTATTTGTAATGACAATCCGAAGAAGATTATTTCTGATGACTTGGGAATTAAAAAACTAACGCGCTTGATCACTTAGGATCAAAATGCGAATAACCATTTCCAATATTCTAACGAAGAAATTTAACCAAAGTAAGTCGGCCCTTTGACGTCGATTAATAACTGCAGGTGAAACTTGGATATACCAGTACACTCCTGAACCCAAGGTACACTTGAAACAGTGGATTGTGAAGGATGAAGCGGCCCAGAGAAAGACAAAGTTGTTCCATTGACCGGGAAATTGATGGCGACCGTCTTCTGGAATAGTCATGGAGTTATGATAATCGACTATTTTGAAAAAAGAAGAACAATAACAGAAGCATCATTTTGACGAGCTGTAGGTAGAAATTGCGAAAAAGCTACCGCATTTGATGAATACGAATGATTTGTTCCACCACAGTTTCACACTTCAGTTGTCGCCATGATGAGAATTCACGATTTGGATTCGAATCGATAGACTACTTGGAGACTTTTTACCACCGACCCATTTTTCTTTTCAAGATTGGAAAGAGAAAATAATCCAAGGGGTCTAAATTTGGCGTGTAGGGGGACGTGAAAAAACAACTCGAATTTTAACTCATTGATTTTGGCCACCGCTATAACGCGAACTAGTCCATCGTTTTTTCGAAGTGAACATTTGAAGCAAGGAATTTAGAAACAATTTAATTTCTACTAATTGGCACTAGTTTTCATTTTAAATCGCGTAGCACCTTAATTGGCTGAGAGAAGGTGTGAGTTGTCATGGCCGAGAGTAAAATTATCTTGGACATGCATCAGCGGATACTGCTTATTTGTTTAATTGCTTAGAGAGTACTGTTCAAGAAGGAAGTTCACATAAATATAAGTTCGTCTAGAAGAGACTATCTTAACCATCCAGATATATTCTGCTAATTTTGGCGACTACACCACGGAAAAACAAAGGCAAAATATCACCGATTTTGTAAAGAAGGCGTATTTTTCTTATTTTGGTTTTGCAATTGGAAAAGAGGATAAGTCTTGGGTTCCCCGTAAAGTGTGTAAAACATGTGTGAAATCTCTACGGCAGTGGACAATAGGAAAGATAAAAAGGTTGAAGTTTGGTGTTCCTATGGTGTTGATAGAACTAAGAAACAAACCATAATGACGATTGTTATTTTTGTGTTGTAAGTGTGAAAGACTTTAATTGCTACAAGAAACATAAATGGGAATATAAATATGACTTCGTCTAGAAAAGATTGCCTTATGTGGAATCTCTATGATAGTGGATAATAGCAAAGACGAAAAGCTTAAACTTTGGTGTTTCTATAGTGTGGATAGAACCGAAAAACCAAAACAACGATTGTTATTTCTGTGTTGTGTGTGTGAAAAGCTTTAAGCGCTGCAAGAAACATAAATGGGAATATCCTGATTTACAGTCAGCAAAACGACCACTACCACATGATGAAAATGTACCTATACCAGTTTACACATCAGAGCCCCCGCTTTCGTTGTCAGATCTGAAAATGGTGCCGGACTCACAACCTACTACTACTACAGGATGAACCAGTAATAGTGAATATGAGGACAGTTTGCTAAACCCACAGTTTACTCATGGGCAGCTAAATGATTTGGTGCGTGATCTTCATCTGTCAAAACAATCATCTGAACTTTTAGCATCCAGATTGAAAAAAAAGAACTTGCTTAAGCCCGGAGTCACAATAACAGCTTATAGAACAAGAGGCCTGGCAATTCTTTCATACTTCGAAAATGAAAATGGTGAACTTGTTTATTGCTGTGACATTCCAGGACTTCTTTTAAAAATGAATTTCCCTAAATATGAATCAAAAGATTGGAGACTTTTTATTGACAGTTCTACAAGAAACTTGAAAGGTGTTCTATTGCATAATGGAATTCGCTATGTATCCATCCCAGTTGCCCACTCAACGAAGCTCAAAGAAAAATACAAAAATATAAAGTTGGTTTTGCAGAAAATCAAATGTCAAGAGCATCAATGGCCTGTTTGTGTTGATTTAAAGATGGTGAATTTTTTGCTTGGACAGTAAAGTGGATACACCAACTACCCCTCTTTTATCTGTATGTGGGATAGTAGAGCAAAGCAAGATCACTGGGTGAAAAAGAAATGGCCACTTAGAGAAGAATTAACTGTAGGTGTCATAAACGAGTCTTTGTTTGACAGGGATAAAATCATTTTTGCTTCCACTACACATAAAGCTAGGGTTCATGAAACAATTTGTTAAAGCCTTACATAAAGAAGGGAATGATTTATATATATATTTGTAGATTGTTTCCCAAAGTAAGTTTCGAAAAATTAAAAGCTGGAATTTTTTATGGTCCTCAAATTCGCAAACTTCTTAACAACTTGAATTTCCCAAAAGCTATTACTGATGTTGCAGCTTTTACTTGGTGCTCTTTTGTTACTGGGCTTAAGAACTTCATGGATAACAATAAGGCGGAACATTATGAAGAACTCGTACGAAATATACTACGAAATCATTTGGACAGGTTTCCAAAAAGCCTCGGTGAATTTAGTGAAGAACAAGGCGAGCGATTCCATCAAGACATAAAGTCAATGGGGCAAAGCTATTAAGGAAGGTGGAATACACACGTGATGGCAACGTGATTGCCTTCAACGCAATAGAAAATCATACAGACGCCATTTCACCTAGTATTTGTGGTGATATGTTTTTTCTCCTTCATACCTTTTCAAAAAAAAGCATCATGAAAATTAGAGCCAATATGATAAAAAAGATATGGAATCAACAACATTAAGTTAACATTAAACCCTGAAACTGCTCTAATAACGGAAACATAAAATCACTAAAATCATTATATATTTATTTATTTTACTATGTACGATTACTGGTACACAGCAAAACAAATGTAAAGTTGAAAAGAATTAAATACTTCTTTTGTGTAAAATATTTTAATGTTTTTCTTGATATTTGAAAAAGTCTGTGAGATTAATACCTAAAGAAGTAATATCCCGTTGTACACGATGTACGTATCAGCAGCAGTACTTTTTATTTCACTGTGTAACACCTTGCACTATATTTCATCGTCATCCATTAATTTTTTTGGATAAACTTACATAGATGGTTCTAATTTGTTGTTGATTTTATGATGTCTAGCAATATTTTTGACCTTTCAATGTTTTCCTTCCTCTAACTTCAACTGCAATCTAAATAAACATTCAATACGTTCAATAAGCACTGAAAACATACAATTTCATAATTGTACCACTTTAATATAGAGTCTAATTCGTACCCTCCCCACCATCACGAACGATAGTCATCCAGCTGGATATTTGGAACGGAAAATGGTATCAAACTTATGAACTGCGGTGTGTCTAACTTACGTTCAATACGTATGTACCGAGAATGGTACATACCATCGACATCGCGCAGTCAGGACACATGTGTTTGTACAGAAAAGGCCTAATAGTTTTTACTGGCTCGTTTTTTTCCCCTCGTCGTTTTCTTCTTCTTATTCGATGTGCTCGTTGGTGTAGTCGTTGTTCTTCTTCTTCTTCATCATCGTAATCATCATCACCATGCAGCATCGTCTTCCAAGCGCTTCGGTTTGACGGGATGGTGCCCCGCGAGCGTAAAAACTATGACACCCTCTTTCTTGATATTCAATACGGACGCAATAGATGGAACGATGACTAGAACAGAAAGACGGTAAGAAAAAAGAGTATACCGTTAGTACGGTGCCTTTGCACGGAGTTATGCCGGGAGCTATGCGCCGGGCACGATTCTCTGCCTTGGGGGTTGTTACCATTGACGGATGACTGATTTAGTGGTGATTTGAGTGTCTTAACGATTACCCGCTCGAAGAGAAAAAAACTGAACGTTTTTTTTTTCTAAAATATCTTCCGTTTCGCTCTAATAAAGATGTTCGTCTATAGTCTATACACTGTTGAAAATTTCAACACCTTCTTTATAATTAGAGTAACTAAAATAATGCAATTAATTCCTGTCTCTTATTTCTATCTGAAATAGTACGATTAACAAATTTTAACATAAAATTGTCAATATACTACATAGTGATCCAATTTATTTAAATTCTAATTAATTTCAGCTTCAATTGTTATTAATCACTTCTAAATCCGTGATGTGACATCTTGTTCTTGTAAACTTTTTCTTTTTTAATTGAAGTAGTCCACTATTAGTTAAAATGTATTTTTTTGCAAGAAAGACAATAGATGCTGAAAAGAAAGAGGCTAAAATATAAGCAAAATATTTATCTTTAAAACTGTTTAACATTAACTGATAATTGAGAAAAAAGAATATATTTTTAAAATATATTCTTTTGGTAAAGAACACAAAAGTGTTAGTACACTCTGCACCATACAAGATTAATTAATTAAGCAGGACAAGCAAGACAGCTATTTCGAGCATCTGCCGAAAAATACGGAAAGATAGATGAAAGGATCTTTTGTCATTGTAGTACGGAACGTAAAACATGTGTATGCGTTTCCCTAATAAATCAAACAGAACTAGGTATGACAATAGTCGTTCTCTCTATTCATCAAATTTGTGTCGCTTTTCATGTAAACAATTTCGTGAGCGTCTAATTCTCGTGGCCTCATGTGCTTAATCAATTTCAGGTTTTCTATTTTAATATTATGCCCGATTTTGTTTATGTGCTGTGCTACACTTGACAATTCTATTCTACCGTATTTATAAGATCTAATGTGCTCATTCAATCTGGTGCCTATCGCTGTTTTCGTTTTACCAATATAGGCTTTGTCGCAGTCACTGCAGGCAATTTTATAAATTACCTACCTTCCCTGCATGTTCGGTTTATCTTTCGGATTGCCAGGAAGGTTTTCGAGTGTATTTCACGAATTTTATTTATATATTTCAAAATAATTAACTTTAAATATGACAACTTTAATACTAATACTTTGCGAGGTCTCTTCGTGCTTGTGGCACAGTTAAGCATCTTCTGGGCAAATTTTCTACTAGCGTATTGATAAATTCTAGCGGATTCTTGCTGCACCATTTTTGCAAGATCATCTAAGGTTATGGCAGGACGAAGACGAGATCGCAACCGTCGATTAAATTTGTCCCGAAGATGCTCGATGCAAATGTTCTTGATAATGACGTCGTTTACGATGCGCGATTAGCGAGCATTCTCGTCCGCAAATATAAAATTTCGTGCACAATGATCGGCAGAATATACACGCCCCTGCACTTCTCTGCATCGCTTAAACATGTGCCACCACCAAGTCGTAATACGCCCACACCCTAATGGCACAAGTGGAACCATGTTTCTTTCAACGTACCTTTCTCCGCGCTTCCTCCACACTAAAACTCTACTATCAAAATGATGTAGAGTGAATTTGGAATCGTCAGAGAAAAGTAATTTTTCTCAATCACGAGCCTCCAAGCGATTTTGTATTGCGTCGTTTGTGCCCCTTCTTCTAGCCCTCAAACCAAGTTTGTCAAATTGGATACGGCTACGCCTGTAGCTGTACAAAGATTATTCAACGCCCTAGACAACTCGTTTGACTTGGAGTCTTAAATGCTAATCTTGTGCAGCGGTTGTTTTCCTCCGGCAGTCTCCTCCATGGGTAACCCTTACACTATAACTTCGAAATCGTACTACCACTCTGTTAATGACATTGCGGGATACATTATAAATTCTAGCCACTGTTAGAATATATTTTGTATTAACCATAAAGCATTGTTCATAATGTTTTTACTAGGACGTGGCATTTTTAATACTTTAAGTAACATAAACGTAGTTTTAACTGAGCAACAAACTGGCGTATTCATAATAAGTTAAAACCTGAGTAACGTATGAAGATAGTTTGAAAATTCAAAATCAATTCTATTTGTCAACATAATCTGCTTATAAGCTATACGCTTTTCCCTGCAATGTTACCATCTCTTTTAAATAAAGGTAGACGTTTGTTCATTATATAATGTTAACATATGGTTTTATTGAATAAACCTTGTTACATGGCTTTATTTCACTTCTCACTTGATAACTTGTCGCTCACTACTGTACTTAGTATATACACACACTACTCTAATCTCAGTGTTACCACTCTTCTTTCCCAAAAAAGCGTTCAGCCAATTCCTAACAATCTCTCTAATCTAAATAGTAGTTGACACCTTGTTGTTGCACCAAATCTCTGTCCTCCGAACGAAACTTTGAGTCTCAGAAACAGAAAAAAAGGCCAGATCTGATGAATAGGGTAGGTGGTCTAACAATTCGAACCCCAATTTGTGAATTTTTGTCATAGCAACCACTGAAGCGTGGCGAAGCTGTCTTGCTGGAACAACATTTCCTTTTTCTTCAAATGCGGCCGTTTTTTCACAACTTCTACCTACCTCCAAAATAGTCGATGACTTCTCCATGATCATTCCAAAAAACAGTCACTACCACTTTTCCCGCTGATGTTGCCTTCTATATAGTTAATTCACCTCTCGCAGTTCACCTTTTCGATTGTGTTCCATCTATAGTTATTAAATGACGCCGAAATTCGACTTCTTTCACTGGAACTACCTAAATAGGACTTTGAAAATAAAAACGTAGGCTTCCACGGCCTGAGTCAGTTGAAACTAAACGTATTCCGGGTTTGAACCGTGTCATGTCGTTGGTGCGCAGTTGGTTTTCGCCTCTGGCATGGTTCACATGCTGAGTTACCGTGATCAACTGCTTCCCACTCAGTTAGTTTCGCCTCTGGCATGGTTCACCCGTTGAGTTCCCGTGCTAACTGTTGCCACCACTCTCCTGAAGAAGCCCCATACGATTGTGGGCGAAACGTCGAGTTTTATTTTAACCAACGACATGACACGGTTCAAACCCGAAACACGTTTAGTTTCAGGACTTTGAAAATGTTAATTTGAATGCGTTTTTGGTCCTGAGTGAGCAAGGGCGGCACCCAACGCTCGGTGAATTTCTTTAAATCCAAATATTTAGTCAATATCGACGGTCGTCTTGCAACGTAAATTGCGGCCCGAAAAGTAATTTTTCCTCCAATACTCTACAGGTAACGAAATTTTTAAATATTTGGACTATTGATTAAATGTATTTGCAGAGACGGTGCTCGTGCTGTGAGTGGCAATATAATTCAATTGAGCACCTTTATAAAAACTGTTGCACTTAATACTGCCTGAACACATTGTTATATACATCTTAGAGACTTAGGCAGTGTTGCATGAAGTAGTTTCAATTGTAAATTGAGCCCAAAATTGAAAAACTGCATAAATATCTTTTTCTTCCGGTTGGCTTTCTGGTAGAAAAACATTAAACCTCTTTTTAACGAAGCATAATATTTTCTGTTTCAGTGGTCGGTTTACTGGTTGACGAAAGCGGTTTATTTAACTAACATTTTCAGTTTTAATAAAGTTAATTTAAAGTTACAAGGATCAATCATAATTTTTTTATGGTTCAAGATAATATTGAAGCAGTAATTAATAAATGGGATGCATGAGCGATCAGAAAAAAAAATGGTACATTGGAAAACTTTCCATTATTACATGGTTACCTGGAAAAGCTCAAAACAGAAATTTAACATAAATATTCTACATTCATCTTTCGTTTACAACGTTTGAAAAAATCATTGAGGAATTATTTTCCAGGACCAAATCCTGAGAGTAAATAGATTAGAATTCTTTTTTATTGCAGGAATATATCAAAGTCTCATCAATTAAACAGCATTGAACAAAAGCAAATGGTTTCCATGCGATGGATCAATGAAGTTTCTTTCATTCAAAATAGCACACTTTCAGATTTTAGGATATCAGTTCGCAAAATGGAATAGGAGAGAAGGCAGGAAATTTTTAATGCCGTTACTTGAAAGAACTGGGAAGGAACATTTTCTATCCTAGCACCACTCTTCTTTTCCAAAAAAGCGTTCAGCCAAGTCCCAACAATCTCTCTAATCTAAATAGTAGCTGACACCTTGTTGTTGCACCAAATCTCTGTCCTCCAAACGAAACTTTGAGTCTCAGAAACAGAAAAAAAGGCCAGATCTGATGAACAGGGTAGGTGGTCTAACAATTCGAACCCCAATTCGTGAATTTTTGGCATAGCAACCACTAAAGCGTGGCGAAGCTGTGTTGCTGGAACAACATTTCCTTTTTCTTCAAATGCGGCCGTTTTTTCACAATTTCTACCTTCAGCTTGTCAAGGTAGTGATGTGTAGTATGCCCCTGTCATTGTTTTGCATTTTCCAAAATAGTCGATGACTTCTCCATGATTATTCCGTAACGTGGAACTAGATTTATGAGTAAATATATATTTCAAATGTTGCTGCAAACATAAATTCACTAGTTACTAAAAAGAAACTTTCTCCGTTGCATTAAAACATTTCATTCTTTTTTAATATAAGAAAAAATAAAAAAACACAGAACTTCATTTGCCTAAGTGATCCGTGCGAAAATGGATTCACTCACGAAGTTGGTTTAGCACCACAGTTTTCCGGTGGATTTGGTAGTGGTTACATTTTTTGACCGTCCTGAAGGTTTATAGTACACGAAGCTGACGACCCCGTTAATATTCAGTTGTCCAAAATTTCACTGAGACAAATTATGATGCAGAATCGTTGAAATTTTTTTAAATATCTTTCAGGGTGAGATTTTCATTCATTTCTAACAAACTTGGTCCAATGGTAAGACGGCCTGCGCTTGATTGGGCAGTGTTAGACGCTGTGCGTTCGAGTTCCTCATGGATTGCGTTTTCTTAGTGGGTAAGGTACACTCCCGAATCACCATTCGTATTTGGGAAACAATTAACTGCGTTTTTTTTTTACGACGAAGGGGTGTTAGTAAAAAAGCCGTGGAACACTTTATACACACAAAGGCTTCTGAGGCAAGCTTTAAAAAGCTTGAACCCTCGTGGGGTCGCCGCCGTATTCAAAAAATATTTATTTACCTTGAAAACCACTGATTCAGTTTTCATAAAGAATGTTAACGCGTTTCATTTCTTTATCAGCATGGCAAATCGTGATCGGCATAAACAGATTTTCTAGCTGGACCGTAAAATCTTCGGCAGAAAGCAAATATTCACTAAAATACAAAATATTCCATTTAAAAGAACTCCTTTTTGGTTCACCGTGTATATGAAAATAATTTTACTTATATTATGCATATTTATGATATTTATTTAGGAATTTTTTTCCCATTACCAATAGTAAAGTTGCTTAAAATTAAACGTGTTCCGGGTTTGGACCGTGTCATGTCGTTTCTTGTTGAATGAAACTTGATATTTCGCCCACAATCATATGGAGCTTCTTCAGGAGAGGAAAAGGTGGTAGGCAACAGTTAGCACGGTAACTCAACGTGTAAACCACGCTAATGGCGAAACTAACTGAGCGGGAAGCGGATGATCACAGCAACTCAGCATATGAACCACGCCAGAGGCGAAAATCAACTGCAGTTGGTATTCGCCCACCACCTTTCCGTCTCCTGGAGAAGCCCCAATGATTGTGGGCGACACGTTGAGTTTTCATTCTACAAAAAAATGACATGACGCTGTCCAAAGCCGGAACACGTTTAGTTTTAACTGACTCTGGCCGTGGAAGTCTACGTTTTTATTTCAGTAAAGTTGCTATCGAGGGATCTCGCACTATTGCCCCACGCACCCGTACAGGCTGATTCATTTTCGACCCTGACAATGTGGATCTCGCTTATTAATGTAGATAGAAGATACGTTTAGATTTTTCACGATTACTAAATTTTGTGTCCCGAAGAGAAAATGGACCTGTGAAAGATGACGTTCGAGATTTTTAAAGAAAACGTAAAAAAGCTCATTTTGTTTTTTTACCTCTAACACCTTTATTTGGCCTTGCAGAGGAAAATTAAAAACATATTTTCAACGCCACTTTCGATCTTTTATCGAATGTAGTTGAACTTTTTATGACATTTCGGTTCTTTCTGGCCATCATCAACTTTCTTATTTGTTATCAGCGCGATATTAGATTTTGACACAATTAAAAAGATGATTTAAATCATGTTTAGCATGTTGACAAGAGTTTTTGATATGCTTTAATTTATGATTAAGTAAGATAGCCATGAAATTACAAACTGTTTAGCATTTATATCGTCGTTTACTATGATAGAGATATGTACACCAAAGAAAAGAAACGAGATAGGTATGTGCGACAAGTTCGTACTTCCACAAGGCAAAACACAGGGCAGATATTTCCTACGTGTTTAGTAACAATGTCAGTTATAAGAGTACAGCAATGCTATGATAATGAAATCTCGCACACGGCTGTAACATTGATATGTACAGGTAGGTTTGCAGGATTAGGTTTCGTAGATTTGAAAACAGTACAACTTTGCATTGTTGTATCTCCAGTACCACATTCTACGTCTCTCGCTTTGACAACTCTCGTCTCTTGCTTTTCATAAAAATTTTCTAACAATGGTACATTGATGTTTGGTGTATCTTCTCCAATTTTTCGGATTTGGTCCTTATGTCTCTTCCATATTCTAGCGTATAGCGTATATAATTTAATTTGCTGACATTTTTTAAAATCTTTCCGAATGACCATTTTTTGTCTTGACTATAGCCCGTACTTCGGCTCTTCCTTCATCATAAAATCCACATATCCTATCCTATCCTATCCTACGTTAGTATCATTACATTTAATTGCCTGAATAGCTTACTTAAAATTTGAACATGTATTTCCGCTAGACTGTTTGTTGCTGGGTGATACGATACACTTAATTTATGTAATAATAATAATATATTTAGTTGGCTGACACATAAAGTGCATATAGCAAGTCGAAGAAAATACAGAGTAAATCAAATTAAATAAAGGAAAATTGCAAATTCTTTAATCAAAATTAAAACAAACTTAAAATAAACTTAAAACTACCAAATTGAGTTAGCCACTTGGAGCAGCTATAATATTACTTAAACTATAACTTTAACGAAAAACCAAAAAAAAATTAGAAAAATATTATACATTAACTCCCCTCCTCCTAAAAAAACAAAAGAAAGAAACTACGAAGTTTTCAAAGCATACTACTCATCCATATTATAAAAACAATGGCTTTCAAGAAACTTTTTAATAGCATTACGAAATTTACGAACTGTGTGGTTTCGTTTAATTTCTCTGGACAAGCGATTGCAAATCCTGATCCCTGCATTTTTTAATCATCAGCTAGTAACGGCAAGTGTAGTGCCAGCAGTGTGTAAACGATCTCTACTTCTTGCAAGGTATCTGTGATATTCAGAATTCAAGCTAAAGGTGTCTCTGTTTTGATGTACATAAACAGCTACTGCCATTATATAAATACAAAGTAATAAATTGGTCTACTCTTCTTTTTATTATATATAAACGATTTGCCACACGTCGTTAATGGCGTTACCATATTGTACACCGACGACACCTCGTGCGTTGTTAGGGAGTATACCTGAGAAAAAATGAAAGATAGGTTGAAACACAATTTCAAGTACATTCAGGAGTGGCTTGAATCTAATAATCTCACCTTGGAATGCCACTAGACCACGTACTGTACCGTTTAATGTCGCACCTGATGATTTAGCAATTGAGTGTAAGAACCTGTGCGCGCCACATGCGTTTCCTTGGTATCACGGTGGATTGCTCTCTGTCCTGGAATCCGAACATTGAGGAGATTGCAGTAAAGTTGACTGGTCTGTGCTTCACGCTAAGGATTATTTCACGGTGTGTAAGTGTCGAAACAGCGTTGAGTGTCTGCTATGTGTCCAGTCCCTGCTTCAGTATGGAGTGATCTTCTGGGGTGGTGCTGTCGACATCAACAGGATCTTCGTACTTCAGAAGGCCTGTATTCGGGCGGTATTCCAGTTGAACTATAGGGACATTTGTAAACCAACATTTAGAGACACTAATATATTTACTTTACCATCCATATATATATTAGAGTCAGCACTTTTTGTTCAGAAACAGTACAATGAGTTGTTCGATCGATATGAGATGGAGCATGAACGGAACACCAGGGGAAAAATTAACCTATTGCCTCCCCAAACCCATTTGACGAAAGTTCAAAGACAAGCCGTCTGGCGTTGTATTAAAATTTTTAACCATTTACCGCGCATTTATCACTCAAGCAGATGCCTCTGTCATATACAAAAAAAAAATTAAAAAGGTATTCAGTCCACCAAGCATTTTACAATTTAAACGATTTTTTTTTTGCTCCATGTATTGTTTAATTTTAATTTTATTTTTTTGTTTTTACGTGATATTTTTATTTATACACTAAGTATTTGTTTGTCTAGTTTTTTTCCTCTTTTGACGTATTCAATGCTTTATTATTAAAGTGAATTTGCAGAATAAAGGCCTACACACCAACGATTTCATCACAGCTTTCTGGGCCGAGAACATTTTAGCAGGTGTAGCCGTTGAATCCCAGAAGAGTATTCGTTACCGTAATCTAGAATAGATTTCCTCAAAATACACGATACGATAGGAGGCACTTCACTGTTACTTGTAATCTTAAGCAGCGAAACGAATAACACTTGCCGAAGAGTTTGCTAGCTAATGCGCGATAATGTTCATTCCAGACCAGATTTTCCTCAACAATGACACCCAGAAACTTTGTGGAACTGAATTGCTCTAATTGTACTTCTGTCTGTGGATACGTCCCCGATTCTTGAGCGTCTACGCCTTGTGTTTAGTTTTATTTAGTTTTTTTTTGGACTTGGCGAAAGTTTATTGTGAGCAAATCAATCAGACAGTGTCCATAACAAACCATTAGAAATGTATTCTGTGTCTTTATTCGTTTGTTAAAAGTGAAATATCATCTGCATATATAGTTAAGTAGATATCAGGAGGGTCCCGAAACGGACTCCTGCGGCACACCCATTTTGATAGGTAGGACATGAGATTTAAAGTCTTCAATTTTCTTCTTCTCCTTCGGTCGAGATGTGTTAAATATTAACAATCTGAATTCAATCATAGATATGAAGCAAACAATGCAGTTTTTCTAAAAGCTTATCATGATGAACCCAATCAAATGTCCTTTTTAGATTATAGAACACACCTAGTACGGATTTCCTTTGCTCAATTCTATCTAACACAGTACAATAGAAATCATAAGAATCATAAGAAATGCAGTAGAACTTCATTTCCTAAATCCATACTGAAAACTATGTTATCCAGAAAACTGTTTAAGCGATCCAACATACAATATTCCATTACTTTTGAGATACAGGACATCAAAGCCGCAGGTCGATATTTAGAAACTTTCTTACTGTTGCCCTTCTTAAATGTATATGAGTAATCATGACGATCTTTAAAATATCAGGAAATACACCAAGAGCAGGATGTGTTCAGCAGATAAGTTAATACGTCTATCAAGTAGATCTTAAATTCTTTGATAATAACAGCTGTTAAATCATCAGGTGTAGAAGAATATTTATTCTTCAGCTTATTAATTATACTATTCTTTTCAGTACGAGTGAAACATCGACTATGAATTTACAGTCAAGAACATTGCTGGACAGGGCCGAAGCAGTATTTTCCGCGGACGTTACGAAGAATTCATTGAACATGTTTGTAACGCATGATGGATCTACTAATCTATCTAATTTCCTTACCCTTAACAGTTAACGTTACATTACTGGTGGAGTTACGATTGTCTGTTGTATGCTAAATTACTAAAGTAAAATATAAATGGTCCAGTAAAATCCACATGAACACGTTCAAATGGATCTTGTGCTTCTTCCTATGTATAAACATTTTTCTTTTTCCTACCCTCTACTCTAGACACTGATATCTTAAATTTTTACTCAAACGCTCATTTTGACAATAACACTAATTATCATTTATCACTTGATAATGTTTCTGAGGATGATATTCATTCTGCTATCAACAAAATTACCTCCAAATCTGTTGGTTGTGATGGAATTGGTATAGAACTTATTAAGCTTTGTTGTCCTATTTACTTCCTTTCATTGCTCATATATTCAACGTGTCCATTGCGAATAGCTACTTCCCTAGTGCTTAGAAAAAAGAACAATCCCGCTGTTTTTACGGATTTACGTCCAATTAGCATTTCGTGTGTCATATCCAAGATTTTTGAAAAGTTGTTGGAGACAAATACGTTACTACATTAATACCGCAAAATATTTTACCCGCGCATCAATCTGGCTTTAGGCAAAACTACAATTGTGCTTCAGCTTTAACAGCTGTGGCAGATGGCATCTTTGCTGCCACTGATCAAGTGAAGTTGATCTATTTAATTTTACTAGATTTCTCTCGTGCATTTGACACCATCAATTATGAAGTGTTGCTCCTCATCAAAAATTATTTATCTTTTCGTAGTCAAGAGGTAATAGTGCCAAACAAAATTTCGAACACGCTTCCTGTGCACAGTGGTGTTCCACAAAGGTCCATCTTGGGGCCACTTTGTACACATCAAAGTTACAAAACCTGTCTTAAATACTGTAATTACCACTGCTACGCAGACAATACACAAATTTATCTGTTCTTTAACCAAACAAATTTGGCGCCTGCCAACGCTTTTGTTAATTCTGATCTTGCCGACAACGTGAAATTCGCTAACCAACATTGTTTAAATATTAATGTTAATAAAACGTCCTTTATTATTTTTGCAAAAAAAATGATATTGAGTTTGCCTCCAATACTGATAGATTGTTGGAGGCAATGTCAATTGAGCTATTCTACCAATTAGTGTCTCTGTAAGAAATCTGGGATTACATCCGGACCGTGATCTTAGATTTAATGGACACATCACACGGTGTATTCGTGCTGCGTATAGAAATTTATAAAAGTTGTATTGCAATAAGAATTGTTTATCCGTATCTACTACAAAAATTTTCTACGATTCTCTGGTTTTATCTCACTTTAATTACTATGACGTAGTGTATGGTCCTGACTTATCGTAGAATTCAGAAAGTGCAGAACTCTTGCATTCGTTTTGTTTATAGTTTGAGAAGACTTCAACATCTTTCGCGTAAACTTCCAACTTTGGGATGGTTAAACTTGGAGAATCGTCGTCGGTTTCATTTGTACATCTTTTATTACAAAATTTTAACCATGAAATCCGCTCCGTACCTCCACTCTAGACTCACTTTTAGAAGCGATGTGCACAATTCAATACACGTTTTCATACCGCCAACTCATCATACCGCTCTCTTTGCACGCTCCTTTTCTTACAATATTGCGCGTTTTTATAACACACTGTCATTGTGTATGTCCACCATGTCTCTAAATGCGTTTAAGACCTCCCATGCCTCACATGATTTTGAGCTCAGCTAATGTAATAATATATAGTTACTTGTACTTACGTCTTGTACTTGAGCTTAATTTTGATCATATGTGTATCGTACGATTATTACATTTTTCTTAAATATTTATGGTCGCACTGAAAAACAGACTTTGTTGCAAGTCTGAGTGTAGCCAATTAGTTTTGCACCTTATTATGCCATGCTTTATTTTTGTAATTTCGGTATAAGGATAATAAAGAATATATTATTATTACTTGGATTGATCCTGATTTTATTGCAATTGAAACAATTCCTTCTTCTTTTTTTCAATATATTCTGTAATACATTTTCTTTTGAAATAGCAACGGAGCGTCGATAACCTAAAAATGCAGAATTCGACGAAACTATAGAGACTGAAAGAGTATCATGGTAGAAGAAGAATGCAATTTCTTTTTAGCGACGGAATCCTCCGATTTCGGGGTACAGCGCCCTGATATTCACGATTTTTACATTTTTGTAAAATATCTGGGAAACTATAACTTTTTTTTGTTAAAAGATAATTTGAAGTGTATTACATACTGAAGCATGACGCAAATTATTTTCGGAAAAAATAAACAACGGGGAAGCGGCATGTTCGCCTTTCTCTGCTCCTGCCCCGTCTTTAAATGTTACATATTGTCCCCTTTGGTACTTCCTTACTTTTCTTTGAATCATTCTTGTTCACAAAATATTTTCCATTTATTCCAAGTTTTTCCCCAAGTGCTCTCTTTTTTTACGACGTTAATAAAAATAATAAGATAATAATAAAATAAAAACTATTAAGACTATGCGAAGGTAATTCGGTCGCAACTATAAAGCACAACGAAACAAATGTGGAAGGTACAATGGCGTCCTTAAACAAGACAAAATCGAAAACACTTACAGAAAATAAAATAGTTCTTGAATTGTTTACAAAAAAATGATAAAACATTTTTAATATCCATAATATAAAATACCTTTTACAAAAATTTTCGGGTAAAGGTTCTTTGGTTTAATTCGAGGCACTAACAGTTGAGGAGAAAATTAAATTCACGCTGGCGGTTTCCAAAATATTGGTAAAAACAAATTTCACCCACACAATTTTCAAGCATTAGAACCAAATGATTGCATACGTACGTAGAACAGTATTTTGCAGATGATCTAAGACGAAAGAATGATTTCACCAGTCCGAATTTATAGACGGACGAAATAGGCTTTCGCAACTATGAATTAGTTAATGGATATAATGAATACCATTGAACATACACTAAATGGAAGTCTTCAATGCAATCACACTCGCTTCGACTTTAATGCTTACTACAGCATATTGGAGAACCGTTTAGTTGGCCCTATAATATTTGAAAACAACAAATAGACAATGGATAAAATGAAATAATTCCCAACGTCTAATATTATTTGATTATTTGAATATTTGAAAGTATTGTTATAATGATTACAAAAAACGATAGTATTCATTATGGCCGATGAAGAGGTATTTGACCCACGAACGAAAACGAAAAATTCTCATGGAAAGTATATTGACAGTGAACAGAGGTTAATGAGTTATTGTATCTGAAGCTTAAACAGGACAATTTCAACTCAACAGCTGTTAAACTGACTGCAAAGCAACTTGGGCTGGGTGAGAGAACAGTTTTGGATATTGTAAAAGAAGTGCATAACCACAGAACTTGTCAATTCGCTCCCCTAAACCATCTTCGTTATACAACAAATTATCCATTAGAAAAAGCTCAAAAGTCAACAATTACCTCTTTTTTCCTTACAAATGCTTTGTTGAAAGCGTAGTACAATCGAGTTGCCTTCTCTATTCTTTCATATATTTCTGCCTCGTTCTTGCCATCTTCTCTTTACCCCAAGATATTTAAACGTATTTACCTGTTTCACTTTTTTGTTGTTTAGTGTCACTGATAGTTGTTTATCTTCTTTTCCAGCTATCATTATCTTGTTTTCTTCCGTGTTGATTTTTAGATTTTTGTTTTGCAGAGCTTTATTCCATATTTCTAGATTATGTTGGAGATCAGTCTCACTTTTTGCGAATATCACTAAATCATCCGCGAATTCTTTCCATATTTCTAAACCCTATTGGTAGTTTCCTTATTTCGTCCTTTATTTCCATTATCCATTATTAAGTTGAAAAGCGTAGGGCTCAAAATTCCGCCTTGTCTTAGGCCGTTTTTGGTTTGAAATATTTCTGATTGAGAATTTCTCGTTCGTACATAATTTTTTGTATCCTCGTACATACTTTCTATGTTGTTCCTCCGCTTATTACTCACTAATCTTCTTCTTAAACTATGCCATATCTCTTTCCTTGATATCCTATCGAACGCCTTTTCTAGATCTATAAACGTCATGTATGTGTTGTTATATTCTCTTTTTTCCATTATTTGTTTTATTGTGAATGTATGGTTTTGGACTCCTCTTCCCTTCCTGAAACCGCTTTGTGAATCTTCAAGTTGTACCTCTATTTGTCGTTTTAACCTTTTATCCAATATTCTTTCGAATATTTTAACTATTATACTCATTATTGATATTCCTCTATAATTCTTGCATTCACGGTAGTTGCCTTCCTTGAAACTGGCGTTTTATACAATTTCATATTATTTAAAGGTCACTAAACCCCCTAACGTGAAGAAAGGGTTAATACTCGAACTTTTAAATTTCGCTTTGGTAATAATCTGCACAACATGTTGTGCGCAAGGCGTTCAACATCAACGGGCGATTTTAATCGTTCGTAACCATAAAAATTAATTGTGTTTGTCGGGTCAAAAGTACCGAACCAAAACTGAAAAAAGAGTAGCCGAAAAAGGAGTAGATAAAACCAGCGAAAGGATAAGAACAGGATAAGAAAAAAATTATATACTTATACGTAATATTGTGATCAGCAGTGAATAGAAGGGAACAAGAAAGGTTCTAAATAGATGTCTTAATGTAATGTAATGTATATAACGAGCGTGTTATGGTAGTATGGTATTAAACGACTAGTGATATGAAACAAATATAGAACAAAATCTCCCCTGCAATTGTTTTAAAAATAATTCGTCGTTTTTTACTGTTTGGCTCGCTCCGAACACGTGTGTGACACGGGCAAAAAACAAACGAAAGACGAGCATCAGAGAAATGAGCGGTTATGGTGAAAAAAGACGGGTGCATGTACAGAAGTATTATTATAAGAAGTGGAAACAAGAGAGACAGGACCGTACCGAATGCCGTTTATCAAGTGCAGTATAAAAACCTGCGTTCATTTTTTGATAAGACGAAGATACCAAGGCTTGAAAGAATTTTTTGTTAACTCGTCAATTGTGCACACTGGAAAAGAATATCTACAAGAAAATTGAGATATATTGAAATATACTATTTTAATGGAAGAGAGTTAATTTACTTCACATTTCACACAGTTTCTCTTGTATCCAACTGAGTAGAATATTATCACAAAGCACTTGCTCCTTTGAATAAAATGAATGACTCGCTTAATTAAAGCCACTAATTTAATTTGGGATTAAATAAGTTTTTCTTGCAACAAAATGTAGACCGTTTACATTATTAGTTTTGTATTATTTCAATAGATAATGTTGTTACTGTTTCTACGTGTGAGATTTAGGACAATCTATGTACTGTTATGCTTTACGTGGCGAAAAACAGAGAAAATATCGAAATTTTATGCTTTTCGGAAATTATGTGATGAAATTTGGACTTCTGGGAGTGGCTCTAAAACCCCATTTCGGCAATTTTAGAATTGAATCTTATCTTTAATTTTAAATTGAAATCAGAAATTCAAACGACAACTAATCTTATGTGTTTCTTTTTAACACTCGACGACTTCTGAATAATTACGTCGACTCACTCCAATCCGTTCCAATTTGAATTCTTCAAATTAACATCTTTTCATTAGAGATTTACTCAGTCTCAATGTCAATTATGCCGAACAACAATGCTGAAACTTTTTATTAAATCACGTACTCGAATACTGTTGCACTGGAACACTGAAACACTTCACTATTACCCCTTACCGCAAACACTTCACTGAAACTGTACGCACGTTTCGATAGCTAAGCTATCATCTTCAGCAGCAATACTGAACTGAAACTTTTTTGAGAATTTTGACGAAGACGAACCAAATTACACTGATCAACAGTGATTTTATTGTTTCCGTTATTAGAGCAGTTTCAGGATCAGGGAAGATCGCGTGCCCGGAAATTCAAAAAATTATGAACCTTTGGGAACATATAGATATGCACTACGCAATTTTTATTTTCAGGAAAAACACTGTGACCGGGTAAAATTAATTTTTGAAACTTGGAAATTTTCTATTCGTATGTGCATAACTTGCTAAAGGTAAGAGATACAGATCAAAACACAAATTGTTTGTTTGGATAAGGTTTATCAATAGTAGAAATGTCTTTCGGGTGATGTCGCGCAGTTTTCCGTACATAGCTGGAGTCACGGACAGGCTAAAAAAGACCCTAGGGGAAAAAAACATCACCATACGTTTCAACACGGTGACCAAAATCGACAAGGACGTGTTACCGAAACTACGAGCAAAAGGCATATACGAACTGAAATGCCAATGTGGAAAAAGCTACATCGGTCAAACAGGACGGAGTATTCAATGCAGAGTGAAAGAACACGAGAGAGACCCACGCCTTAGGCATATTGAAAAATCCGCAGTAGCAGAACACCTACACCAACAAGGAGACCACCGCATAAGCTACAGCGCCGTCAAGGTATTAGCCACTACTACCCGAGGATAATACGCGAATCGATAGGAATAATGAGGAACACCAACAACTTCAATCGTGAAGACGGATACAAGATCAGCAAGACGTGGAAGTTAGCACTACGGAGTCGTCATACAACAAACGACGCGATTCAGCGGAACGGAACGGTTATGGATCAGCAAAGCGGAACAGAAATGGAATATATAACGAGGAGCAAGAGACAACAACACCAGTAGTAAGTATTTTAACTTTAAAATACAAAACCAACGCTGTTACGTATTGGAAAAGTGGGAAGTAAATACGACTTGCGTGGAATACCGTGCAGCGAAAGTTTCATCTATGCAGCAATTGTACAGGTAAATGATGAAGTAATATTGTGACATAGCAACGATTTGTTCCTATTTGCATTATTCTATAGTATTATTATTTCTTTTCCTAGGTGAGAAGAAGCAATAAACAGAGGTGGTACGCGATGAAAAAAGTTGCTAAAAGTTTCTCAATTCGTATATAATCAATTTGCAAATAGTATTGATTCGGGTGCCATTATTTGTCTAACCATGGGCATTACAAGCTAACACAGACTTTGGTTTAGAAAATTCTAAAGCATCACGACATTGGGTTTGGTATTTTAGGAAAGCTTACAAAAATAGTTTCAAGAAAAATAAATAAATTTATTACCCGATCATATGGTACGGATTTCAAGCAATTGAAGGAAATTGCCTCAACTTTCGTTAACAGTGCAAAAGATCATATGGAGTATGTCGGGATAGATAGTACATTCAGTGCTGATGGGAGTGGTTTTATTCTTAAGCTACATTCCGGTCGCACTTTAGCTGTGCAAGGAACAAAAGCTGTTACAGCAGTTACGCAGTCTATATCCGCAACTACACATAATTATACCATACTTCCAACAATATCAGCTTCCGGAAAACTGCTCTCGCCTTTATTCATTGTTCTCAAAGAGCAAGGTGGAAATTTCGATCTATACGTATCACAATCTTTGCTTCGACCTCTGAATGTTCATTTAACAGCATCCACATCTGGAAAATTAACAAAAGGACTATTTCAGCAATAGTTAACCGATGCTTATTTGCCAAACGTGGGAGCTCGCAGCATTTTGTTCTTGGACTCTCGGACCGGCTACTGTCCTGCTACATTGCAAACCAGTGATACCATCCAACAAACATGTGAATATATTAACGATCCCGAAGAAAACTACATCAATGATGCAACCTCTTTGATGTATATGGTTTGCGCTTACGGAAAAACTTTTTGAAAACCTAGTAACTTTTGCTTTTACACAACAAGACTTTGCGGATCTTCCTCGTTGCTCCATATGTGGTAGCCATGCAACCATGCGATGTGCATGGTGTAACAAATTCCTGTGTTTTAAACATTTCTTTGAGGAGTTTCATTACCATGCAGAATAATCTATTGCATGTTTAAATATAGAAATATATATATATTTGTAGTTATCTTGACGCGTAATAAAATTGACAGGATGATGCTGATATATTATTATAAACTCTAATGCAAAATAATTTATCAATATTTTTGTTAGTTTTTAAAATTAATTTCAACGCTGCAACTGCAGATCTGTTACGCAACCAACCAAAAAAAAATGTTCATATATTTACGTTTTCTTTTTTCGTATCTGCTTAATAAAACCCATTCAAACAAATATTTTTATGTTAAAACTTTTTCTCTACCTCTTACCGTTAACGAGTTATGCGAGGAGACACAATGGAAATTTTTCAATTTTCAAAAATCCATTTCGCCCAGTCAGTATGTTTTTACGCAGAAAAAAAAGCGTAGTACATACCTATATATGATCTACATATTCCCAAAGTTTCATAATTTTTTTAATTTTCGGGTTTGGGATCTTGTTAATGTTGTTGATTCTATACTTGCTTAACAGTTGTTATCATATTCGCTTTAGTTTTTATGATAATGCTTATTTTTTGAAAATGTAAGAAGAAAAAACAAAAAAATAAATAAAATCAAAAATTTATTGGCAGACATGTGAAAAATATCTCAAATTTTGAATATACAAAATAAAATTAATATAAAACTAAAAAGTATGTTCTAGTAAAAAGCAATATATCACTATAAATGTTAGCTGAAATGACGTCTGCATGATTTTCTATTGTGTTGGTCTTGAATCACGTTGCGGGTTCCAACAATAGTCTTCCATTATGTGTGTATCCCAACTTCCTTGATACCTTTGCTTCATTGACTTTATGTCTTGATCGAATCCCTCGTCTTGTTCTTCACTAAATTCACCGAGGTTTTCTGGAAACCTGTCCAAATGGTAAGAAAGTATAGTTTAGTGTTCATATTAGCACCCATTCCCTTAAAATTAACCAGCATATTTCGTACGAGCTCTTTATTAATGTTCTGCCTTATTGTTACACAAGAGGTTCTTAAGCACTGTAACAAAAGCAGAAGGTTCAAGGCTTTTGGGAAATTCAAGTCGTTAATGAAGTTGCAAATTTAATTTTTCTAAACTTACTTTGGGGAACAATCTACAAACGTATTTAAAGCGTATCCCTTCTTTATGTTGGGCTTTAACAAATTGTTTCCCGAGTCCCAGCTTGAGAGCGCACCTTAAGGTCCTACGTCATTTCGACGGTACCAGCGCGATACATGGTACTGCGCGTGAACATGTTGTGACATGTCGGGAAAAATGAAAACTTAGTTGTTACAAATGTAAATTGTTTCTAAATTCCTTGCTTCAAATGTAATATGATGCCGTATAAACACCTTTGGCAATAGAAAAAAAAAGAGTTTTTGTTGGCCTGTGTTATTAATAAAAATAAATGTGTGGTGAATATTACCAAGTTTAGTTAACAAAATTTCAGTTATCGGAAAATATGTTGATATAAATTATTATATAAATCTAAACACTTTATTATGTATTGTAGTCCATAATTTGGTCAGACGCAACTTGATAATCATCTGAAAAGTAAGCTTGGTAACTTTCACCTACTGTGAGTAATGTTACGTGAATTGTAGAGAAGTACACATCGAGAGCAAAATTCCTGCACTAAATGTAATGGAGGTAACCCAGTTACCTCCATTTAGTACACTGGACTGTCTCCATTTAGTTAAGGAAAATTCAGCAATTTTTTTACAATGTAATTTGATTCAACTTAATAGAAAAGCAATCATCCAATTATTCTCATGAAGTAGTTATGTACGTTTAATTAAGAACGTGTGGAATAAGTTATGAATGATTCGTTCTCAGATATCTACCCATGCATTTCTTCGAAGACGTCTAACAGGTTCCCGTTATTGCCTTACAGGAGAGATATTTCTAAATCGGGAGAGATGCATAAATCTGGACGTTTACGTAGCCGATATTAATGTGTGTGAAACAAGAATGTTTAGAATATAAAAAGAATACAAGTTATGTATGTATACAATTAGGCTTGCAGCTGACAATTTTTTTTCTATTAATGTTTCTCATCTCATAAATACAAATGGATATAACAGGTACGTACTTGTATAATTCTTTCGTATTAAATTATCTTTTGAGAAATTTTTGCAAACAAAGCGAAACAACTACTTGGGTGTTTTCACGCTTCGTAAATAATTAATTTACCCTTGTTACACTTATGCTAATTTTTCCATATCAACATCAGATGGTCAGAGTTGTGCAATCGCGTATAGATAAATTAAAAAACAGTTTCCTTCTGGCTACATTTCAAGAATTTTCACATTTTTACATGTTTGAGTTAAGAAATTGAGCGAAATCAGCATTGTTCCTCCAATAAATCAAAGCTTGCGAAATGATGGTTACTCATTGCGTTAAGATCGCGCAAATAATACACTTCACGGGGAATGGTGTATAAAGTGCCCTGAAAGAACCGAAAAGAAAAGATCACATATTTAACCAGGATTTTGCAAAAAGCAGAAGCTAACGTAAGGACCGGAACAATTCGTTGGAGATTTCTAGTATTTTCTCAGTTTAAACAATAAAGATGTCTGCCCAGTCTCCCATTTAATTAAATAATCTATCGTAGCTATATGTGAGTAGCTATTAATTGTGGAAGTAATAAATCCTTTTCTCACAAACTCTTTTTAATAACAGATAGCTACCGGTTTCGAGCTAATCGCTCGTCATTAAGCCTGAATTAATACTCAGCCAAAATTGTCACAGATTAAAATTATTCTAAATTTGTTAAATATACTTTATCCATTACGTTTCAATTTTGATAGTCTTCTCGGTTCTTTAAGTATATTTAACAAATTTAGTCGCTATCCAGTATTAAACAGAAGTTGTAAGAGGACCTTTTATTACCTTCCCAATCCTATTTAATTTACTAACGAAGTAAATATGTACGTATTTTACAAGAGTCGTTCAATAAGTCATTAGAAAAAAATAGAAAAACAAAGTATTTTTTGTAAATTTTTATTTATTTTTCGACATAATCTCCATTTAATTCTATACACTTTTCCAAGCGTTGCTCCAGCTTCTTTAAGCCCTCCAAAAAGTAGGATTTCGGAAGATCCTCAAAATAGGCATCTGGCGATGATTTCCTTGTTCGACGTGAATCGTTGTGAAAAAGAAGTCACCAGGGGCCAAATCTGGTGAATATGGGGCATGTTGTACTAATTCGAATTTTACTCCCATAATTTTGGCCATCGAAACTGCGACAATGCACTCGTGCATTGTCTGTTGGAAGACGATCTTCTTCGCTCAACCGATCCGATAATCCAAGTAATCGGTGTAGATGATTCTGCGTGCATCGCTTTGCATTCTTCGGAGCCCGTTCGCCTTCCTTGACTGTTCCTTTATCTCCGGAATATAATAGTGTATCCATGTTTCGTCCATAGTTATGTATCGACGGAGAAACTCGTCAAGATTGCGACGGAAAAGCGTCAAAACAGCCTCAGAGTCGACTACACGATTGCACTGAGAGCAAACGCGGCACCCATCTTGCCGAGATTTTTTTCGCACCAAATTTTTCGTGCAAAATTGAAAACACTGTACCTTGCGATATGGACGTGGCCTCAACTCTTTCGCGCACTTTGATTCATCGATCATTCAAAACCATATCATGGATTTTGTCAATCGTGTCGGTAGTTGTTGCTTCCACTGGACGTCCAGAAGGATGTCCATCTTTTGTGGATGTACAACCACGTTTAAATTCATTCACCCAATTGTAAACAGTTGCTAACACAGGAGCAGATGTGCCATGAACTACATCCAACTCAGCTCTGATCTCTTTCGGTGTTAAGCCTTTTAAATATACTTTTTTCCATTTTTCTACATAAACAAAAACTCTTTGCTTAAATCGACAATAAAAATGAAACCGCGTGATGGACATAACTGAGATTTTAGCAGCTATCTAGTGACTAATGAAACAACCATTTTCGATACTACGAGCGCTATCTCTTAGATTTTCCAAGGACTTCTTGAACTACCCTTGTAGATAAAAGGAAATGATAGAAGAAATAGTACAAGGACTTCTCTTGTGAAAAACATAAAAAATTAAGCTAGTTAGATATAACAAACTTTGAGAAAAGTTGATATAAATGAAAAGGCGTACTCAAAAATACAGTAATATACAAGATGTTCCGTCAAACTTGTGTCGCGTGCAGCAGAAACTGAACACTTGTATATGATTGTTGAGTATTGATATTTAAAACACTAATTTCGTTAAATTAAGGGAAAGGTTTTAAATTTGAGTTCAAATAAGAAATGCTTCAAATTGAATACCAAAATAATCAAAATATTCAAAATTCCCTATTTCCCCATGGTATGTTTTATACAGCGACATCTATGATATGCATTTCGAATTAAAAGAGGTAAATAATTTACTATTGCAGATTAGAGAAAACTTAAATAACATACGTATTACACACATCTTTCTAATTTACTTTGTTGTCTTTGAATTATTGTGCATAAAATAAAACAATGCAAAATATTAAATTCACAGTTTCAAGATGGGGAGTTTAACATTCTAGTCCTAATTAATATTAGGCATCAACGTATTAGATCAAATGATTGCAAACCTATTTCTGTCATTTTGTATCAATCTGTCAGTTATGTTTGTGTTGTTTTTGTGAAGGTTAGAAATTGGTATCGTTATAATTCCTATAAGTCGAAATTGTTAAATCTAATTAGTTTTAGCCTAGTTTGTTTATTTAAATCCAATAAAAATGAAGCGAGAAGGGGATGAACGATAGATTTTGGCTAACTAAACGCTTAGTTACGGTAGTGCTGTTTTTGCTTATGGTTTTGCTATTTAAGAACATCTTTAATTAAGCAAGAAGAATGTCGAAAAAAGTGTCTTATTTCTACAATCCCGATGTCGGTAATTTCCATTACGGCACGGGTCATCCGATGAAACCTCATAGGCTATCCGTTATACACAGTTTAGTTTTAAATTATGGCCTAAACAACAAAATGCAAATATACCGTCCTTACAAAGCTAGTGCCCACGATATGTGTAGATTTCATTCCGATGAATATATAGGTTTGTATTCATAATGACAATACATATCTATATGATAATTTATAATCAATTTAAATTACTAAAAAAATTCGAAAATTTAGAATGCTTATACATTGGATATGTACCAATCTTATTAGAAACAGGGTTCATTTAAAAAACATCGACATGCTTTAAGAACGGTGCAAAATTGGAAACAATTTTTGAAATGCTTTAAAGTTCTTTTACACACAGCAATGTATTGGAACAAGTTCTTGACCAAGAAACTGGTATAGAAATATACTGTGTTACATTCCACAGATTGGACAATTCGTCAATAGTTAAACGGGAAAATTATCAAACGAGAAATTTGAAATAAACGCTAATCTGCCCTTATCCAATGTCTTGGTAGATTTGGTATAGGCACAGATTAGCTTAGGTTACTTTGGTTTCAAAGTTAGTAATAATTGGGCAGAAATAGAGCATGTTCTATTCAATTTGTTTAATTATACGATAAACTTTTAAAGAAATTCTACCAATTTTTGCTGTTTTACTACTACCAAAATTCATACATGTTAACAAAGTTGCATAACTAAGTATCTAATTAGCTGAGAATGATTTTAGGTAAAGAATAGTTAATATTGGCATTAGGGTAGCCAGAGAAGGGCAGGGAGGAGCCATGCCATCCTTGGAATAATTTCACTTTCGTTTCTTATTGCGTCATACAAAAGTTTTCAAAATGTCAACTCTAATAGGCCCCACCTTCTTCTCAATATTCTGGCTACGCCCATGAATATTGAGGATTTATAATGGAAGTAAAATTTATAAACTAAATAATAATATTGAAATTAGGAGCGGACAAAAATAACTGACTCAAATAATACTACACTTTCACTCTTCAGTTTTTTATACCAATGTAAAGGTGAAAAGGTAGATTCTTCCAATCTTCAATTACAGTAGACACTTAATGCCGTGAACAAAATGAAATGGAGCTTCCACTAACGATACGATAAGGGGAGCGACTAATTTTATGTTGAAAGTAATAGGTTTTGGTGCATCAATAAATGTTTACTTATTTGTAATTACACATTTTTTTATTTGAAAAAAATTGAAATATATTGTGTAATTTTTGTTTGTTTTTTGTGTATTTCAACGTTTTGCGTTGCAGCTGTTTTTCTTTATTTGAATGTAGTACAGTACAGGAATGTCACGTGTTTCAGCTAGAGCTTCTGTCTGGCCTTTCCATTTTTGCTGCAATACACTAAGTGGCAAACCATCCTTGTCTTGATTACTGAAATCTAGAACTTTTCCCCAAGCATTTAGCAATCATTGCTGGGTCTAATCTTCCATGCATACATCAGATTGACAACAGCATCTTTTATTTAATGTTGGAGCTATTCGGAATGATATTGCGAAGAAGGCTACTTCTATAATATAATTTTGCAAGTACATTGTTGTAATTTGCCAATCTTCATTCTGTAATGCTTATATTGGAGGATGTGATGGAGCATTATCCAAAATAAGTAGAGCTTTTATTGAGTGACCACTTGATTTGTGTAACCTTCCAACAGAACAGTCAATAATTTTAGAAAATTTGTGTTCGCTAAATTAAATTTACATTATAAACATACCTGAGGAACAAAAGAATTATGGAAGCAATTCTTAAAAATTGACTCCATCATCCAAGCTGATTTGGAGTAATCATACTCCACAGGATGAGAAACAAGCCCTAGGATTTTTTGTCTTACCAGTAACCAGTGGCTTAACTTTATGACTTCCACTGGCATCAGTACATGCCAAAAATGCATGCTAGTCGTTGTTTCTTATGTTTTTTACCTGGAGCTTCTCTTGAGATGAAACAAAGATTTTCTCTGGTAAAAGTTCTCAATGGAGAGCTGATTCATCAGCATTATATAACTGATCAGGTGTAATTCCGAGTTGCTCTATTTTATTGTTTAACTGGACTTTAAATGGCCGAGAAGAAAATTTTTCTCCGGCAATTTTTAAATATAGAATTTTGAATCTTTTTTTTTTCAACTTTTGCAACCAACCGTCGCTAGCAGTAAATTCTTCAACAGAATTTTCTTTCGTCTCCGAATTGAATGCTCTTGCCTTTTCTTTGATCATATCACCACTGTCCATAACGTTTTTATTTCTTTGACTAAAGAACCATTTGTAATTGTCTTTCTCCATTTCAGGATGCTTAGGTCCCCTTCAAGTTCTTCTTTGTCCTGGTCCTGCATAAGTACAAGCCACCGCACGCAATATGAATTACTTTTTAGTTTTTATTTTACAAATCGTAGGTTTGGCAACGTCATATTTTTTTGATAAATTTGTTATACTTGCCCTTTTTTTTAATTCTTCAGTTATACCCACTTTTTCACGAAGTGTTAAGCACTTTGTTAATCTTTGCGACAACATGACGTGATAAGTTGCGATCGAACACTTCCCTCGCTCTCAAACAGATACTGTAAGAAGTGCTATACCGAACAGTAATCAGTCAACAATATAAAAATTTAAAAGTTAAAACCAATTGAAACGGAAAGTGACACGACTAACAGACGTCCGTTTGATTGTCTTTTCCTTTCCCTCTTATCTCCTCTATCCTGTTTTACATTTTTAACAAACCTTTCAAAATTTTTCATTTAACTCTCATATTTCAAACATATTAATTTTTTTTTATTATCAGTTATTATTATCAGTTTTGACATTTTTATATTACTGGCGATAACGTGATAACCATTTTTAAACGACTTCGCTGACTTTTGGCCTGAGGATGACACGTTTTGTCGGAAACGATAGCCATCATTAAAATGAACTATTTGGTATTGAAAATACATTTTGTATTATTTAATATAAATTTAAGTAACTTCATCTACAGTACAAAAGAAATTATCTCTAACCTTAATTAAAAAAAAATCTGCAGTTGTGTTCTTTAAAAATGTTTAATTGAACTTGTGAGAACCATAGAAAGAATTATCTTCTCTTGTTTGCATTTCAGATTTTTTACAACGCGTTACACCTCAAAACATACAAGCGTTCACCAAGCATCTCAGCCATTACAATGTTGGCGACGATTGTCCAGTATTTCATGGCTTGTTTGATTTCTGTTCAATGTACACAGGTGCCTCATTGGAAGGTGCTGTTAAATTAAATAATAATCATTGTGATATAGCCATTAATTGGTCTGGTAAGTGATTAATTATTATAAACTGTCGTTTCTCAAATTTCTTTCCTGCAAATACACGTATTTAAGTAGTTCTTTCAGAATTAACATCGGTGTTGTAGGTGGCCTACACCATGCTAAAAAATTCGAAGCATCAGGTTTTTGCTACGTCAACGACATAGTGATAGCAATATTAGAGTTACTAAAGTATCACGCTAGAGTTTTGTACATAGATATCGATGTACATCACGGCGATGGTGTTCAAGAAGCTTTCTACCTCACTGATAGAGTAATGACTGTTAGCTTTCACAAGTACGGTAATTTTTTCTTCCCAGGTGAGTATAAAATTTGTTATGTCTTCTCTCCGAAATCTTAATTATTAATTTTTATACTTGTATTACCTCGAACAATGCAAATAAAAAAATGTCACTACAATTATAACGCATAAAGTTAAATATATCATATTTATGGTCTAAAATGACGCGAAGATGCAGCTATTTCAAAACAAGTCCCTATAGAGATTTATAGAGATGGTGAGTTTTGTTGACACGCAGCGACGCAGATAGTACAAGGTCGGTCGATATATGTATATGTACATAATTCAGTTTGCTCGTATCGCTTCTATTGTGTATTATAAAATGTTGCGTAAACAACAACACAGATTGCATAGAATACATGAGATTAAAAAATACATACATCGGTATCCGTTTTTAAAATATCATAGTGTTTCCGTAAAATGTGGACCCACTTGAGGTACCTAATTTTATAATTTATTTCAAACAAGGAAATTTACCCGTACTTTTCACATTAATTCGTTTTTTAAAAAAAAAGTTTATTTCTTTTTTTGTTGTTGTTTTTGTTCCTTCACTTATTGGAAGTATTGTTTTCTTTTGCGTCTTTACTGGCAGCAAACGTCGGTTGCCCACGACCAGTGTCTATGAAGGACATTACTGTTCAGGGTGGATGGCGCCTTCCTGATTAGGTCTCTCCTGCCGCGGGAGTTAGAATCTTTTTTCTCCTCCTTATATACCGCGTAATGCGTAAGAATGGAAAAATATGGATAAACCTGGACGAAACAACAAACTCTAACAAAGAAAGTGTAATACATGTTATGATGCGTACTTTATATTTGATGGACCGTCGATGCCATTTCTTTTGTGCAGCAAATATATAAATACTAAGGCAGAGACTATAGTGCAAGTGATGAAAGATGCTATTAATATAGTTAGTGTACAGCAAAATCAATTAAGCATATTTGTCATCGATGGAGCTGCAACTATGATTAAAGTTAGCAGATTATTAAAAACAGAGTTTCCGCAACTCCTTCATGTAACATGTTTACTATATGCGTTTCATATTGTGGCAGATACCATCAAACTCAGCTATCCAAGAATAGACCAACTTATAGCTAACACAAATAAGGTGTTTCTCAAATCCCTTAAACGGATTCGCCAATTCAAGAACTTTTGTCCAGGAATTCCACAACCACTTGAACCTGTATTAACCAGATGGGTACCTGGCTTGCAGCAGTATCCTATTACTGTAAACAATTTCAGAGTATCAAATCTTTTATTTCAACACTGAAACCACAAAATTCTGAATCTGTTAAAATAGCCCAAGAACTGTTTTCTGATCATCAAATTGAAGCAGATATAGCGGAAATTTGCGAAAAGTAGTTGGAGAATCTCTTGAAAAATTGCAAAATAGTGCATTACTCTTATTGGAAGCACTTAACACTCTCGATAAGATGAAAAGGGCCCTGGAAAACTTAACGGATAATATAGGACAGCACGTTTCACAGAAATTTGTAACCGTTCTCAATAAAAATCCGGATCTGCAGAAAATGCGATTATAAGCAGGGGTGTAAGTGACACACCCGATAGTAAAAGCTATGAGATGAGGGATTTTAAATACGCAAATGTTACTTCACTAGATGTAGAACGTTCATTTTCCAAATACAAGCACGTATTTTCATTACATCGCAGAAAGCTAAATGCGGATGCAATGGCAGCAATATTAACGTTACAATCCTATGCTAATTCTTTACGGTATAATACACCTTCGTCTGCATCCAGCCGTTAATACAGAAAGGTAAGCACACATATTTTTTTTTCTTACTGCCTTCTCTGGGAGGTACGGTTACAATTGTACTCAACTGAACTAGTATACATATATCAACTTTGCTTACTATTGTATATAAGTACATACATGTTTTTTAACTTCATGCTTTCTTTGTAAATTAAGTTTTTACGCACTTCACAGCACAATCAGCCTCTATTACTTCGTTTTTACGTATACACTGCAGGCAAAGCGTGTGAATATACATAATGCCGACCAACCTTGTACGGTCTGCGCCGCTGCGTGCCAACAAAAATTACAATTTCTACCGATTTATTTGGAAAAAAAAAATAGTAATAGATAATAGATACATTAAATTTCGTTATTTCAATGGCTGTGATTAACGCCATGGGGAGTAACGTTTCAACCTATTTTGCTCTGGCGACGAGTATCTGAGTTAAACTTCTCAGGCTCTTTTTTGATTTCTGCAGTGGCTTATGTAGCTTTCATTTCTTCTCATTTTGTCCCCGGTGTTTTAATAGTTAAATATACCTTAAGCCAACGATAATTTTCAAGTTCTAATGCTTGAAACAGCGTGAAGTTTTGTTACGTGAAGCACTAGTATATAGAAAGGTTATTATTCATATTTGATTCTATCAATATATTTTCCGTAAATGTTATTTTTTAATTTAATTCACTATTTTAAACTTGCCAAAAGAGTACCAAAGTAATACTCCCTAATTTATCACTGAAAATTATCTTTTAAATGGAAAACGATTTTTTAATGTTAGCGTTACTGTGGGAATTAAATATTTCTTCTATATCAAACAATAGTTTTTTGGGAAAATTCGTCTTAAAAATAATTTGGTTTGACTATCTTTTTAAAATCATTATATCTCCTGGGTGAATGTTTCTCAAAACCCCGACCTTCATTATTTTTGACAATAAGTACGAAAATGTTTGGGTTTGATTACCCATCTACAATTGGAATGTATGTATGTGATAGTATGTAAGCGAATAACTGCTTTTACATAAATAGTCGTTTTGATTTTAGAATAAAAACGGACATAGAATCACTTCGTTTCATTTCCAGGTACAGGAGATATGTACGAAATAGGTGCCGAAAGCGGTAGATATTATTCAGTTAACGTGCCGTTGAAAGAAGGAATTGATGACGCGAGTTATTTCCAAGTTTTCAAACCGGTAATATCAAGCGTAATGGAGTTCTATCAACCGACCGCTATTGTACTCCAGTGTGGTGCAGATTCATTAGCCGGCGACAGGTAAAAGAATTGTTCTTGTAATTATTGGAACTGACAAATCGAAACTATTTCTTTTTCCAGATTAGGCTGTTTCTCATTGAGCACGAAAGGTCACGGAGAATGCGTGAAATTTGTGAAAGATTTAAACGTTTCTACATTAGTCGTTGGCGGCGGCGGCTATACACTTAGAAACGTCGCTAGATGTTGGACATACGAAACGTCCCTGCTCGTCGACGAACAGATCTCGAACGAGCTACCCTATACCGAATATTTGGAGTTCTTCGCCCCGGATTTTACCTTGCATCCAGAGGTTGTTACGCGGCAAGAAAATGCAAATAGTAAACAGTATATGGAAGCCATAGTGAAGTAAGTTAAGCTAATTTTTCATTGTGTTAGATCGTTCCAACGAATTTTCTGGTGGTCAGTAACGTATCTAATTAATAGTTGACATAAGGTAAATAATCAGCAGCGAGTTAAAACCATCTAGATGCGGCGAGATTCCTTTTCACACGACTTATGTTGATCAAACACGTTCAAAACAATTTGTAATTTCGAGTGGAGAAATCCTATTTTCTACCTCATTCGCCACCTCGTATCTTTTTAAAGACCACAAATTACTCAACTGCCCTAAAAAGTTGTTGCTATCATCTTCTTAGCAGATGGAATCCTCTTCAAAGCAATTCGCTCTCAACCGCCAGTTTTTTATCAGCAGAGCTTGACACCTTAAGAGGTATGACATCACGTTAGAAATTGTTATATTTTTCAAACATAATTACGTATAAATACTTTTCGGTAAGAAAATTATGTTGAACATGCCACTAATTTCATGGTGAAAATTAATGTATCTCTTTTAACTATCACCAAATCAGTTAAAATTCTTGGCTTTTAATTCAGACGATAGATACAAAAATCGCGTCAGTTTGAGTACCTATAAGGCCTATACCTGCTTAAAGTGTCTTTTTCCTCACAGGCGCTACCTGTCTGTGGCATCAAAAAGTAGTCTGTCTGATGATATAATATCTCATTTTATTTTCCTGTCATTTTATGGACCTTGTCTTGGCAGCAGAACTCTTCAACGAATTCAAAATTCTTGTATTCGTTTCATGTATAGCTTACGCGGTCTTAGTACAAAATTAGGAATAGGAGCGACATCCATAACGTCGATATTAGCTTTTCTTATTATATTACACTGCCTGCCCATCGTGTTGCTCTTTTCAAGAGATCTTTCTCGTTTAATACGAGGGTCAGTAGGCAATGAAAAACAAAACATATACTGCTGTTTGGGACAACTTTCTATCTGCTAGCTGAGGTGTAGTTGTTGTAAATAATGATAGCAAGGACTGTGGCGTAGTATGGTAAACAACACATAAGTATCGGCACCCTTCGCACCACACAAGTTTAATTTATTATATAGTAATATAATAATTAGTCCGGGACGGCCGTTTCGGTTACCGGTCGATGATGAGGACCATTCGTGTCCTCGAAGCGACCGTCCCGGACTAATTATTATATTACTATATAATAAATTAAACTTGTGTGGTGCGGAGGTTGCCGATACTTATGTGTTGTAGTTGTTGTATTTGCCAAATTTATTTTAATTGTTTTAGGTCTAACATTAGTGAAAAAATAGTATTAACTAAAATGCATTTTGGAATCATGATTCTTTTATGGTATCAAAAAAGGGTTAAGTACCGAGAAAGGTTTCAATTCAACCTTCAATGAAAAAACACCCTCTTTGGCTATAATTTACCGATTGTGTAAAGTCTTTGGACACGAAAGAAATTCTGTTCATGATCAGAAAGGAGCAAGAAAATATTACAACTGTTAAGAAAATAATTAGAAAAGAAACAGAATCGCATATGCTGTATTAGTCCATCACTTCAGGTCCGGATCCTCAGCTGTTAAAGCAATCATACACGATCATCCGCATTTGAAAGGTTTTGTTGTTTTGTGCCGTATCAGCTTTCTGACTTTTAAAAAGCAGAACTTGTGAAAATTTGCCCTTTTGAAAAATGGTACACCAATTTTTTTTTCTAAAATTGCGACAGATGACATTTCATCTATTCCGTTTTTCGACGTACCTATTCGTCAAAAGAGTACCCAGAGTGGCAATGTTACTTTTAGCTCCTTTATGCGCTTGAAAAACATTTACGAAATCCAAAATTGATATGGCCATTCATCAATATTTTGCAAGTATTCGAAAAGATTAGTTTGCGGCATTTGGGAAGTGGGAGGAGAGAATAGTCAAATGTATTACTATTATTGAAGGGGCTTGCTTTGAATATATTTAAAATAATCTATAATATATGAACCGTTTTTTTTTAATTCTCAATAATATCAGCCTTGTCCTCGTATTGTGTGATTCAATAATTCTTTCGCTCACGCGTTTGGTTTAACACTCCATTCTTTAACACATCATATTCGACACGATTTTGAACTCCAGCTGCCATGCTTTATTATAACTTCAATGCCTACTGGATCGTGTGTTTCTTCTCCTCATCTTTCATGTTGGTTTCTCTTGCTGTTAATGTTTCTTGATAATGGTCACTCTTCATGTACGAGAAGGGACTTGTAAGTAATTAGTTTCTTCCGTGGACCTCTCCAGGCCTTATTCGTCTTGGTTCATTTGTAACAGTGTCTCTATCTGTTTTTCCGAAATATTTTTTGGACACTGTTTCCAGAGCAACTCACTTTTCCCACAATTTGCATGACTTTTTATCTTTTCATTCCAACTGCAATTTTGAGGTTTTGCTAAAATTACAATGAAAAGATCATAAATACCCTTGAACAATACAGTTTATGTTTACCTCCCTAGTAAATGACAAAAATACTTTTGCAAGATCAGCCGCACTTTTTGTAAATGGTTTGCAGAAATTTAAATAATCAGTTTCATACATGCTGCTACATACCATTCAGGTTATCCCATACGAATATCCATATGGTATATTTGCATTAAAGTTCAAATTATTACTCTTATATGAAATTTTTGCTATTTTCTTTATCACTAATTACAATATCAGATACGTTTGCGACAATTTACGAATGTGTCAGCATTCGCCCAGCGTTCAGATGAACGATATACCGCCGGACGCAATTCAAGATGACGATAAGGTGAAAAAGGAAGAAGATCCGGACGTGAGAATAAGTCAGGAGTTGGAGGACAAGATGGTCGAGACAAAGAATGAATTTTACGACGGCGATAAGGATCAGGATAAGGAAGATATGGAGACGTAGCAATATTAATGAATTATTTGATGACTAAAGTACTAGAGGTTGATTATCTAAGTTATCATAAGATTTTTATTTACGAAATAAATAGACTTTTTGAAAATCATGTATGTGTTTATTTTCTGCAAAATACACACCGGTCATATTTAAATTTTTTAGATAGTGTGCAAATTGAAAATAAAAATAAACTTCTTGGATATGTAGGACGTTCCACTAAGTACCTTCAAAAAAGGGAAAAGACAAACATACAAGGCAATTGTTAGAAGCTACAGATTTACTTTGCAGTTTGAATTATATTTTAGCATAACAAATAAATATGGTATCCCGGTTAAGAAAAAATTAATTGCTTAATTGTTTTTAAAATAACATTTAAAAGAAAATTAAATTCAATTTGTTCAAAGTCCACGTTTTACCTTTTATGGTTGCTTTATACCAAAAAGAAAATAGATAACCGCAATTATTGCTGTCTTCGTTAACACAAAATGTAAATTATTTAATTAACCGACGGTGTAATCGTATCTGTCCGGATTCCAGAGTTTTGACTTGCTTTTAAGATGGAGGCAACTCTTCACAGTCTTTGTTCCAAAGACACTCTTGTAATTCTTCAAACAATCATGTTCTAGAACATCCATATCGTTAGCAATGGGTCCTGCATAAAACTTTGATTACATTGAAGGATAATACACCTTAAAAATATGAATGTAGTAGTAAATACTTGCTTATTATTAAAATTCCAATCTTCATTCTACAATAACATTTCTTCCCAAACCACAGTATTCGTTACATTTGACTAGCTTCTACAAAGTTACGCTGTCATTTTAAAAAATTTCAAATTGAAGACATATATACTTTCTTTTTATTTGATTTGTGAAATACTTTTATTTTAAAAGTGAACTGCAACTTCCATATCGAAATTAATAGGTTGTGAGTAAAACCTGTAAAAATATGTACAAAATTATTTTCGAGGGGGATACACTAGAATAAATGAAAAATTGTCAGATGGTACATTGTTACATATTTTATTTCCAAGAAGGCACCGGAAAAGATGTTTACAAGATTAGTGGAAGTAGCAACACGACCCGCATTTTTAAATTTCGCGGATAATTTAAGTTGGTAGTTCCGATAAACTACATGCGAATATGCCATTTATTGTCGGAACTACCAACTTAAATTATAGACGAAATTTAAAAGATGCTGTGTGTAATCGATGAAAAGATAAGCAATTTTTACACTTAACCCAAAGCAGAAATAGTGTTTATACGAGAATCTGTTTTCTCCAAAAATAATGACCTGTGATAATATAAGATCCAAAAAATGCAACTTTGTGTAACCACGTAGTTACGAGACATCCTGCAGGTTTCAAACAAAATACTTGGCCTACTACGGCAATTTTATTACAATCTATTAGTCTCAAGAACAATTTATTTTGTAAAAGTTACGTAGTCTATGTAGGTAGGGCTCTCTAGCGGAAAGTAACAATACCTGAAGAAATGTTTATTGTAGAATTCTGAAAATTTAGCAGATTACAAACATCAACGCAATCACCTCATTACATACATTGATACGCCTGTGGCTTTCAGCTATTACATCGAAAGTTGGCATTAACCCGCTCATTTTAAATCGGTCATATACGGCGTGGCCACCTATTGTGCGGATGAAAGATACAGACTGTTTAGTTGCTCTTCTCAATTCATGTCAACTTAGTATATCCTATACCTTATCTTAGTAGTCGTGCGGGTGTATGATTCGTAATATATGCGCAAGCGATCATAATGCCGCATCCAGTACATGTTTGGCAGCCAGTTGGAATGCACGCGAGGGTAACGAAGTGATGCATATACGTTACACGTAATAAAGCGAATGAGTCTATTAAAGATTTTCCGAACTTAATATACGATGGAGCAAAAAATAAAATGTTTAGTTTGCGATATATCTCTAATATGCACAACCGAGTTCCTCCAGTATGTTAATTCATGGAAGACGCTAAAAACGGAAAGTTTTTTCTCTATCGTGCACTCCAACTCACACACACAACACAACTCTGAAATCACTGATTTCATACATACGGTTTTATTTATACACACGACCCTGCTATAATAGGTAGTATTCTTATTTTTCGCATGTTTATGCACATTGGTTTAATAGCAGAAAACCAAATGCACATGTCATTCGTCCAGAATAAATCTCTCTACTTCTATACTTACCTTAGTAACAAGGTCATCTCGCGTCCTCACTCCATCGCATAGTCTAATATGCGAAGGATAAATTTGCGCATATATTACAAATCACACACCCGGGCGACCACTTCCGCACCGACGTCTGTGAAGCGCACGGAAAGTGGCGCACTTTAGTTATAATTGATATAGTTTGTAATTTTGGCGGAATGCCACTGTTCCTTCAAGGGCCGATATCCTAAATGCCTTACATGGTAGAGCGACGATTCGAATTTTCTTCGATCGAGTATTTCTTCTTCGGTAAAACAAGGAAACCTTTTATATCAACAAGGCATGAAAAGCCTCGAAAATATCTAAGATGAGACAATCCTGTTGGTATTAGTAACCTGGCAAATTTTCAGGTTTCAATTTTAAGAATCACCACTAACTTTCATTCCAAACTAAAACTTTACTGAATCCTATAACTACATAAAAATAAGTATTTAAAGGAAACTTACCATAAATCTGCAAAATATAGCAATATACCTTTTCCACTGTTAAATATATTCATTTTTGTTGCCGCTATAGACCTTTTTTTAACTCTTTGTCAATATTTTCAGTGGCAATCAACAGACTCAGAGCAAGACCTAAGCACCTTCTTGTAGGTCCTGTTAGTTGGTAAAAATCTTGTTAAAAATAAGCAATTGTAAATTACATTATCAGTTTATTATTATGGTTGTTATCTAATGAATGTTATTCTAATTATCTTCTTATTTCCATCTATTATTACATTTCTCAAATTATTAGTATTAACAAATTATATATTATTTTCGAACATTATTCATGTTGAAGATTTTTATTTGGCAATTACGTCAATATGGGGAATAGTAACGATGCCTTGGGTACTCGTTCACCTACAAATTTACGGAATGATGTAATTGAAGCATTTTAATAAAGTCAAATTTTCATATTTAAATATAACACGATGTTGCAATCCGTTGAAATCTAATGGAAAATGCGAGATTTAACTCAACACTTTAACAAATTGTAACGATTCTGTTGCTGTTTTGACCCAAATACATGCACATAAAAGAAAAAAATACGACATAATATTATAAACATATGCCACTAACCATAAATATTTCACCCTGTTTCATTTAAATATGAAAGTATATATAGTTTACATAAAAAAATAAAACATTTAAATTTTCTATACATGATTCATAGCTACTTATCTATTAACTGCTATTTTAAACGAAAGCTATTCAATTAAGTTGCTATAGGTAATAGTATTAAATATGTTCTATTTTTCCATGCATTTAAAACAGTACATACACCTTTCGTAGGACTTCTCATTAATGGAGGCCTTCGTCCATTATCTTTTGCCATAGAGGCTTTCAACACTTGCCCGCTCACCTAAGAAATCATGAATAATTGTGGAGATTATTAATATTACACTATGTACAATTATTACCAGCGTATTGTTTGTACATTCAACGCATTTTTTCGCATCCTCTGGTGTTGCAAACAAAACAAAGGCGACACCTTTGCTTTTGCGGGTTTCTTTTACTTTTAACAGGTTCACTCTATAAAACTTTCAAAATCGTTACTGCAACCGCAGAATTGACGAAACTTACCTTACAATTCTTCCGTACTTTTCGAATTTGTGCTGGATGTCTTCTGATCGCATTTCGTAAGGTAAATTTGCCATATACACTGTGCTCTTCGACGGGTCAAAGTTAGGTGGTAGTTCGTCGTGATCGGTATTCATAATTATAAAAAAACAAGCTTATTTTTGCAAAATTAAAAAGAACACTGCCAGTTATTAATTTTTCTGAAGAATTTCCTTTTGTACCTGTGTTTATTTACAAAAGTTATTTAAAATGGCGGCTACTTATTCATTGCTGCCATCTACCTGCATCACATTACCAGTGGTGCCATACCTCAGATTTTTTAATTTGTGAATTGCTTACGTTCGCACAAAATTCAATGTTTTTAATTAGATACTACCATAATTATACCGTTTTATTTTTTCTATCTTCTTGTTGGTCAGGTTTCGGAATTTTAAAAGATGAAATCATTTTTTTTAAGTGTGGTGGCGGCCCAACGGGATATATAAGCTTTATTTAAAGCTTGTCATAACCTCAATTAATCAGCTTTATTCGTAGCCGAACAGTTAGTACGACCTTAGAACGGAACTACTTAGTAGCTACTATCACCGTACTTAAATTATACTACGTAACCGTTTTCATAAAGACATATTTAGTAGTTACTAGTTAATACGAACTTACCGCTCAAAAGAATATGGCAACATATGAAAAAATTCGTATGAATATGCACAAATAAGTAAAACCGATGCCTCTAAACAGGTAAGTATTTAGTTTTGGCGCCGTTAGTCTTTAATATTTAACAAATTCAATTTATGTATATTTAGAAACTTTCTGGAATAGGATGTAAAAAAAAAACGAAAAACGGTTAGCGCAACAAATATAAATTATAGGCAGTCCATTGTGGTGTTAGCAAGTGTTTGCAGATGATAAATCATGAAGCTACAATTAATCGACATTGATGCTGAATTACAGGTGTTAGATCAACAAGCAAACGTTCTTCGTAACTCAAAAATATATCTGGATCGAGTTAGTCTGTTACAAATATACAGCAATGATCAGTTTATAACAAAATACAGAATGAGAAAGGAAGTGGCTAATAGTGTAATTGAATTGGTCCGTGATCAGATGCATGTATACAGCAATTGTGGGTGCTTTGTATCTCCAGAGATTCAAGCCTTATCAACAATTAAATATTTGACAAAGGGAGCATATGGTGATGAAATAGGTATTTATGAAAGGTAATTGCAACATGGATTTTCACAATAAACTTTAAGTAGAACTGTTAAAAAAATGGTTCAAGTTAGCGCCGTACATCTAAACGATTTAATAAAATTTCCAGAAGGAAATGAAGTAATAAGAGTGGGAGCTATAGATAGTACCCATATTAAAATAAAAATCCAAAGAGGTGAAAATCCCTTACAATATTTAAAACGTAAGAGATATTATTGATTAAATATTTAGGTACATAAAAAAACAGCTTTTCCAACAAAAAATTATTTGTAAATAGATCATGTGCAATGCCAAAAGGAGAGTTAGAGACATTGCAGCAAGATAGAGGAGCAGCACATGTGGCTCAAGAATTTGTAATGAGTGCGCATTAAAAACAAAGTTCGATGTATAGATAAATGTTTAACAGTAATATGTGCTTTTATTAAAATATGTTTGTTGTAGAATAGAGAACTGGATGGAATTTTAGTTGGTGATAATGGTTATCGTTGTTCAAAGTACTTACACCACTATTAAATCTGTTGGCAAGTGTCGAACAGCAATATAACAGAGCGCAGATATCTACACGAAATACAAATCAATCTTTTAATGGGATAGATATAAACATCGACATAACGAAAGCTGTAATAGTTGCGATACGAATTGTCCACAATTGTAGTTTAATAATATTGACTAAATTATTCAATATTTCAGATTATGAAAATGATTTTAATGACAAAGGGGGAGAAGAAATACAACATAATATACCAGACAAGAATGCAGTTGGAAATATATTTAAACAACACTGTACTACACGATATTTTAATTAAGAAAGATCCAAAATTATTGTTATGTTGGCTACATTGAACATGGATGTAGAGGTTGGCACCACGAGGGGGACACGAGACGGTACGGGGAGATCAGATGTTTCTGAGTTCAGTTTTAGTTACTACAGTTTTATCAATAAAGTAGTTTAGGTGTACCCGCGTTTTAATTACAAGTGCATTCCATCTAACCATTACATTACCCATAACTCCCATTTTCATCTACATACACAACAATTATAAACATTTTATAATATATGTACTGTTTTCTTTATTCTTCCTTGATGTTATCTACAATAGTATTTGAAGGCACACTACAGGGTCATGTACGTACATGCTTACCACTCCCATATTTTCTGCCTTAATAACCCTATCCTTTCCATATGATATTCTCATTCATGCTTCATTCGTAGGTCATGCATTTCACTCTCATGCTCTCGCATTCTGTTCGTACTTTTCTTCATAAGCAATCATTCGTTTTGGTTGCACTTTTGCCAGTTTATTTATTTTTTGAAACTCTGGCCCATCCTTAACAAAATATGTATTTTTTTGAGTGTAGGCTTTCACGACCGTAATCGATAGTAGAAATGTCTTTCGGGTGATGTGTAGTTAATATTTTACTTGACGTTTCGCTTCTTCAGAAGACACAACATCACCCGAAAGACATTTCTACTATGTATTTTTTTGTTCCTTTATCAAACGTTTTACGTTTCTGCTTTATAATTTAACTTACATATAATACGAGGCTGCGCACTATGTTAGTTATATGAAACATACCCTTACAACGTACTAAGAATTTAGTTCGGAACTAGCGTTAGTGCCGTATTAATAGCCACTAACGACGTCTATGAATACGGACTTCCTTAGTCAAATCTTAGTATGATCTTAATACCTACTAAATACCACTATGAATAAGGCTAATTATGTTTAAGTATAAGTAAAATTGCTACTCCCAAAATTATATTCAGGACATCGTTTAATTCTAAACTAACGATGTTTCTTGAGTGTAAGACCAGATGCATCCAAATGGAATAGCGCGATCTTACAAACCTGTCCTTTCGATATTGTTTAAATTAGAAATAAACGCATAGTGATTGAACTTATTATAAGTGCATGTGATATGGGCGTAGCCAGAATTTGGTTACGGGGAACCAAATTTCGAGGGAGAGAGGGCGGGGGGCATGGCCCCTCCGTACCCCTTTGTGGCTACGCCCATGGCACATGATGTTCTGAAGATGCAGAATAGTGAAAAGAATGACATTCTTTGAGGGTATTATTTAAACAATGAAAAAGAATTAACAGGATTGATTTTTGGATTTTAGAGCCTTGCATTTTTTATCATCAATTTGATAATAGGGAATAAGCACATCTTTTCGAAAAACTCAGAAGAATTGTATGTTTTTGACGACATAACTTGTTAAGAAAAAGTAAAAGCAATTACTTTCAAAAGATTTGCAAATTTTAATTGATAAAATAATAAATAATGGAATTAAAATGTGCAGCATTAATATAGACTTTTTTTATCTATTTTACTTGTAAGATAATATAAAAATAGGAAGGAAGGTTATTTTTTTATCAAGGGATAAAGATAAATTACATAAACAATAAAGTCTCACTGTGAATTTGGAAAATACATATTTTTACACACAATTTAACTATTATATCACAAAGAAATTTTATGATTATATTACAAGGATTGTAAACATAATATATATGATTAAGCTACTTGAATTTCAAATAATGCGTTCTAACAGCTTTATAGCAACTGGGAATTATCTAAAAAAAAAACAATTTTTTATTTATTTGGAAATAATTTCGAAATTGGACGCATTCCACAATTATTTGCAATTTTTTTATACAAAAAAAAAATGTTAACAAGCACTTATTAAAGTTCTGACGGGCCCAATACTCAAACGCACTCCAATAGAAATTAACCGATTCCTTATATTCTTTTGATTTCAAACTATTGTGCAATATTCTGAAAATTAACCTTGTAATATCTCGCAATAGCATTTTAATGAAATTAGAATTTAATTAGCGATCGAGCAACGTAGGCGAGAAAACGGCTTTACACGAGACAATAGCAGCTTCTAATAGCATGTTCGAGAAAAATCAAAAAAATATAAAGGTTGTTAAAATCGTTTGAATGTATATCCCAGAAGTTTGAGAAATTACCGATATACGCAATAATTTCTGTTATTTTCGGAAGTCCCCTCAAACTTATTTTAATGCAAGATATTCTACACCCATATTATATTTTTGAATTGTATTTAATATTTTTAATTTTATACCTATACCCAACTGAAATAAAAATCACTTAAGCCAAACTATACAGCGTGTCCAGCTAGTGCCCGGCCGAATGATAATTCCTTTCTCGAGCAATTTAGAGAAAACGACAAAAAGATATGGTTGATTTATACTATTTCACTGTTTTTTAATGGAGTAGCTTGTGCATTTTTCCAGAATCTGACAAGAAATCCTTCCCGATTTTTTTTTTTTTTGAATATATCTATAGCACAATGTGACTTAAATATGAAATTATGCATGAAGAGTATTGCGACGAAATTTTATAAATATTTATTAAAAATAACAAAATTCTAAGATCCAATCGAATAAAATTAGAATCATCTCTCTAGTGTGCAAAGTGTGTTTATAATGCAGCTACGATTCTCAATAACCGATTGGTATGTTTTGCTATCTCGCAACACTTGTCGAGTATCATGGCGCTTTAGATATTGGCTATGAAAGAAACAGTGGCATTTTACAAGATCTTAAATTATCTCAAAAACTATGTTACATACAAGGTAATGTTAAAGATAATTCACATGAATAGAATAAAGGCATCTAAAGAACCAAATTTGTATCGAGTCCAGCTGAAACTGAATATCTTGTATATTTGAATTAGAGATATTTCTAAAGTTAAGTTAATGTAAAATATTGCAAATATCGACGTTATTCAGTTTATGATTATCCACCTTCGCAAAACTATGCTTCACTTTTTCTTAAATATGGTATATGCCATAATAAGAGAGTACTGATCTTCAGCATCACAATGTTATGAAATATGTAACAAAACCAATGCTGGATTCCAAAAACGACGTAATTTACACGAAGATTAAAGGCAATAAATTAAATCAACATTACTTTGCTTTTTGGTGTGGTAACCATTACAAGAACAAGAGACTTGTATAGTACACTTGAATATAGAATACAAGAAGTTTCTTTAATTCTTGTAGAATAATGACATTTTCCAATTTTAAATGTACCCCAAAGTTTAAATTTGTTGATTGCCATGAGCTCTTCTCATTTAAGGAATTTGGAATTAGAGAAATGGCAAACAACACAAAAGTATCGGTACACTCCGCACCACACAAGCTTAATAAATTAGTTAATCCAAGAATGAGGATCTTATGCATCCTTGAAACAAACGGCCGTCCCGGATTAACCGATTTATTAAAATTGTGTGGTGCGTAGTGTGCCGACACTGTTGTGTTGCTTGCCGTACTACGCCATAGTCTTTGGTATCTTTATTTATTGGAGGAATGAATTGGTTCATTTTAATAATGTCGAAATATGTCGCAAACAGTGGCAAACTGTGGTAAATATCAACAGGTGTTAGTAACGAAATTCTTCGCCAACAATCAATCAACAATTTATGACTCACTGTTACTTTGTAATTGAACTTATCCTTGAGTTAATTTACAAACAGGAACAATTTTCACATATTTATGGCCTTGTTTTATCAATATACTCTTTATTTATTAGCGCAAAATATTCTTAGTTTTATCTAGTATTACACAATGTTATGAATCCAGCCATTTAATAATTCAAATGCAAAATATAATTTAGACCAAAATATTCTTGAATAGCAAATATTTGATCGACCATCTTTGTGGCTTTTTTCACTACCTACCTATTGCATAATTTTGTGAATTTAATAAATTAAGTAAAATAAACTGCATAAAACAATGAAATATTTAATTAATAAAAATTTAAGCACGTTTCCATAATTTCTTTTAAATACCTGCTGTATATTTACATTTAGTTAAATAAAATTCTATAAAATCAGTAGTAAATACTTTTATTTCCTACATAAACTTCATTTAGTATCACAAAATATCTTATAACTTCGTTACTACTTAAGTTAAAAAAAAATGTAAATAATATCCAAAATATAAATAAAACAGGTATAAGTAAATTTTTGAAATAACTTTATTACATACGAAAATAAAATTACAAGTGTTGTTTGCGTCTAAAACTGCATCCTTCAGTTAGCCTAGCCTTCCCACCAGTGGATGTACACAATATTGTCGAGCATCCTTTGCAGGGGACTGCGGACTGTGCATGTGAGAATATCGTAGAAATGGCATAACAGCCGGGACATTTCACATCCATAAAATAACTGTTTGGATGTTGGACAAGCCTTTTCAGCTTGTGGGAACGTCGCTGTTTCTCTGGTGATGGATGAAGTAAATCGACAGCGAGTGGCATCTGTAATGGGACGAAAAATAAGAAAATACATTCGCCGCCTTATAAATAGCGCTTAATTTTCAATTCAACGGTGAAATTCGATAAATTACTATCTATATTTACCTTGTTTTATCGTTCGGACACTAACTAAACCACAATTATTTATACAACGCACGTGTATTCACTAGCACGACGGCCATGTAAAGAGAGAGTCGTTAATTTAGGTACATTAAATACTTCCCGTTTTTTCACGATTACAACTGTTGAAAACGAAAAATTACTAGGAATTTTGGGACTTTTCTAGGGATTTCTCATCTAATCTAGGTATTTTTAATGTCAAGATTGCTCAAAATAGAGCAACAGCGCCAATATTTACGAGCGAGATTTTCTGGAAACTTCGGAATTCAGACAAGTCTCAACGTGTTTGCAAATAGAAAATAATCATTTTCTTGAACAAGTTACATATGACTGGCTATACTTTGCACATTGATGAGGGGAGAAATCCTCAATGCTGATTTTTAATAAATTATTGACAGTGAAAACTAAAATATATAGGTACTGCTTTGTTTAGGTTATGTTACCCAAAACAACGTGTTTTTCATAGGTGAGTAAGTATGGCACGGCAAAGCAGAAAAAGTGATATGCTTCCAAAGCATTTAAACCCGGATAATATAATTTTTTCCGTATTCACGGAAGAGGATATTAAGAAGCTCAGCGTTTTGAAGATATGCAGTGCTATTACCTTTGATGCTTTAGGTTACCCCGTCAGCGGCGGATTATACGATAAGTGCTTAGGTTTGTTTTTGACATTTTTTTGTATTGTATTGTAATATTACGAGTTATTTGTACTTTATAGGTCCTATTTCCGAAAGGGGAGATCCGTGCGGAACATGTTTTCAAAATATTTACCAATGTCCTGGTCATTACGGACACATCGAACTTCCATTACCTGTTATTAATCCAGTTTTCTCAAAAATTATTGCTACGATCTTAAAAATTACCTGTTTCTCATGCTACCGAATTCAAATACCTGGTATGTAAAGGTTTTTGTGTTTAGAAATAGCATTAGTGAATAAGTTATTTGCAGAAAGTATTAAACACTCTTTAAGTACACAAATTAAACTTGCCGATAGAGGTCTCTTAACTGAAGCAATCGAGATTCAAGCAAAAATTACAGGAGCAGTATCTACTGATGGTACATTTGAAGATGTATCTGCCGACGCATTAAAAGAAATTGCAGAATATGAGCAACTAACTGATTTAGATAATGGTGAGTATTAGTACTAGATATTGCGATGGAAAATATCAAATTAATTTATCTGATTATTTCGATTATTTTGAGTGGCATTGAAGGTGGTAATGGTAACAGTACAAAGTTGATAAAAATCATCCTTTCTTGAAATTCTTCCATAATAGTTCATTGTGACGTTTCCAGATTTATTGTGGTTCCTTCATATATTTTTTTCACCAGACCTAGAAACCTTGTGAGTAATTCCTCTGCGTAGGTTTCGGCTCTTGGATAGTTCAACCGATATCTGATTTCTGTATTCCTACAAGTCCTATGCAATCATACAGTATATGGATGACGATCTCTTCTTCCACTTGGCAGAATCTGCATGTAGTTTTCTTTTTGGGTCTACGTTATTCATGTTTTTCTTGACTATGCGTTTTGTTAGCAGACCTATTGTACTGCCTCCACCTAGTAATTTGGTAAAAACTTCCTATTTCCCACCAGAAATTGGTTATCCTCAACCTGGGATATTTCTCCACCAGTTTTGAGATTTTTTATCTCCACTTTTTAGTAGTTGATTTAACTACCGTGTACACCGTGCTTATAGAGGGCTTTGGGTTGTTAGCAGTTGATCTGATTCGGGCTATTTCGGCTGACGATGATGTTCTGGTACCCAGACCAGAGTTACTTTAGTTTGGTTACCCAGCGCGTTCATGCAGTCCAACACCAGCTTTGACTTTCCTTGTGTGAAGTAATACTGCTTGACTGCATGGATAGATACCAATAGATCGTTAGTAAACATCTTCTGTATTTCTCCGATGCATCCCACTACTTCTGCTAATTCGGCTTGAAACACTGGCATTTTGGGTGAGACCTTGACTTAGCTGTTCTTAGTCAAATCCCATAATTTTCGACACCGATTTTTTTGGCTTTATTAGGAGCTTAAGGTTCTTATCGAAGCTATATTTAGAACTGATGGGGCTGCGTGTAAGCAGCTCCGCCTTAAGTTTCTTTAACAGCTTCTGGTTCTGATTCTCCACTATGCAGTCTGATTATAATAGAATGGCCACTTATTATTCTAATGTATTATCCTGGCCTCTTTTTGAATGTAGACATGTCGTGGTTCTCGGTTAAGGATGGCTTCCAAGGCAGGTTTTCATGGCTAGCGTGACGCGCAGACATGCTAGCCTTTATATCCCAATCAGCCGTCTTACTGCCTCTACCTACAATGTTTTTGTTCACTATATCATCGAGCCAGATGTTGCGATTGGTCTGATGACCTTGTAACCGTTAAAGTTCCATTTGGGGCGAGCAAAGAGATTACTCAGGGTAGGGTTACCAGAAGAAGAGATAGATCTGTTATGGACGCCAGGTGTTTTAAAGGAAAATACCAACTGTGGTTGTCTCAAAGAACTGCAGCACAGTTGATCAAAGACAACAGAAAACAAACATCTAAACTGATAATTATGCAATATATTTAAAAAAGATATAGTTGATAATAAATGATAAATGATAAAAACGTTAATGACCATGAATACTTGTTCTGAGCTTCTCGTATTGTGTTGCTAATAGAGTCCTGGATTAGGGTATGGCATTTTCAACCAAGACTAATTAGTTACTTTTCCTCGGTGGTTGATTGGCTTCTCCAGGTGATTAGCTGATTTTTCCACATGCTTCAGAAAGCTTTAGCGTAGTCACTATAAAATAAAGAAAAAGTAAATGAATAAAAGCCAGTAATTTATAAAAAAAAAAACAAAATTAACGATGAAGTTAAATGATGATCAGTGAAATCAGTAAAAAGGAATAATTAATTTAGTCTAAAAATCGATAATAAAAGAAATAAGAAATATTTAATTGACTTTGAAGATTCCGATTAATTGCAGTGTCCGATGTGGTAGCACATCCGAATTTAAAACACTAAAATTTATGTGAGTATTGAAAATACCACGGGTGATTGTTACAATAAAATTCAAAGATAATTAGGTAGTTTATAAAAAGACTCACACGTGGTATTTCGTACTTCAACGCTGAGACTAGCGATAACAATCAATCTTGAATTTGAATAATTTAGATAAATTCCTCAGGTAAACTTCCACTGCACTTGGCAAAACCTGCAACATCAACTCAGCAGCAATAAATTCTGAAGAATAAAAATAATAAAAACAAAAGAAAATATTTGATAGATGATGAGATAAAATGGAGTTTTCTAACGTGGATGGCTTCAGATAAAAATTGCATACAACGTGGTTGCTCAAACACAACACATTGCTAAAAACAACGTAAAATCTAGATAATAATAAGGAATGTGGAACACTAAAATTAACGTAAGTTCAAGTCGTTAAACTCTGGCGAGCTTGCTCTAGCACGGTTAAAGAGAAGAAAGCGTGTAATTTAACGTGAGAAACCAGGAAAACTAAAAACGGGGGAAAATGAGAGAGCATACGTTACAACGAAAACTATGCAAAATATATGAATTCCTACTTATAATGTTTACCAAAAGTAACGGTACAAAAATATCGTTACAAGTTTCATGTATAATCATGGACTTAAACCGCAATCTTCTACCCAAGGCAATTGATTGATGGTTTCATTTACATCATATCTCAAAGTGTCTATGATCGAACTTCGTTTCTTCGGAAAATGAGAAGTTCACTTTTAGTATAATAGGTTTAGGCTTTGTATTATGGCCATATTACTGAATGAAACTAGTAGACAATAAAATTATTTGTTTAACAATTATTATCCATTTCTTACCATTTTCTATGTTGCTTTTGACGAGTTGAAATATTACATTATTTCGATGTGTCGATCATTTGGTGTCGCCTATCAGTAATAAGTAGAGCTGGTAAACTCTACTTATACCAGCATTCCGAGCATAGAAAGTCGAATAGGTTTGTCGGTTATGTCCGTGATCTCGTAATACGTTTGTGCAATATTTGTAAGCGTATTGTAAATTAATAATGAAATTGATATCTATATGTATAACAATGATTATATTACTGTTAGTAATTACAATACCTGAAAGTAAATAATAGAATAAATAATCGCTCATAATTGTAAAAACCACTTACCATCCTAAGCGGCGCTACCTCGTCAATGTCAGTAGATGAGATAGAAGCGACGTTATGGCTAAAGTTCGCCACTTTTCGTGCGCTTCACGAAATTAGCAGAGACTACACAGATTCGTGTTTTGTTGACTCTCGAGGAAACCAGTAGGCAGCATGAACCCATTCTCATGAGACGAATAAACACGAACCTGTCTAGTCTCTGCCAATTTCGTGAAATGCACGGAAAGTGGCGAAGTTGTAACAAACTGTATAATCTATAGAAAAACTTTGCAGCATTAAGTACGCTTCCACAGTTGTCTCAGAAAGTGATGTTCGCGGTGATGTTAAAATGGTTTTACATCTTGAAAAAGACCGTTCGACATCCTCTGATATCAGACACGCATAATTGAAATAATCTTTGTAAATAGAGACTTTAGATAATCACAAATTTGTCTTATTCTAGTAAAATCAAAATCTTTGTCTACAACACTCTCGAATTTTTCTATTACACTCTTATTTTTATAGCACATGGCAATGAGTGCACGTCGTTCACTATTTGCACTCCCCTAATGACAGCGAAGTATTTTGTAATTGTTCTATTGCATCATGTAAACCAGCATAATTGTCATGAATAGTTTTTACATCAGCTTCTACGGAAGTATCATGGAACTGTTTCTGACCTTCCTTAGTAGCTGCTGCTTTATTGGTATTAAACTCGAGAATCATTGATTTGATTTCTTGATAATATTTTGAATAATAAGAAACTGCCTTCAACCAAGTTCCCCAACATGTAACAATCGGTTGTGGTGAACTTGTTACATGTTACATATACAAACCTCTCACCATTTTCTCTAAGAAACAACCTTCACTAGGCATCGTCCTGCCGCCATCGCCCATGAACATCAACACTTGAGTTAGAGAGACTTCAAATTGCTTTAAAGTATCGTGCGCCACCTTTGTAATTGTATCAGCTGTACAATTTTCTGTACTGTTGCTCGCTAATAATATTACAGATGTAGGTTTAGAAGGCTCTAGTATACGTACATGCATAATAGATTGCTTCTTACCAAAGCAGTTCATTTTTATGTTGCGCTGTTTTTTTTTTATAATGTGTTGTTTACAATTTACATATAGTTCATAGTCACGTTCCTTCCGGTGAATCAAATCCTTCTCACAAACTTTACACAAAATTTTTGCACCATCATATCGTAAATCCGCTTGTTGACATATCTATATTTATATGTAAGACTCCATACGTTTAAAAATAACGTGCATACAATTCGCATCTATGTACTCATGGTCAGTGACCGACGCTGCTAAGTGGGGGTATAGAATCGCATACAAATAGTACGCAAATTACGGTCACAGACATAACCGACAAACCCCCTTCAGTTTATGCCCGGCGATGCTGGTATTAGTGAGACTAATGCCAGCTCTAGTAATTAGGTGTAGATATGCACTTACCGTTTTTTGTTATTTTTTCAGATCAGTCCAATGAGATTCTATTGAATAAAAATATCGAGGGATTAAGAAATCAATTTGTATCGAATGTGCTAAAGTCAATAAGAGCAAAGAAAACATGTATATACTGCAAGATGTTGTTGAGCAAACTAAACGCAGTCAAAGATAAATATATATTGGTTTCGAAAGTTACCAAGGGAGAGTAAGTAAAACGCCAAGTAAAAACCATTGACTTCTTTATTTTTAAGCCTTTCTTTTTGTGATTAGCTCACGAGTTGTTAGTAATGAATCGAAACACTTGAATCCGGAGGAAATTAGGTAAGAAAGCATAAGCAAATTTAAATTCTGACCATTTATTTGTGTTAATTTTCCATATTATAATTCTGTTGATGATTATAGCAAATTTAATTAGCCTTAATTAATATTGTCTTCAATATTCTTTTTAGGGGATTCTTAAGATCTATTTGGCAAAACGATAAAATATTCTTGACCCAGCTGGTACCGGTACTATCTGATGTTGAGATAGAACATCCGACAGACGTCTTCTTTTTCAAAATTATACCCGTGCCTCCGCCAAATGTTAGGCCGGTAATTTATATTTGTAAATATTATTATTTGAAATTCTAACACCCAGATTGATTTGTTAGGCAAACGTTGTAAATGGTCGTGTGACGGAGAGTAGCCAGTCTCAGATATACAAGGCGATATTGCACGATGCTTTTTTACTAAACGTCATTATCAAAGTTGTCCATTCTGATGGCAGTCTTAACACTTTGGATGATGTCGCGACGGTAGGTAATGGTTTAAATTAAAACTATATCTATCATCCACATATCTTGAGTTCTGTTGATATTAATATATATTTAATTCCTAGTATGGTAAGATCAAAAATGTCCGATTGTGTTGGCGTATCTAAAAAATTGGTAACAATATGAAAATAAACAAATTCGCAGTTATTATGCCGAAGACAGTTAGTCGTATTAATAAAACACCAGGCACATATTAGCAGAAGTAAGGGCTGAACCTTCTTCATTTTGCATCCTGTTGCGAAAATACCCTATTACGAGAAATGTCTATCCCACAGAGAAAAACCATTGTTATCGTCCTTTAGTACTGCTATTTATAAATATAAAATTAACGTTTTATTTAGCCATGCTATTCGTACCTCTATAGCGCCCCTTTCTGCAATCGTTAAGTTGGGCCTATATGATCCCGCATGCGCAGTTAATTTGTCTGCAGAGAAGTGTTGGCGGTGTGAAATAGAAATGGAAACGGAAAGGAGGAAACTTTCGTAAGTTAAGTTCGTGTTATATCACTCGCCTTTTTTTTATCTACACCTTACGTATACTGCGTTCATTGTGATATGCAAATGAGTTGCTCTGAAGCTGTTCCGGAGTACCTCTTTTAGACAAATCGAAAACTACTAATGATAATTACAATTACAGGAAATGTTGACAGCGGAACATGTTATGAAATTAGCAAGCTAAGAATATCTGCTTTAGGATCGCCAACTTAATCCGCCATCTTTGATCACTCTGTATAAGGATGTCTAATGTTATTGACTTGAGTTATTGACCGTTTTTACTAAATATTCCTGCGTCGTTTCATAGGATTTGCTTGAGAGCGAGGTAATATTTGCTTAAAAATCGATACTTTGTTGGTTTCCCCGCTACGCGGTGGTGACTGGTTGTGACGGTACTTTGATTATTTCGTGAATTTCCGTAGTGACTTAGTTCCTTACTTTCGATTAAAATTGTTTTATCCTTTTTTACGATTAATTCTAAAAAAAAATCATACGCAGTTTGCTTATTTTATCGTTGAATAATTTTTAACATGATGCATAACATACGTACTGGGTCAATTGAACTTTAGATTTTTATATATTTTTTAATGCATGTTCTAGGGTGCTTATACTGTAGCTAAAGGAAATAGCCCCACGGAAAAATTACATTTAGCTTGGGATTCGCTACAGTATAACGTGAATAATATTTTGGATAAACAGGGAAAATCCTCTGGCGGCGAACAAGGACTAAAACAGGTGACTTTTTGCTATTTATTTATTTTCATGAATGTTGCCGATGTTTTGTTGTTCGATGTCGTATTTCTTAAAGGCAAACATAAGCCAAAACAATTTTACAGATAGAATAATAGAATTTTTGACATACTTCTTTTAAATCGCTTTTGTCTAGATTATCGAAAAGAAGGCTGGCATTATAAGGATGCATATGATGGGAAAGCGTGTGAATTTTGCTGCGAGATCCGTTATAACGCCAGATCCCAACTTGAATATTGATGAAATTGGTATCCCTGAAGCGTTCGCAAAGAAGCTTACGTATCCGGTTCCGGTGACATCTTGGAATGTTGAACAGTTGAGGAAGATGATTCTAAACGGACCTAACATCCATCCCGGGTAAGCTGAGGATTTCAATGCCTCTAATACAATTGAAGTTAGTTTGTTATAATTAACAATTTAATTATTAATAATAATTAATAATTTAAATCGCAGATTTGTTGAACTTACTAATCCGGTTCGTCCCCGCCCATCGCCGATATCAAATCGTGCCTCGTATCCCCACAGTTGATGTTGATTTTTATCTCTGGCATGGTTCAGATGCTGAGTTACCGTGATCAACTGCTTCACGCTGTTAGCTTACACGAACTGCGAACTGAAACCCAATTTCATATCTAGTTTTGTAGAGTTTAATGCTATTTCGCGCTGCGTATTGTGGCAGATTTGCAAACTGGTTTACCACAAGACATTTTTATTCGTCAACAACAACGAATGTGCAAACATGTTCTGAAATGTCAATATTGGCTTGTTTGAGCTTGTTTACATTTATTGAGACATCAAATTATATTATTTAGTACATACCTACTTGATTTCGAAGAGACGACTATCTAATTGAATCTGTTTTAGTCAAGTGTTTTGTTCAATTTAAATTGTTGTATTTATCCATTTAAAAATACTCCAAATAAAGAAAGAAATTATTGAGACAGTGCTCATATATTATATGTAACTTTTATGGTCATCAATAGGTTTCACAATCCTAAATGTTTTTTTTTAGGGCGGCAATGGTAGAATTTGAAGACGGTAGTATTACTCGAATCAACCCCAATAACCATACCCAACAGGAAAGCTTACTGAAAAGACTTTTAACACCAGATGATGGAGGCTATGGATTTAAGGGCGTAAAGATGGTGAGTTTTGTATTTATAATATGAAACTCACGCCACTAACATTTAGTGGCGACCAAAAAAGCTATAACTAAATAATTCAATTTTAAATCTAAATCACATTTATAAAAAGAACATATCACTAGAGATAGGGGAAATATATTTTGTCTGGCGCACTAGCTAAGTAGACCAGGATCGAGTTATATAACTATGACTATGGTCATCGAATTTTACACGCGATGCAGCTACATAAATAACACTACAAAGTAGAGGTGCGCTCAGGGCTAGCCGTCCCAATTCTTTCGTATTTCTATTTCTTACGTAGCCGCATCGCGTATTCTATGTAAAATACGATGATCTCATCTGGTGCTACTCTACTCGATAAGTCACCAAGTGTGCCGAACAAAATGTGTTTTCCCTACCACTCTTTCTAACAAACGAACGTAATCCGCTCCGACATTTGCGGTCAAAAGAAAGCGGCTTGATGGCGACCAGATGACGTCCATTGGTGGTGGGTTTTAAATAAATTGATTAAAACTTCAATTACAAGGATTTTCAGACCTATTTTTCTTTTAAGATAGTAACATTTAAATGAACACTCTTAACAAACCATCTATTTTTATTCCTACTACCACTAATGCAAATAACAATCCATACAAGCTCCCTACTGATTTACTTTCTTCTTCTTCTTTATTAGGTACATAGGCATCTATGCAATGGTGACATCTTACTTTTAAACCGACAGCCTACCCTCCACAGGCCGTCAATCATGGCTCATACGGCCCGTATATTGAAAGGAGAAAAGACTTTACGATTGCATTATGCCAATTGTAAAGCCTACAATGCCGATTTTGACGGAGATGAAATGAACGCTCATTTCCCGCAAAACGAATTGGCCAGAAGCGAAGGATACACTTTAGCTAATGTTTCCAATCAATACTTGGTACCTAAAGACGGAACACCACTCAGCGGTTTAATCCAAGACCACATGATATCGGGCGTAAGATTATCTGTTAGGGGAAAATTCTTTGGAAAATTCGATTATCAACAGTTAGTATTCCAAGCTCTCTCGCATAAGACGTCGAACATCAAGTTGTTACCTCCTGCAATTATGAAACCTTATATGTTATGGTCCGGGAAACAGGTCCTTTCAACGGTTATATTAAACGTAGTCCCTGAAGGGAGGGTCGCTATAAACCTATCGTCAACCTCGAAGATTTCCGCTAAATCGTGGCAAACTCATTCCGCTAGACAATGGGTTTGCGGTGGGACTCCATTTAAAGATGACAGTGAAATGAGCGAGGCTCAGGTTATAATTAGACATGGCGAGTTATTGGTAGGTGTTTTGGATAAAACTCATTACGGCGCGACACCTTACGGTCTCGTACATTGCATGTACGAGTTATACGGAGGATCTTACGCTACCAAATTACTAAGTTCCTTAGCGAAGCTATTCACGTGTTTCTTACAACGGGAAGGATTCACTTTAGGCGTTTACGACATCCTAGTAACCGAAGAAGCTAACGCGAAACGCAAAAAAATCATCCAAGCATCGCGTAAGGTCGGCAAATCAGCGATGATAGCGGCGCTGGGCTTACCCGATGATGTCACACCTAGCGAAATAGTGGAGAAGGTCGAGGAAATCGGAGCTGTTAATCCGAAACTAAGAAGCATCATTGACAGGCAATATAAGAGCAGTTTAGATTCGTACACGAACGATATCAATAAGGTGTGTCTACCTGCGGGTTTACTGTGTAAGTTCCCCGAAAATAACCTGCAATTAATGGTGCAATCGGGAGCTAAAGGATCGACTGTTAATACTATGCAGATCTCATGTCTGCTAGGTCAGATCGAGTTGGAAGGTAAGAGGCCGCCCGTTATGATATCTGGGAAATCTTTACCGAGTTTCCCCGCATTTGAGTTTGCTCCGAGAGCTGGCGGATTCATCGATGGACGCTTTATGACTGGTATACAGCCGCAGGAGTTCTTCTTCCATTGCATGGCCGGTCGTGAGGTAAATTTAAAATTTTATGTATTGTTTTGTTTCTATTCTTAAAGTAGTTTTTAAGTTGGTAAGTAAAAAGAAGTAAAGAAAATGAAACTCGATGAGTAACTAGCGTAAACAGGAATCCTTTGTAACCTAGCAGTAACTTGCCCAAACTAATTGTAATAAATATTCCGTTCCTTTTTTACATATATTTTTCGTATGTGTAATTTTAAAAAGAAAATTGTCAGTGCATTACCGACATAGCAGGCAACCAGTTAAACATCAGTCATGGATTTACCTACAATTTATTATTTTTTAAATAATCAAGTGGCTATGTAAGGAAAAAGATAATTTTTTATCTCAAATTACTCATTAATATAATTTATTCAGTTTTTATTCTTACATCAATTTAAAATAAAATAGGTTTTATTGAACAGAAAATTTATTGAAATGATAAACAGATACACAATACATGAAAGATGAAAATGTGGTAATGATGACGTGGCACCAAAGGAGTAATAACTTAAGAAGGGTTAGGGACATGTTTTTTATCAATTATCCAGGAAGCTTATACCTTGTACGAATACTATTTTCAACGGTTTTCACAAAGTCAAAACAGATTGTTGTGTTTCTAAGTTCCCACGAAAAAAGAATTAACAGAAAACATGATTGAATTTATGTTATATAGAAGAACGGTCTGCAGGATTGGTTTTAAATGTAGTTAGACAGTAGTGTAGTAAGTATTGTAATGTTCGGTGTGTAAAACCCTGAAAGAATTCAACTATAAGCTATACAAAATATCAAACCATTAAAAACTTCTCGAGTAAGAACAGATTTTAGCGAAACAACGTTTAAGATTATAAATGAAAGCGTAGAAATTTTGAATAAAATACTTTTTACCGATAAAGCCACATTTACCGTAAATGGCGAGGCCATTCGGTTTGTATACCTTTATCCATTGAAAAATACTGAGTCTCCTTTCTATTAATTATTGATGTCGTACAAATCCTCATGCTCAAATCCTGGCCTGAATGCAATACCCCCAAAAAGTCAATGTTTGAATTGGAATAATTGATAGACTTATTGGCCCATTTTCTATTGACGGAAATCATACTGCAACAAAATTTCTGGGTCTATTATGACGCCACATCATTCCATCGGGACATTTTGAAAACTTGTGAAATTAGACTTCTTCGGTGTTATGTTGTTTTGTTTGTCTAAATTAATCGTTAGAACAAAATACTTTTTTTATTCAAAGTTGAAGATTTGCAGTTTCTTTAATAAAAACAACCAAATTCTTCATAGCTTTGTTTTGCTCTGTTGTTAGGTGCCACTTGAATTACGTTAGTCGTATCTGATCTCCGCATCGTACAAATAGAACAGCTCAGCCCAGTTTGGATCACAACAAATATACAAGCGTAACAATAGTTTAAGAAAGCAAAATAGGTTTATGTTTCCGCGGTCGTTGTTTTTTTAAGAATATGGGTTTCTGGATTGACACCGCGTTGTAATTGCATGAGTCTGCCGACGTTTCGCTCTCAGTTGCGTGCAGCAGCCTAGAAGAAGCTCCATGTAACTGAGCGCTTTTACGTCAACAGACTCATGCAATTACAATCTGGAAACCAAAATTCTTCAAAGAAAGATTTTAAGCGCGTCGAGCTACTACTTCAGATGTAATAAGTGATCCTCTAAAATAGGAAGATTGCGCGTGGCTAGGAGGAAAGCGAATTTAATCAGTTCACGATCACTTGGGTGGCGTCTTAGGGGGTGTTTCAACTGAACTAATCTGATCTTAGTTGATCCGACTGCCAAATAAAACACAACCATTATTTCCACCAGAGTCTACTATACTAAATATGTGATAAATTTAAATAGTTTCGTAATGGATTTAAAAGGTATCACGTATGCTGGAATGCTTAATTTTTCGATACGGGAAAAAAGAATTATAAGAAGTAAGAGAGATTCTTCGAAGTAAAAGTGGCAAATTTGCAGAGTAGGCACTTTATTTGCATTAAAATGGATCTGTTTTAACACTGGGTTTTGTTAGAAGGTCATAGTTTCATGTTCGTCGAATCGTAAAGTATAACAGGTTGCCTACTATGTTGTATTTGTTTATCTATCTAATTTTTCTAAAGTTAAACATAAGAAAAATGCATGTGTAATAAAAAAAGGACCCCGGTATATTGTTTCTCTAAACTTCTGAGTATTTTAGAATAACATAATAGATACGCTATTCCATCAAGACCATATATAACTGGTAGTAGTGCGCTGCTAACAAACTTTGGTATTATTCCTTAAAAGAAAGTGTTTTTGACTTCAAACTTACAATACAAATGTTTAAATTAAACAATTAAACAAAGCTTATATCTACTTTTGGTATACGACGTAACTAATAGTAAAATTAACAAGGTATATGGTGCAAATGTTTGACATATCCATTGTCACAAGCCCAACAAAAAATTTCTTTAATAGCATTGTATTTATTATGAAAACTAGTATCTAATACAGGGTGTTTACGGTCTTGTGATTTTATTTTCAAGGGATGATTAAACATCTTAATATAGGTCATTAACGTAAAAATACGTTTTATGTTTTTTATGGAATCCACTTTACACTAGTTGTTCAAAGTTATCGCCGTGAATGCAAAGTCTCGCTCGATGTATCCATAAATTGGCATAATTTACTAGGCCTTGGTGTTGCCGTTGAATTGTCGCCGCAGCTGCCTCAACGTATCATCTAAATCAATTATTTCGTTGGTGTATACCATGGTCTTCATAACGCTCATAAGTAGAAATAAAGCGGGTTAAGATCGGGTGACCAAGGAGGCCATGGAACAGGACCACCATGACGCTTATCTAAATGTTGGTGATCTAAACGATTAAAATACGACGGTGCGCCATTGTGAAGAAACCGCATTTGTCGACGTACATTCAAAGGAACTTCTTCCAATAGTTCCATCAATCGATTTTGCAAAAACAAGAGACAATCATATGAATTCAATCGATTTGACAACACAAAGGGGGCAATAAGTAGTACGTCGACCAGTCCGGCCCAAACGTTTATCGGAATTCTGTGCTGGAAATGATGACGACAAACAGCATGTGGATTTTCGATAGCCTAGATATGTGTATTGCGACAGTTATTTATGCCGTTACGTGTAAACGTTGCTTCATCAGTCGCCAATACAACGGAAGGAAAGGTTGAAATTTTAGCATGATTTTGTAGAAACCATCGGCAAAATTGTGAACGTAAAGGATGATCTTCAGGTTGTAAGTCTGTACTTTTTGTACATGGAAAGATTTGATTCTCGCGCAGTGTTCGCCAGACAACTCGATTTGATATATTTACTGGACGAGATATTTTTCGAGTACTACTAGAAGGATCTTCTTTGATAAGATTTAAGACTTCTTCTTCGGCATCTAAAATTCATTGGTGTCGGCCAGGTTCACCATCCCGACCTGTTTGCAGTATACCAGTTTCTCGTGCACAGATTATTAGAGCGGTGAAATTTTGTGAAATAGGTGTTGGACTGTTAGGAAACCGCTCAGCGTATAATCGACTTGCAGCGGCAGAATTCTGGTGTACTTCCCCCTAAATTAACAACAGTGAACGTATTCACTGTTGGTGCGATGGACCATTTTTACTTTCTTTATTAGGATTTGTTCGGAAGAATTTACGTCAAACCAGTAGTGCAGCGATAACTGATGAAATAGCTTGACAGATAGGAAAAGTTGCAGACATCACCCTACTTAGTAAAAAAATTCATTAATAATCTATCGTTTGAATTTACATTTACTTTGCAACAAGTTTTTATCAAATGTTTTAGCGATAAAAACCTTTTTAAGGTGTTTAGTCACCCTTTGACGATAAAACCACACAAGACCGTAAACACCTTGTATAAAACGTACACTTCTAATTTCCTATATTTTGCAGGGTCTTATAGATACCGCTGTCAAAACTAGTCGCAGTGGTTATCTACAACGTTGCCTGATTAAGCATTTAGAAGGAATAACCGTGGGATACGATCTAACGGTCAGAGATAGCGACAAATCTGTGATTCAAGTAATTTTATTTATCTGTACTTTTTCTTCTGTTGTATTAAGCAATAGTTTGTTGTAGTTTTATTATGGAGAAGATGGAATGGACATATCGAAATCGCAATTTTTAAACACAAATCAGCTGAAATTTTTATCGGAAAATGCCAAAGCAATAGTCAATAAGAACATGATTAAGCAATTGAAATGCGTGGATGACTATCACGTAATGGACGAATATGCCGAAAAGGTAACTAGATATCTTTTTTACTTTCTTTCGTATTAAATTTTAGTGAAGTAGTAATTTTTAATTATTCTAATCTAATACCACACGAGTAGTATTGCCGTCATTAGTGCTGGCTGTCTGTTGTTTGGGCATATCAAAATTCGGTTCGAGATGTACTTTTTTCCTTTGGGCGACAATGCTTTTATTCTCTGCCCATAGCACTTACCATACCCCTATTTCGAATCTACATAAAACATGAAACAAAACCGTATCCACGAGTGTAAGGACGATAATCCAAATGATCATTTCTTTCAGTTTTGCACGGTGTAAATAGCAAGTCTGTGCCGGTTTGCATGATGAAATAGTATTACATACTTACCATTTATCATACAAACAATAAAAAAATATTTCATAAAAAATTCCTTCCTATTTTTTGGTACCAGTTCGAAAATTTGTTTTTCAACGTTTATAACCTCCAAGGTTAATAATCTACGGGTTGTAGAAATGTCGCGCAGTTAATATTTTACTTGACGTTTCGCTGATCATGCTGTCAGCTTCTTCAGAAGATTTCTAAAGACTGGTGTTGTTGTCTCTTGCTCCTCGTTATATATCCCATTTCTGTTCCGCTTTGCCGATCCATAACCGTAATCCATTTCTACTATGGATTACGGTCGTGAAAGCCTACACTCAATCTACCGGTTCCTTGCTAAACTTAGATGGTGGGTAGAATCTGGAAATTTGTGCTACAAGATTTTGTCGGATTATTTTTTAAAATTTATTGTGAATGTCATAAATTTGTACTGGCACCACGGAAATGCTGAACATACTCTCATTGCTGTAGCCTGCATTAATAATCGACGATACTTCTTTTGCTCAGAGCTGTCACAAACCCTTTTTGAAACTGCTATTTTCATTAATGCATGTATTTAGTACATGTTATTGTACTTCACACAGTCGTGGCGATGTACAATAATTTATCATGCGTTTTTCTATTTCAAGAATTGCTATTAGAGATTTATCACTTTTTTTGACATTTACGAAGGAGTTTTACATTTTGATAATCTTTCGGATGTCCTATTTCGAATTTATGATTATAACTGTTAGAGTTTATTGTTGATGATTATGATATTGAGGGTGCCGATACTTATGTGTTGTTTACCATACTACGCCACAGTCCTTGCTATCATTATTGATGATTATAATTGTTATGAGTTGTAATGAGTTTTGCGTTCTTTTAATCGTTATTAACAAACAAAATCTTTGCATTGTTTTTTTTTTTTTGGTTCAATAAAGTCATGCTTAATTTTTATCACGCAAGTACTAGATTACCCGATTGCAACGGCTACCGTGCAATTTGAGCGAGCTAGCAGGATAACAAATAAAAAAGTAGAAAATAATGCAAAATATCAACGACGTCATGGTTTTTATTAAATCATGGTAACATTAACTAAAATTTCTATCTTTTATTTCCTTCTCCACTCATAATTATAACCTCGAGCCGTTTTTGCATACTGAAAATTAATTATCTGACATCTTTCTGTTAAAATCCTTCCCGTACACGAATAACAACTTGCAGTTGGTTCAAAATAACTGGTGGTGGTTGCTGATTTCGAATCCTTCTTCCCATCATGTCCTAGACGTACGTCGGGTCTGTATGCTGGTTAACTTGAATAAACATTTACCCTATATAAAGCCCTGCAGCTTCACTACCCAATCTCTGGTTGGCTACAGAATAACGGGCGTGGTGGGGTCAAATATATATGGGGAAGGAGGCAGCGTTCCGCTACGCCTCCGGTATCCTGATTGGTTGATGAATCTTTTGGATTTATCCTAATGCAAAGAGCTCCTTATTTGGACCTTAAGGCATGGAGTTAGTCATCGTGGTTTGACTCAATCCCAGGTTTCTGGATAACGAACATCCAGACACGATTTGGGTAGGGTTTTGGCCCGGTCGTCTCTGGTGTGTAGGCGGGCAATATATGACGCAAGTTCCGAGAGTTCGGTACCGACAGTTACCCATCAAAAGTTAAGAAGGGAACTTTTCTAACATGGGGAGCACCGGTCTAGTTGCGTGGAAAACTCTGTATAATTATAATGACAGTTAATAGAATATTTCAATGCTCGTTGTATGTAATAAAGGGAAGATATAGAACAGTATGCTTTAAATATTGTAATTGTTATTAATGATTTACATAACCATAGCTATTTCAAAAGAGTCGTATTTCAGTTTAAATCATGGAAATCTACGCACGGCCATCCTCTAGTGAAAAGTCGTACGACCGCATTCACAATATTTTCAGAAGTTGCTGGTTCAAAACTGAATCTACCAACTGGCGATAAGATCAGCGAGAAAACTGGCCGATCGAAGAAAACTAAGACAATCCTGAAACTATGGTTTAAAGCCGGCGACGATATTAGGGACAAATATAAGGAACAGTGCTTGAGATGTCCCGATCCTATAAATTCAATCTACCAACCTGATTGTTATTTCGGTTCATTGAACGAACGCCTTTCAGAATTGATGCAGAAATCGGTCGGTTTAACCAGGAAGAAGGATAAGCGTCGATTCGAAGAAATGCTCAAGTTGAAAGCCATGCAAGCTGTTTGCGCACCCGGTGAACCCGTAGGGTTGTTAGCAGCTCAGGTAATTGTGCAATCAGTTCAAGAAAATATAAAGTAAAATATTTCGAAGCCAAATTAGAAAACGTAAACTTTTATGTCAAATCTTCTTTCTTCTATTCTTGAAATATTTTAAAGTTAATGTTAACGCTGTGGTTGCAACAAATTCTCCCGGTAAACACATCTTCCAATTTGGGTACATTACTATGAATTTTACATGTTCCACTCTTGTCAAATTTAATACTATTTCACGCAGTTCTTTAAAAAAACATCGGATTTAATTGTCAACAACTCACAGTCCATAGGTGAACCTTCAACACAGATGACATTGAACACATTCCATTTCGCCGGTCGTGGTGAAATGAACGTTACGTTGGGTATTCCCCGATTGAGAGAGATCCTGATGATGGCCTCTAAGACAATTAAAACTCCAAGTATGGAGATACCGTTCTTGGACGTTCCCAATCTAGAGAAGAAGGCTGAAAGATTACGCAAAGCTCTTACTAGAGTAGTGGTGGCGGATGTGTTAGAGAAGATCGATGTTACTAGTATACTGGACGTATCTCCTGTAAGGTAATTCTAGAATTTTTTCTATATAGAGACTTCAAACTAGTGTAACAAAGTAAGTGGAGAAACATGTATGCAAATCAGAATGATTAATTTAAGTAGCATAAAAGTTATTATAGAAACCTTCGCATGTACCGTATCAGCAGTAGAGATCATAGAATAACTTGATAGAATGTCCACTCTGGTGTGTGTATCACGTTTTTGATAGACATACTCACGTATTTATAGAACATGCGATTAATTTAAAATATTGTTGAATCATATACATATTTAACAATACGTGACCGTGTCCCAAGAAAACAAGGTGTCTGACAAAAATAATTGATTTTGAGTAACGTAATTGGTCGATGGGTTTTCAAAACAACTTCCAAAGCATTTTCTCTACAAGAACTTTATTTTTTAAAATAACTAGATAACGGTGAAGTTTTTCTCACAAATTCCAAACTTTTGCGAAGTGTATTGCGCAGCATTATATTGGATCCAAGAGTTTTGTTTACCACGAACAATAAGAAGGACAAGCGAAAGGTTTGGTGCGACATCTTTTGGTGAACTTTGGTGAATGCAGTTGGTATGGTATTGTGATTTGAGAGATAAAAATTGAAGCTAGAGCGTAAATTTAAATTAGATATGTTCTAAGAAGATAAAACCATTAATTTTATTATTTATTTATCTTATTAATTTTCATTTTTAAATCTACACCAGAAATAGAATCGATTTGTAAAGTTGATAAAATACTACCGATATAACAATAGTTGTATCTGCAACCCGCTTCTCCGCGTTGGTTCTAAAATTCTTCCTCGTATCTCTCCGACAATTCTTTGGAACCTGTTTCAAGTGTATTCCGAACATATCCCATATGTGCCACGAAGATAGGATTTTTTGTTCTGAAACGAAACTTCCTGTACCACGAATGACTTTTTAAAATACGCAACCATTTGCACTCTGAATATGTCCGGAATCGTGTCGGAATGTTCGAACTGAAATAAAATTTAATAAGTACATATATTTGGTTTCTTGTAGCAACTGTACACTCCCCACAAAAATTATCGCACCACTCTAAAAAAATTGATCGTCAACAACAAACAACGTCAAACAACAAACAAGATCGTCAAAGTGCGACATCAGTCCGAGATGATCGCTTTTACACCTAACAGCGCTTCGTACTAGGCAGAAAGAGAGGTGTTTCAACTACCAGACATGTGGAATTCCGCTGCAAACGGTATGAAACCGTCTTCGTGAAGACAATGTTCGGGCTTACGTTCCCGCAACAGCACCACTACTCACCAGACAACATCGTGTAGTTCGTTTAGTGTTTACTAGAGAACATGATAATTGATATATTGAAGATTGGCAGAATGTTATGTTTTCTGACGAGTTAAGGTCGTACTACAGAGTTGGTGGCTTTGCGTGGTGTTCGCCTGAAGGCTGTACGTTACATCACTGATAGTTTAAACCCTCATGTTAATCCGCATAGCCCATTTATTGGCCCAGACTTTGTGTAGATACATGATAATGTTTGAGTCCACATAGTTCGAACAGTTCAAGAATTCCTTAGGGAAACTAAGGCTTATTATGGAGTGGGTAAATCCAATAATGCATGTATGCGACATCCTTCGACACCGTGTATCAGAGCGTAGAATATTTTTTTAGAACTCTGTAAGAGTTAAAAGTAGTTCTTGTGGATGAATGGTATAACATACAGCAAGAATAACTTTTTCCGAAAGCATGCCGCGTAGAATGGAAGCTGTGATTCATGCCAAGGATGGATCAACCCGTTATTAATTTAATTAGGGCGCATAATCAATTTATTTCAGTGTTATGAATCCATTAAATAATATCTTCAAACGTAGTGTTTTATTTATTTGTTTATTCTTCCGTATTATTTTGAACTCTTTCGTCATAATTTTTGTGGGGATTGTATTGCAAAATTTAATTGCATTACTCCAAACAATAAAACAAGTCAATTTCCTCTGTCATAAGCTTCGCAAAATAAATAATTTCCCTTAAAATTAGTTTACCCAGAGTAAATGTGGTCCCCATTTTACTCATTCTAGATAAAAAAACAAAGTATATTAGTAGATTTTCTGTATGTTACATTAACCTTTAGATTTGTTCTCAAAATCACATGCTTTGGATTTTCAGACAACAAAAATACATTCTGCGGTTCCAATTCTTACCTCACCATTTCTATAAAGTAGACTACGCAGTGAAGCCAAAATATATCCTCAAGCACATGACGAAGAAATACTTCAATCAAATGTTCGCAGTAATCAAACGTCTAGCAAAGGCAAATTCATCATTGTAAGCTGTAATTTTGCTATAAATACAAATATAATAATGTTTGTCCCGTAGGGTTTCTATGGAAGACGAAAAGAAAACTTCAAGATTTAGATCGAATAAGGAGGATGACGACGATGATGAGGACGGAGCTAATGCTAGTAAAACTGCTGTCGATATGGATAGTTCCGATGAAGAGGTTGAGGATCCAGAGGATGCTAAGTCTTCGTATAAGCAGCAGCAAATGCACGACGGACAAGAAGCGCAAGACGAAGAGGATAGAGAATTAGAAAAAGATTTTTCGGACGATGGTAAGTTTTGTAAGAGATGAATAAACTAAATAATTATCCTCTAAGGAAAAAAAATTAACGTTGCAGATTTTAGAATTTTAAGGAATATTGATACAGGATATTGTAGTAAAAAAAAATAGTTGGAACAATAGCCATATGCATTATTATACAACAAATGTAGAAGTATGAATGAATTTCCTATATGATAGATACACGAAAAATATATGATGCCATTTAAGGAAATCATGATCTCAGTGTTTGAATTTGCCAAAATTTATTGTTCAGTGAAAGAATACTCCAGTAGGTTATGATATATCCTTGGAAAGAAAAGGGAAATATTATTTAATTAAAAAATCATAATAATATACTTAGCTCCTTTGATTCAGTCATGAGTATGGAAAACGTCGGTATACATACACATACACATGTACTTGCAGTAATAGTTGAGTCTTATTGCAATAATTAATAGCTATCTACTTATTTACAATCTACAGTGAACACTCAAAATTCCTATCTACTACCTCGATACGTTTGCGTAATTATTTGTAAAAGCTATTCTGATTTTTCTTGACACACGTTTTGAATATTTGCGTTATCCCTAACTTCATACATAAATCATATGTATTAACACTTTTTCATGAAATTTATTATGTAAGTAGCTACGGAGGCTTAAAATTTCGAATCAACATTTAAGAACAATAGTCTCAGTATGTTTTGCTTACGGTTGCCATGGTAACCAAACAATACTGATACCAGAAATCACTTGGACACATATGCGGAAGGCACGACCAATTCTAAATATTTCTTTTACTGCGTTTTAATACGATGTCTAAATAGAGCCAATGGGGAAATTTATTCTCACAAAAAGTATTTGCATTTCGGAATTTTTTTAGGGAACTAGATATATTTCATTTCTCGAAATCTGCTAGAAATAGACTTCTAAATGACAAAGTAATTCCTTGGTTTGCTAGTTATCAATTACTCTTCTGTAGGTCCATTTTTAAAAGATAGCTTAAGATAGGTATACTGGATGTTGACGGTCAGGTGTTAACATAGCAATTTAACATGTAATTTAGTTTTGTGCGACTTCCTACTCTCCTATTCATTTTACAACAAATACGGTGCGGTAATTTAGAATTAAATGTTGCATACAAAACCGTTTTTACATTTTTGGTTTCTTCACAATTTTAAAAAGAAATTGAATTTTTTGTTAATTAGTAGCAATAGCCGGGAACCTCACCAAGGTAGCTTGCTACGTTTTGGAATTTGTTAAGAAATTTGAGAATCCAACTAATGCAATGTGAAAGAAATGAATGAAAATATCAAAACGCAGCGAATGCATATAAAACAACCTAGAAAATAATTAACAAATTATAATAGATATTCGAATAAGCCACCATTCTCAGCAGAACAGTAATCAAGTCTGTCACTAACTAAATTATATATTCTTGGATTATGTCCTCACCTAATGAATCTAAATTTCTGTGTAAGTTTTATTTTTGGAGATGTCCCCACAGAAGAGGATCACAAGGAGTTAGATCTGGAGACCCTGCAGGCCAATTTATTTCCCCACCTTGATAAATCCATTTAATCCAAAATAAGCCAGGCACACATCCTGCTGGTACCAAATATGGACGAATTCCATCTTCCAAGGCAGAATCAGCATTATTTTGCATCTTTAGTCAAATCTCTCATAATTTCAAATAACCCAATTACTATTATGTTGTTAAAAATTCCACCCCAAACTATTAATTTTTTGGGAATATTGGGTGTTTGCAATTGGACTAGTTTTACTTTTACTTTACCTTTTTGCGGAAGGAAATGGAAGGTCATGCGTACCACACCTTATTGTTGTTACATTTTATACAAGATGGTCATAAAGTGTTTGCAAGTGCAGATACTTTCATCCTAGTAGCACAGATGGTTGGCGCAACGTTGACTCTCGGCCAGGGATCGCTTGATTCGACCTTGACATTTTACACCTTTGGCGGCCGAACATTGGTCCGCAACGTTCTTGCATATTTACCTGATCCTTGCGCGAACTATCTAGTTTTGTCGTGTACCGACCTTTAACGAACATTCATATCAAACCAGTTGCTTTCTAGAAAGTTCTTTATTTCTTATTTAAATTTAGTCAGTTTCCCCCTGGAGGTCATCGAATTTGATAGAGCATTGTAGATTGCAATACAATTGTACATCGGTGATTTTTCGAATTGCCTACGTTCATGGGATGATAGGCTTAATATAGACTAATGGGCTGAATTAAGTCAACGCGTCGACCAATCTAGGCGTTGGTTAACAATTAATCTTAAAAATTTCATACAGATTTTTGAACACTTAATTTGAGATGGTAAGTAGCTTCCTTATTCGGATAAATAAAGATGGACACTTTTTTTATTTGGAATTCAATATTCCATTGTTACATATACGCCAACTCTATATTTTACACGTAACACAATAATTGAGGGGTCACCCGAATCTCACAATGGATCTTTCGTCTCTATTACAAGGCATATCATTAACCTTTAACTGGACCAAAGAATCTTAGATGATTGCGAGATTGATGTAGTAATATGGGATCCATTTAAAAAGCAAAGGTTACTATTACTATCTCAGAAAACGCCAGCTCGAAATTTATTTTGTTAGTTGCAAGCATATTTAAGTAAACCAAACAACACTTACCTAAAATGTTTTCGTATCTCTAATTGTGAAAATATTTTATTTTAAAGAAAATAATCTTCAGCACACAATCTGCACACACTTTGCAAATTTAAACAAAATTCTGCTCTTGACGATAACACACTAATGTTATTCAATAGAATAACATTGGTTATTATAAACTTTACTGTTTAATGTTCTATCTTCGCACCTCAGTCATTATTTAAAACATATGTAGAAAACAACAGCACTTCATCAAAAAGGATAGCCGCATTTGAAATTCACTTCACAGACTCGCACGTAATAATTTTATTCACTATTAAAATACACCTTGCGTTCTTTTACTTCACCTTATCGTGTTTAAGTTATGAGGATATGCTACTACGTCGAAACAGTTTTTAACAATATAATCATTCTCATTACGTACCTATGTATTGGACATATCAATTATCGCAAATTGAAAAATATTTTGTAATAAACATGAAACAAATACCAATTCTTAAGACAATTTATTATCAAGTCAGGTTGGCCGAGCGGTCTAAGGCGCCAGATTTAAGCTCTGGTTCCCACATGGGAGCGTGGGTTCGAACCCCACACCTGACAGTGCCTTTTTTTTTCACTTTGCTAGAGATATTGTACTATTAAATGTTGGGATTTATTATTAGACTTACATTGTTTTATTGCAATATGCACAAATGAAATAGTGTGGCTATTTGTAATTATTTGTTTGTGCGCTTCTTATTTTTATTAATTTAAGGAATTTTTAGATAACATCTTGTGGTCAAGATAAGGATTTTCTGGTTATTATATGGATTAAAATATTATTTCTAATTCGTAATGCAATTTCAGAGAATACCGAAGAAAACACTGAAAAACCAGATGCAGACAAACAGGATGAAGATGATCAAGTAGAAGCAACCCAAAGCGCAGTAGTCGATAGTTATCAATACGTCCAAAATTACACTTACGATGCTAAAGGACACCTGTGGTGTGAATTAGTGTTTGCAGTAAGTATTTGGTACTAACAATTTGTGCTGTTGCAATAGATTTTAAAAACAAAAAAAAAGATGCCCGTATTTTTATGTAGAAAAAGTTTATAGAAGTTTATTCTTACCGAAGGAAGCCTTAGAGCGAGAGACCATTGAAATTAAAAGTTTTCAAAAGCGGATGCCTATGCTAAATACTTTATCCGTAGCAAATGATACAGACTATTTCACGAAACTTGTTAGCTTGTTTTAATGATGTTATTATGAATGGAAATTTTGGAATAGGTAGTTATAGCATCGGACTTTAATTTGAAATATTTTCGCCTACGAAACATTTCCGGTTGAACCGGAAGTGGTTATCAACTTTCTTATTTTAAATTCAATGGTATACTTGTTATCACCTTAATTCATTGTATACATTGCATGTAAATAATTAGTAGGACACCTTAGCCTTAAAGGCAACTGTTTTGGAGATATTTACGGTCACGTTGAAATTTTAGCATTTACACGGCTCCTGTTCAAATTAAATATTTTGAGAATGTAATGGAGAGTACGGTATTCACTTTTGCCGAAGGAATTGGTCATACGTACCACACCTTGTTATTGTTACTACATTTTATACAGAGTGTTCATAAATTGTTTGTAAATACAGTAGCACAAACAGTTGGCGCAACGATTACGGATCGCTTGGTTCGGCTTTGGCATTTTACACTTTTACCCGAACATTGGCTCGCAACGTTCTTGCATACTTACCTGATCTTTGGGCGAACAATTTAGTTTCGTCGTGCACCGACATTCAACTTAACGAACATTCCTAGAAATTTAACCAATTCCTATCGATCATTTTGCTTTCCCAATTCTGGATTATTGCCTGTCCAATATCTTCTTTGACTCCCTCCAACCATTTTTTCTCTTTCTTGACCTTCTTCTTCGAAAAATATTTTCCTCGCAAGTTTTTAATTTAACATTCAATATACTTGACTAGGTATTTTGCTCCTTGGGCTTTAACCGTTCGTCTGGTATTCGCATGTTGGTAAACATCCATAACTTCTGTTTTGGTTTGGCTTGTCCATTATTCATCTGCATCCTTCATACTTCTAAATACACTTCCTAACACCTTTCTTTCCCAAATTCTAATTTTTATTGCACTATTTTTGTTAAGGACCCACGTTTCACAAGCATTGATAACACTAGCTGGGATTATTGTTCTCTCTATTCTTATTTTTGTTCTTCTATTATATCTTGTACCTCTCTCATCATCTTTATTTTTTTTATGATTGTTACTTCCATGTAGTGAAATTCTTTCAAATTTGTATTCTTTATTTATTCCTCTTAGTGAAACAGTGTTTTCTTCATTATTTACATTTCTAGATATTTAATTTTTCTTCGTTAATACGAAGTCTATATTCGTTTGCTTTTTTTCCAATTGCCTAAAACTCTTCACCAGTAGAATAATGTTATCAGCGTACGCTGATGTTTGCTGTGGATTAAGTCTCTTGTTTATATTTTACTCTCTGATCTAGTTAAATAGAATAGTAGATAATGAGTCTCCCTACCTTATGCCTCTGTTCACTTTAAATTGCCTTATTATAATTCCTCTTATCTGGAGTCTCTTTTTCTGCCATTGGTCAAAAGAGGAGAGAGGGGCTAGGGAAGTCTGAAATCTGTCTTGCGTCCTTCTGGTGCTGATAAAGTAAGAAAATCAAAAGGAATCATTCGTGGTCGCTATGCCCGGCTGGCGACGGTCATAGGTCGCAGTGAATAAATTCTGGCTCCCGCAGCAGGAGCCACCTATATGGGAAGGCGCACGAATCCCTTTACGCAGACCTTGGTCGTGAGAATCCAAGGTATGTAGCCAGAAAGTCGCTCAGATACTCCTGACATATTCTCAACGGATTATCAAATTCTAATAGGAACTATTTCTTTATAAAAAAAAAAAAAACAGTACGACTTGAATTATAAATTAAAAAGGAAAAGAAATAACAGCATATTTAAGTAATTTAGAGTTCATCGTATCGAGTAGAAATGTCACACAGACGGTAGCTGAACGCTCTAGCGGGGCATAATCTCGGCCGTCACTACTACCAAGTCTACGACAGACTCACTCCGAAACTTGGATATTGTTTGCCTTCCAAGAGAACTCTAATACTGAACTTGGATATAATATGCCCTCCAAGAGAATTCTAATACAGGATTAGAGTGCCCACGCATGGAAAGATAACGTTTCATCACGTTGGGTCAGACGGCGAAGTTCGGTACGCTAAGCCGTATAAATTTACGTCTTGCGATACACTATGTTCGAAGCTATATTTTCGTAACTAAGAAAACTATATACTTTCTCTGGCTGAATTTATAGCCACCAAATTAAGCGAAACGCCTTTCTCAAGGCAAAATTAACTTCTATACCAGAGTGAACTTCGGGACACACTCAACTCGTAAGAAGGCTTAACGGAAAGAGAGCTTCAATAATGTTAATCTTCACGTTCTAGAATAAATTAGTTTTTGTTATAAAACATCACTCACGCGAACCAATCGGAGAAACTATCGAAAATTGTTTAATATACGACACGTTACGACCACCATTGCGAAGAACAGATAGTAAACCGCGAAAAATTATTTCCTTGAGAAATTTTAGTGAAGAATAGCTAAATGGAGACAAAGACATTTATCTAGAATCCTCCCGAGAATTATCGAAGCTATAAATAAGTTTAAAGAGCTGCAATATCCGATAAATAAAAACTTGATGTAGATAATTCGGATCATTGTGTAAGCACATCGGAGGAAAAGTTCGTAAGGAAATCATGTTACAGGATGGACGCAAAAATTTCGCGTAACACCATTCTTACCAAATTTGCTGTTTTCATGGGTATTACATTCGGTCAGCGCTTGAGAATCCTTGTAACGGCCATCGCGGATTAATTAATTATAATTGTGTGGTGCGGAGTGTGCCAATACTTTTGTATTGTTTGCCACACTACGCCGTAGTCCTTGCTAACCTTTTTTATCATTGTTTGGTTTCAGCATCGCATCATACATTTTGTTTCTAATAATTGAATCATAGGCTTGTTTGTAGTTAATAAACAGTTTATACCATCCGAAATTTTGTACAGCTTTGTATTTATTTGATTACAAATATTTGGTCTATCGTTGACTTTCCTTTTTCGAAACCTCCTCAATGTTCTCATATCAAGTGATTTTCAAATACACATAACCTTTCTCTTATTACCAGAAGTAGTGCCAGAATTTTATAGACTGCTTCCAATAAAGTAATACTCCTGCAATTATTGCACAAGGTTTTGTTAATTTTCCTATAAATTGGACGGATTACTGTATTCTTCCAAGTTTTAGGCATTTCTTCTTCTCGAATTTGTTTAGTCAAGTTACTTAAACGATTTGCCTAGTGAAAAAATATTAGTTTTTTTTTTTGTTTTTTATTGTTATATATATATGTTTCTTAGCCATTATGTGAATTTTTATGCAGGTGTGTATTACACTAAAGTGATATTTTTATTATTTATTATTATAGCTACCACTGTTATTTAAGAAAATTGATTTAACCGCCGTCTTAAAAGAAACTGCTGCCAGATCTGTACTGTGGGAAACCCCCAATATTAAGAGAGCCATTACATATATGAAAGAAGATAAATTGACATTGAGAACTGATGGCATTAACATAGTAGTAAGTATTTGCTTTTACGCTTTTTATTACAACCTGATATTATGGTTTATTATTATTAGTAATGTTTAATAAACCGTTTTTATTTTTAGGAAATGTTTCAATACAACGAGCTACTGGATTTGAACAGGTTATACTCGAACGACATTCATAAAGTTGCGGAAAATTACGGAATAGAAGCGGCAGCTAAAGTTATAGTAAAGGTATTTACTACATTTCAGAAATAAACCTTCCAATCATGAATGGTCTTTTTCTTTTGAAAGCGATAGCACTTTGTACTACTCAGTATAACAATTTTTTATTTCTATTCCTCATACAGGAAGTCCAAGATGTGTTTAAAGTTTATGGAATTGCTGTCGATCCAAGACATCTACTATTAATAGCCGATTATATGACATTCAATGGAACATTTGAACCTCTCAGTCGAAAGGGAATGGAAAGTAGTGCATCTCCATTACAGCAGATGTCCTTCGAATCCTCATTGACCTTCTTAAAGAATGCTACATTGAAAGGTTGGTTAAAATGTTCTGAATTTCAAGATCTGTTTTTTTGTTTGCACAAATTTGGATCAAAATGCCATAAACGACTATGTATTTTGGCAAAGTTGTTAAATTTTGTATTTGTTAAGAACCCGAGATTTTTTTAAAGAACGAAAAAGTTAATTTTCTTTTACCTCACACCTGTACTTGGCTTTGCGGAGGAAAACCAAAAACCCATTCTCGAGATCACTTTTGATCTTCTAATTTAATGGTGTAGTCGAAATTTCTTTATTTTAGCAGCCACGAAATTTCAAACTGTCAAACATTTCAATTGTCGTTCATCAGGCAAAGCTAGAAAGAAACCAACCATTAGTCTAATGATAATTGTCGTTTGAGACTGATGAAGCGCCAACCATCAGCCTTTCTAGCCTTACCTGATAATGTGCAATTCGGCACGAATCCGGTAGCAATTTACTTTATTACAGATTTGTGAGATATTGAGACCATATTTTTTTTTTAGCTTTTTAAACTTAAGCATCTTTTTCCGTTTTAAGGTTAAACGTTAGTGTATGTCTTAACTTGAAAAAATAGCCATGACCAATAATTCTTAATAAATAGAATTTTCAAGTTAATGGTAAAATTGAGATATGCAGTTTCAAATTTATTTTGATCAGACTCCACTGAAGAAAAGGAAAATGTCTTTGGAAAATCCATGTTTATACCCCACTTTACATTTTCAAAATGTTGCACATGATTAAGGTAGGCAGTTTCGGCAATGGAAGTCAATTTGTTAGCGTAATGTCCTTTATTGCCGGAACTACCAACAATCATTCGCGAAATTTTAAAAAATGCCAAGTGGGAAGAATTTACTTTGGGTACTGAGAAATGTGCTCTAATTGACAAAGTTTATTTAATTTTCAGGAAGACAAGATCAACTTCAAAACCCATCCAGTTGCCTTATGGTTGGTAAACCATGCAATACTGGGACAGGGGCTTTCACTTTATTGCAAAAATTTCCTTTGTTGAAGGCATCAAATTAATCTAAATTAGGTTTTTTTTTGTAATTGTTATTAATTTTATTACAAAATAAATATATTCTTTGAACAACAATATTTTTTTCCTCAGGTTTGGTATACGGTATTAATTTACTACAAAATTAATTTTGAATGCGTGAGCTTGGGGTTCTATGAGTTACACATTCTGAAACTTTTATTGAAAAATTAACTAAACTCAGACTACCTTATTTGAATAAAGAACAATGTGTCATTATACAGGATCATTTATTATATGTATTACTATGAGAAACTTGAGAATCAAGGATCCTGTTGATAAATAATTACTGATGATTGAGTTATGGCACAAATACCTTTAGTTACTGCGACCTTAATACATCTAATGTAGCGAAATGGCCTTATATGTGTTAGAATAGGCGAACGCTCTTGATAAACGTTAATACTATTCTAGGATCTTCTTCCTTCAGTTCAGTAAATGTCAGAAATGGTTTACTGAAATGTTATTGTCGAGTGCAGCTGATGGCAGAGTAACTTGGTTTTTGTGTCTCAATTGCCTTAAATTGCGTATACATTCGTGGATCAGACCAGATTCGTACGAGTAGGCTTTGATAGCCTTTAGAACTGCCTGTTAGACTGTTACTGAATATAGTTATGGTTGCGCCTCGCATCACTATCTCGCGGTTCTTTATGACGCACAGGCTCAAAGCAGAGATCTCTGCTTGAAATATGTTGGTGTGGAATCCTGTAGGTATTTTAAGATGGTAGTTAGGCCCATTAATGCCTATAACTTTTCCAACACCTTCTATTCTTGAGCCGTTTATGTACTGTCTCAGTGTACCTCTTTTGCTTTGAGGCTTATAAGGCTGATCAAAATTGTATTGCATAGGGATCGTGCCCTTTGCAATGTGCATCAGATTATTTATGTTGGGATCATCAAGGATTCTGAGATGCTCTTTAGGATTCTCAGTCTGCAATCCCTTCATTCTGCAAAGAGTGAGAGCACTCGATATAGCCTGTTTCTGAATGTTTAACGGCATTAATCTCAGCAGGATTTCCAGCATTGCTGTTGGAACAATTTAAGGCAACCTTATCGGTTAAAAAATTGGTATCTTGAGAATGTGTAATAAATAAATCTCTAAAATACGGGCAAATTTATCGTAGTAGACATAACAATATAGTTGTTGATGTTTACCATATTTGATAGTTTTAGAAATGTAAATTAGGCAAAATTAGAAAACTAAAATAAAGATTAAAATTTACTATAACATACTTCCTGAGTATTTTTTCAGTAAATTGGTCAGAGTAAGCATAAAGAAAACAGATCACTGGTAAAAAGTTATTTATTTAGAAAAGTTAGTATAAATTTCGATATTTAAATTTTCTCTGTTTATCAATTTATTGTAGAATAAGTCGGAAATAAAACTTTACATGTTATTCCATTGTAATGGAATATAATTTTATTCTAACAATTAATGTCTCCTACTTCTACGTCTTGATTTCTTTGGTCCTTTAACAAAGCACCAGTCCACACCAATCGTTTGTCCTAATATTTCGGTACCATCTAGAGATAGTCGAGCAGCTTCCGCTTCATCGTACGATTCATATTCTACTAACGCATATCCTTTTAGGAATCCCGTCCTTCTATCCAAGTTTAAATTTATATTTTTGATTTGTCCGAACTCTGAAAATTTCTCCGTAATATCTTCTTCAGATGCTTCTTCATGTACGGACGTAATGAATAATATCCAACCTTCGACTGACTTTTGAGGACCAGGTGCATCGCCGGCTTCACCCTCTACGCTTTCGTAGGCGTCTGTCTTCTCCGATGTTTTGGTAGCTCCAGCTCCAAAGCCTCTTCCTTTACGTTTCGTTACTTTGTCTTTTAAACGCATAACACTTTGCTCGCCTTCATCTTCGACATCGAAATCAACGGCGTCGTTAATATCCAACACGTCACCCATCTCATCGGTCTATTAACTCAATTAACTGCACTACTTTTCAGAACAAGTAAATAAAAGTGAAAACTTAGCGGTACTTTTGCAACAATTGAAATAAATTGTAAGGTTATGTTTGTACTTTTAGGGAGTCTTGTAATTCTTAAAGTTGGTACTAGGCAAATATGTCAACAGAAGTTATATACCCAATTAAGTCGCTTTAGTTAACCTACTAATCTCTAGAGGGCGCAACTAAGATTATAGCTCCGTTTTCATTCATTCCTTAGATTATACTCAATTATGTTCTATTTTGCAGTTTTTTAACCAAATTTAACTTTTGGTTTCGTATATTGTCTGGTTTTAAACAATAAATATGGACGGTAAATGAGTTGCTCAAAGAATAATTTGGGACTAATTTCTAGATGACGCAATATTTGCTTCTATATAAAATAATAATAGAGTTGTCTATTCCTATTTGTAGTCTTCGCTTTCATTGCGATGCAGTGCATGCATAATATGTTGCCTATAGACTAGGTATGTTTTAGTGATTTTTGTACTTGATTTCTTTCACCCCATAAATAGGGATATTTCGCGTGATGCAGTTTGTTGCACCGCCATCTGAATTAAATTTCTGTAACGTAAACCTACTCTGCTAGGGTGTTGTCAAATTTCCGAAAGAAATGTGAGTTTCTAATTAAATAAAAGCAATTTAGTGCATGCAGATTGAATATCCGGGATTGTCCTTGAACGACACATGCTAATTTCCGCAAGGCCGCTGTGGAACACTGTTCTGTATATGTACGGATGCGACCTTTTATTTTCCCCGCTGATGTACTTTTACGTTTTATTGGATTTAGAAAAATCATTATTAGATCGAATCCCTACCGCCGATCGTGTAAGCATTTACTTAGTTTTTAAGCCGCCCATCAATTTTTTTACAAAGTTAGTAATAACGATCTCTGTCATTTACTAAAAACGATTAGTTCCAGTTTGACATATCTGACAGAGGCGTGCCAAGTTGAAAAATTTTTTTTCCTTTAAGGGGTTATGTTGTCAAAATAAACTAACTTTTTGTCTTCTATTTACAGATACACCGGTTTGGACTGTCCGCGTTTGCTAGTTATATGCGTTAATACACATTGGATTTCATAGTATTTTACTCGCAAAGCAGTGTTCTATTATTTGTACCCAATAATGATTTTAATTTAATTTATTTTAATACAAGTGAAAAAAATCTTTTTTAAAAAAAGAGAAAAGTTTAACATAATTTAAACAATATTTTATTTATTTATCGATTATTTTTTAACCTTTTTAAAGTAAAACAAAAGTGCTTCTTAAAGATCTATTTAGTGATTATGCTCAAGTGCTACTTTAACATTAATAAAGTCGATAAGGAAAATAACTAATCTGTGCGGTTCGGGTGTGTGAATGAATACGGCAGCAGTACCTTAATACATAGCAAGACTGGAATTTGAAGACTACAAACGTTACCCGACATTCGTGAGTCATGATGTGGTTCATCAGAGATCAAGTAATTTACGTGCCGTGAGGAACACTCGTTGTCAGGGTTGTCACCCAGTTACAATTAGAAAAACGGGGCAGGCTTGCCCGAAGTTCGAGCAGGGAGTGTAAGTAGAAATTTGTTTCATTTACTACATTTTAAGGCTTTGAACATACTTTGTTTTATATATCTCCATATCTATGGATCCTTTCTAATCAATCATCTATTATTTATGTGTGTCAGTCACTTTAAAGCCTTTCTAAAGGCTTAAATATAGTGGTTTAGCTATATAAGGAACAAGATAACGAGTGGAAGGAATTTTTTTGAATGTTACAGAATGTACTTAATCAGTGTCTTGTTATTATTATCGTTCATTTAATTGTGTACGAAGATATTTTTTTAATGACAATATTTATTACCCAAGGTTATTGGAGCAAAGCATTTATTTCTTTTTAATTATTAGAATTAGGACGTAATTGTAGTTCTAAAATGTTTTAAAGGTTGCACGATCATCATAGATGATTACAGAAGATTATTTTGGAAATACGGTACAACCTTGCTGGTCCGAAGTAATTGGGGAAAGATAATGCTCGAATTAGCGAATGCAACGCTCTTTTCATTGAAATTGCTTCAAATGAGTGTTTTAGTACATATACAGAGTGATTCACAGAACCCGTCCATTAAAAGTACTTAAAGTTGCAATGATATCTTGATTTTGAAACTTCGAAATTAAGCATAGTTAGCTATGATCTATTTAGAAAGAATAACTTCCACAATGTCGCACTTCCGGTTACATCGAAAGTCATGGCCAATATTGATATTATAAATAGAAACTTATATTTTTTGTTGCATTTTTAGACTATACTAGGCATTCTAAAACCAACTTTTTAAAACATCTTAGTTATCGGTTACCCTTTTAGAGATATTTTGACTTTTGTGAAAAAAGCGAAAAAAACGTATGATGCATTAAAGGCGTGTAACATCTATACAGTAAAAGACAGGAAGCTTTTATGTGAATTGTGTACTATTTAACCAAGGCATAAAAAGTAAACACAATTATACAGGATGTCTCACAACCTAGGATTGATTTGACGTAACTTGATTATTTTTTTTCCAATTTTAACGCTCTGTATATTTATGTGATGTAGAATTGAATTCTCTATCGAAAAGCTATAAGCGTTCTTGTACCTATCTCTAACGTTTCTTTTAGGATTAGTGATTTTCAGAAAATGTGGTATTTTCTTGGAAAACTGGCAGTAGGCTGTGGGAACTATGGAGCATTACTAAACAATATCACACTTTACACTCAAGTGATTTGTCAAATTATTCTTGGTCTGTGTTGTCGTGTTTATTGCATTAGCAAAAATAGAAAACCATTTTAACAATTATAGAAGCGAAGATATCTTAAATTTATTTTTTATTCTCGGAGAATGTAATAAAATTATTAGCGGAACTTGCCGAGTGTTTAACGAGCAATATTTTCTTTTGCCGCCTATTAGCAGAACACATTTCCGAAGAATTCAAGAAAACTTTTTACTTATCGGACAACGAAAGCCATAATAAGCAGACGCCAAAACCTATAACAGAGTATGAGGACTATTAAATAATGGTATTAGCTTACTTTCATAGCCAACCTTACAGTTCCATACATGCTGCTGCTTAGGAAATACGTATATCATATTTATCAATAGAGCGCATTCTGTCAATACATAAAATGCACGTATACGCCTTTAACATCGTGCAAGCGTTTAATCTTGGCGATGATGCTCGCCGTCCCGCTTTTAGCGGGCTAATACTAACATGTGTCTAGGAAAATCCAGAGTTTTTACAAAAAGTTATTTGGACGGATGAATCCAAACTTACCAGATTATTGTTGATAGACGCAACTGGCATTGCTGGGCACCGCAAGGCCCGCGCTTATGAGGTGGACCGTTTACCGAGTACAATGTTTAATGCGACACAACGAACCTTGGGCTTGGCCACCAAGATCTCCTAATTTAACGCCCTTGGATTTTTATTTGTGGGGACACATAAAATCATCGGTGTATTCGATCACAGTACAGATCGACAGATAATTTTTCGCCAACGAAATTAACAATTGTCGAATACGCTTACGTTTTCTAAACTTATCCAACTATGCCGAAATTCCTGCAATACCGTCTCTTCCAGTGGCTTGTCGATGGAACCACTTGCGGGCATGTACAATGTGCGGTTTCGTGTTTTGACAGCGTTTTGGTCATACGTTGCCCACTTTCAAGTTTGTTTATAATTTCACTTTTATTCTAAGGCGACAACGATGTGTCTCCCCTTTGGCATGATCGAAATAAACGGTATGCATTACGCACGCTACACCTGCGAAAACACTCGAAGTTGCAGTTAATGCTAACTATGGTAAAAGACATAACAAGCCTCATATTTAACGTATTTAATAGTCTTCGAGAATTCTAGAGCGTTCTGTTATGTTTCATAGAAAATTAAATCATATAGAACAACCAAAACAATATTTCAACGAAATTCATGTGGTTTTCAAGTATGGACATATCTCCAACGTGCGGTAATCGACTCCGGAAAAGCAATGAATCACAATCATCTGTTCATATGTATAGGACGAACTACTACAACAATATTACGTGTTGTTTATTATTTGTGTTGTTTATTTGTTATTATAGAGCTGCATTGTTTTTCCTAAAGGACCCCACACACGATGTAACGTGTGCTTCAAGTTGATACTGCAAATTGGGCAGATGGTTGTAACAATCTGCAGTATGAAAATTTTCCCATTTCTATCGCGTCAAATAAACCGACATAATTGTGCTAAATAGTTATTTATTTTATTCAGAAGTATCTGGAAATTTTATTTGGCTTTCCTTAATCGCTGCAGTTTTGTCGGGATTGAATTGTAAAACCACAAATTTTATTTGCTGGAAATATTTGAAATAGTAAAAAGTTGCCTTAAACCATGATCCCCAACATGTGACAATCGGCTCTGGTGGTTCGGGAATACCGGGGAACTGTCTGTGAAGTTCTCGAATTCGTTTGGGAAAGTTCAAAAACACGTTTTTATTATTTGTTTACTATTTATTAAGGCATCCACCTTTGGATAACATTTGCGAATCATTTGTGCCACAAGAGGATGTTTTACCTCTTGCTTTACACGTCACACGTAAAAGTTGTTCACATTCTTGTTTTAGGAGACGGCCAAGCAACGCATTGTTGCTACGCCATCGCTTGATTAGGTGACACTTCAAATTTCTGTAATGTATCCAGCATTACCTTCGTAATCGCTTCGCCAGTACACTTTTGTAATCTTTGGCTTGCTAACAAGATTGGAAAATTTATTTGGCTTTCCTTAATCGCTGCAGCTTCGTCGGGATTGATTTGTAAAACCACAAATTTTATTTGTTGGAAATATTTGAAATGATAAAAAGTTGCGTTCAACCATGATCCCCAACATGTGACAATCGGCTCTGGCGGTTCGGGAATACCGAGGGACCGTCTGTGAAGCTCTCGAATTCCTTTGAAAAAGTTCAAAAACACGTTTTAACTATTTGTTTACTATTTATTAAGGCATCCACCTCTGGATAACATTTGCTAATCGTTTGCGCCACAAGAGGTAAAGTATTAGCTTTACACGTTACATGTAAAAGTTGTTCACACTCTTGTTCTAGAGGACGGACCACGCAACTCATTATTGCCACGCCATCGCTCATAAACGTCAACAGTTGATTAGGTGACACAAATTTCCGTAACGTATCCAGCACTACCTTCGTAATCGCTTCGCCAGTACACTTTTGTAACCGTTTGCTTGCTAATAAGATTGGAAAAATCGTTTGAAGGGGTTGCAGTATACGCACCATAACAACCTAACCATAGCCGTTTATCTCTAACTACGGCTTTGTTCTTTTTTTCGTTATATTCGCGCACAGATGGTAGGTACCAGCGTAACGTTGTCCGAGATGGTAGCTCCTAGTTGGAATTGTTTGTGCCAGCAGAATAACAGATTATCGCAAACTTTACACGCTATTTTAGCAACATCAGAATATAAATCCGGAAAATCACCGATAAGCTTTTTTATCTTTTCAAGTGATGGTCACCTTTTGCGCTTTTGTACGCCCGACATACTATGAATTAAAGAAACGACTTTCGACTAACTCGCGTAGAGAACCAAGATGAACTAACGCCAAACGTGACTGCTTCGCTTTCTGCGTTGTGCGTGATGTTGCGTACTGGATACGGTCCCCGATATACAGAGACGCTGGCCCACTGTAGTTATGACACGGTTAGTAAGTGCTGAAGTGAGATTGACAGCAAAGTTAATGTTCAATAAATTCCTCCCAGAACTCGTAATTTTTAATATCTATGGTAAGTTTTATTATACACTATACGTATAATAAATGTGGCTTGTTCTACTACTGAGTACTGAGGCAAACCACATTTTGTAATAAAATTTATCATGGATATTCGAAATCAGAGTTTTGAAAGGGATCTATTGAATTTTAAGGTTGTTGTCAATCTCACGTCAGCACTTACTGAGAGCCCCACAACAGTATTTTGTTTAGTAACTTCAGGCTTATTTAATTCAAGTAATGATTTGAATAAATCATTATCCATCCTGAAACAGTTCTCGAAATCCGCAGATTCATTTTCACTTGGTTCGCGTACTATGCATTTGAATAAAGATCTTATCGAACACCCATTTCTTACACCTTTTTTCTTTCTTTTTTAATCTTCTTTTTAGTGTCATCTTCCATTGATAATACCACTGCTGTTATAATTGCTGCACGTTTTCTTATTCAAAGGTGTGACTGACCTGAAACGTTCTATTACTAATATTTTGTTTTTCCTTTACTACTTGCATTGGAACATGCGCGGAAAAATGTTCATAATGCAGGTTTCTCCAGCCGTCTGTCCAATTTGCAGTATAAACTTGAAGTACAACACGTTGCATCGTGTATGCGCCCCTTAAGTCTACATCTTCGAAACTACAAAATTGATAAAGAGTGGCAATATTTTCGGCGCTGGTATTGTATATACATGCGAGAAATATTTTGTCGCAACCAGTTATTCACTGCGGAAATTGAATAACCCGTATACTTCTTGTTAGTGTGGTGACGACTCAACAGAGTGCTTTTTTAAGCTTGTCATAACCTCAGGAGCCTTTTAGTGTGTAAGTTATGTGTGTAAATGGCCTTGTTACTGTCACCCTTCACCGTAAAGGGTGATGTTAATTATACTCCAACTGCGAATGGTAACTGGGGAGTGTACCAGACCCGCTAAGAAAATTTTGTGGTCCTAGGGGAACTCTAACACACAGTGCCTATTGAATATAAGTCTATGTTGTGCAGCACTTGCCTTCTCTTCTATTTTCGTATATTTATATGCATTATTTTTATCTTTTAAAGGTATTTATAGTATTTGTTTTATTTTACAATATAGAAAGCTTGCTACAGTTCCTAGATAAGATGACCTTCAAAATTTGCCAGATTGTCCCTTTAAGAGTAACATCGTCTGCTTCTGAATGCAGATACGAAGCAGCTCATGCCTATTAAACTGGCGTAGTCACTTCATAAAGCCATCAGCAAACCAATTGCATATTTTGTTGCAAATTTGTTACCCAAGAGTTGGTTTTGTTGTTTCGGCCGTTTCCGAGAAACAATGGCTACGCTAGCTTAATATCAACCAAGCGTAGTCACTCGTAATTTGCGACTCACTGCAGATATCAATATGGACTAAACCTCATATTTTGTTACTAATTTGTTACCTAAAAATGGATTTTGTTGCTCCAGCCGTTCCCGAGAAACGATGGCTATGCTGATCTATTAAGCTAACGCAGCCTCTCGTAGCTTTTGACTTACAAGAAACGATTTTGTTATTCTAACCAGAGTAACAAATTAGCAACAAAGTATACTGGGGCTTACGAAGAACCTTTGGATTTGGTGAGGTTGTTGTTGCAGTATTTTGAACTGTTTTTGGACACTATATCAGCGAGGCAGGGGTGATCATAGGTTTATTGCTGTATATGACCAAATGACTATGTGAAGCTTGAGCCTTCAGTTATAGGTATTAAGCCACCAATTGAAAATGCGTTTCAGTGCACAAAACGTGCCTAAGCATTGCGCATTGATTCAAATATTTAGTGCAAGTCAACTGTAGAGTATTTCATAACTTGATTAGCACCATAATCGCTTGAATTCATTGGTAAATTATTGGAAATTTTCGTACACCCTTGGCTCGTTTTTTTGCGGATAAGTACATAAAAACGTAATACTGCAAATAATTGTTGAAAAATTATCAATATTACTACTTCTGTGTGCATAGAATTATGTAAAAAAGGATATTATGCCTGATTTACATTATTTCAAATACTCAAATTGCATTATCGCTTATCGTGCTAATGTATTTATATAGGAAATCTAGCTCTAGATTTATATATGTTCATTAAATAAGCTGCATGTTATCGTGGATTACGGGAAGCCAAAAAATTACGAAGAAGCCACAACATAACTGTAGACAATATCTGTCAAATGTAGGAGTAAAATATTGCATTTATCCATCATAACTATCGCTTACGCGTAGAATGCAATTTCTAACAGGTTTTGTATAATGTATTCTAGTATACTAATTGCTTCCACTTACGAATTGCAAATATTTCTAGTAGGTAATGCTAAACTTTCTTATTGTAAAGCTCGTACAACTTTAATTGCCTAATATAGCAATTGCATCTGTTAATTATAGAATTTATTATATGTTATATTTGTTACTAATTGTATACCTTGCAGTTTGAAAGCGGCTGTTGTATGCCTCTCAAATATAATTAAATATTATGTTTTATTACGCGTTAAGAAGTTATTTTGTATTAATGCACCTTTCTTCGAATGAAATACCGTAAAATTAATAAAAATTTAACTGCAGTTCCTCCTTTATCTATTTAAAGTTGTACGCGGTAAATTTTTTATTTCACATTGTTGTGCTGGCGTAGAAAGTCCTATTATTAAAGAGTTTTTTTAGATAAATGCCGACTAAATATTACGCTCGTATATAATATTCTTTATTCTTCTCACAGGCGTCGGTATGGCAGCCATAATGTGTACTATTCTTATTTTTCGTATGTCTACGCATATTGCTTTAATAGCACAAAACCAAGTGCACATTTCATTCTTCTAGATAGAATAAATCTCTCTACTTCTATATTTACATTGGTAACAAAGTCGTCTTGCGTCCCCACTTCATCGCATAGTCTAATATGCGAAGCATAAATTTGCGCATATATTACCCGAACGACGACTTCCATACCGACGTCTGTAAAGCGCACGGAAAGTGGCGAACATTAACTATTAAAGAATTCATGTTTCTTACTAGTCGGTATGCACATTACCATTCAAAAAAAAAAACATTTCCGTACCTAAGAATAAAATGGCATTAAGTCACAAAACATATATTTTTACAACAGGATTTAGAAGTTCTTTCTTGCGGAAATCTTTATGATTTAGCAATGCGTGGTGTTTGTTAGTATGCATAACATTTTAATAAAACCGATTGTTTGCCAAAAATGTGTCTGTAATATTCTTGTCGATAAATTATTTGTTTTTTTTTTTTTTTACTATGTTGACTAGTGTTGCCTATATATAAATAATGTACTCGAATACTGTGGTACTGTTACTGTACTGTACTGTGGCAGTATTTCAAAATACGTATAAATAATAAATATTAATGATACATTCAAACACACATTATTCAGAATTGCATTCTTATAAACAAGGCTTTTGAAAAACGTTATAGAATCTTCTCGAAACGTATGTTCGTAATTTTTTATCCCATCCCTATGAATGAGATACTGGTGTTTATACACCATTTGTTTTCGTCGTTCCCTTTTATTAAAATTAATGCTATGGAATTCTTCCTCACCGAATGTCATTTTAAAGTATAAAATGCCGGTAGCTTCTTGACAGACTTGCATGAACATTGCTTCTGACATAAGAAATTTGTCGTTTCTTTTATTTGTATTTTTATGATTCATTGAAATTTTTGAAGTTGGGTGTAAAAAGCGATAAACACTTTGAACTTGCCCGAAAATCTAGGCAATTGTAACCAGTCCCATAAGAAGAAATTTACTTAATGTGAGAATAATAATTAATGTATTGCATGAAATACCAAACCATCTCATTTCCACTCCTACCAGCAATAGACTCATAGTAGTATAAAAACTTTAGCAGCATTAGCGAGCTATGGACAAGGTAAACACTTCAGCAAATCAATCATTACTTCCTCATTACATCATAATCATCATACGAGGGAAACCCTCATAATTTCCGGAAAAATAAAAAAAAACATATTTTATACAAAAAAAAACTTTATTGTTTCCCAAAATATTCGCTTTTAAGTTTTTTGAGCACTTTTGCATTCGAGAAAACCAGTTGTCCAAACATTTATTCCAATCAGGAGTGTGTATGCCTTCATCGGCTTTTTCCGGTGTCGAAAACCGCTCATTACGCAAATTTGTTTTTGACAAAAGGGAGCAGAAAGAAGTTATTAGGTGATAAGTCAAGCGAATACGGATAATGAGTCATTAATTCAATGTTATTCTCCTTTAAATAGTCGACTCTTTGATGTGATGGTGAAGGATGACGCACCGATGTCTGCTGTTTTTTTTTTTGATTTCATCGAAGACTTGGGGCAAACAAATTGTTGTATACCAATCAGCGTTTACTGTTTTTCGAGCCTTAAGAGCAATTTTAGCAACAGGCCCAGTTTTACGGAAGAAAAAAGCGGTAATTTTTTTTGAAGCGCTACCGCTAAATGTTCATGTATTTGTATTTGACTTTTACCAATGCCCTATCTCTCGATATATCACATGTCAATCCGCTTCAACCATTTCTCGTGCAGCATTGATGTTTACCGGAACAACAGTAGTTAATGAACGACCTTCACGAAATTCTGGTACGTCCACGCTTAAATTCTGCAAACCAGTTATAAACTGTGATTTTGGATGGTGCTTCATCAACAAAGGCAGAATTAAATCGATCGATGCATTGTTGTTGAGTTAAGCCAATTCTACAATCGTAAAAAGGTCGTAAATTGATTTCTTTGAAACGTTATTAATACTAAACTACGCGGTCGGTCAATGGTGTTTATCCTACTAAATGTACCAGCTTCCAATAAATGGAAATTATATCCAACCTGTATGGTTGCTCTCTCATTCACAAAGTTTGTTGGTTTTAGATTTATATCGAATTCATCAGTTGAAAAATAACACTTGTGAACTTAATACACTTTTTCTCTGGGACACGGATTTGAGTATTGAGGCACATCCTCGTTATCTCGATCGGCAAGGCCGCTCGGTAAAATCTGTCAGATTTGTTGAAATTTATCTGACGTCCTCACTACATACGAAGCAAGTGCATTCCAAAGAGTTTACACGTGGCATAATTCGCTCAAAATTGTAACCACGTCTTGAATTTTCGGGTTATCAGATTGGTTTCCTTATACTGTACTTCTTGGGAATAAGACATCTTCAATTGAATGGTTTTCAGACTGAGGATTTGGAGATAGGAGGAATGAAGAAGATTGATAGGCGTAAAGAGTTGTACGTTGGTTGTTGAAGTATTCAATGATTTGCATGATTTGATTCTTTTCAATCCCAAACAAAAAATTTATTTCTAAAAACGCGTCGTGTGTCTTATTTTTATCTTTTGGTATATTCGGGTAATCTACAAACCCACAGAACTAGATGATGCAACTATATAATCATTAAGTTTGTTGTATTTGAATTGGTTCACTCCATGTTTACTCAACAACACCTGAAATTTACATCAAAAATTGCTGCGTCCTGGCTTTCTTTGACAAAAACCTACGAGTGTCGGGTTGAAATTATCATAACTACGAATGTCCGGAAAAATGTGGCAAATTAGAAAATTTGTTAATTTATTGATGGCTTACTTCTTTTAATATCATACATCTTGAAATTCTTCTTAAAATGTTAAATAACTTCCAAGATTTCGAAATGTCTTAATAATTTTGCTTATAAATTTTTGGGATTTTTTTTTGTACGAATTATCATTATGTAGTAAACCAATAGGCCTTTTCATCGAATTGAATTATCGGTAGGATTAAACCATAAATGCTGTCTAATCTTTATTGTAAAACCTAGTGGAATTCCAATATTTAATTTTTGGGAATACAATTCATTTCGTCGCGCATTTTGAGTTGGTATGTATGTTCTTCAGCATAAGTTGTGTCTAGTATAAAATAATAATAAATAAATAAATAAATAAAAAATAAATAATAATAAATAGGTATTATAGTTTCTGCTATACGAAATGTGTTCATAGAACTTTTATATGTTCCACCTTTTGTAAGAAATTGAATGTTTTGAATCTTTTGGAAATTCTGATGCAACTAATATTAAATCGTGTTTTGTTTTGGTTTCGGCCAGGCTCCAACCCAAAGGATGCTTCCTTGTTAACAGCAGAAATCACAACTTTTCTCAAATGTTATTCACTTTCTTTGCCTTATTGACTTTATCCTCGTCAATGTATGTACACAATCGCAACCTATAACGTACATTAAAAAGACGAATTCGATAAATCGTATTTATTATTGACTTCGTTTTGTTAAAGCAACATAAAAAAATATTGTAAACAATTAACTACGTTTATCAAATTGAAGCTTGTTTATCAGTATAATAAATACCCTTTTTAACCCGAAACGCAACAAACTTTAAAGATTTTTAATTAATAAATATATTCTATATATCAATAAATCCGTTATTGCAACGCGAGAGCAACAGGGTTGAGTCGCGGTGGCAGTTTGTGCTTAGGTTAGTTTGTCTTATTTTTGTCTTTCGCGTTTGTGATGAAGTTAGCTTTTATATTAAATAATAAATCGATATCTTCCTAACATTGTTTGCTTTTCATTTGGCGCTTTTCGAAATTGTTTATGTGTTGCCATAAATGAGTAATAAAACCAAACAATCTTTAGATCGATTGTTTTACAATTATGCTACGACGAGTCTGTTCAAATTCGCCGTATTGTGCAACGTTTTCGAGAGAAAGGTAGTATGTGCAAAGGCAAATCTTCCGGCAGAAATACAAGAAACGTCTATGGCTGTTGTCTGCGCAATCTGGTAACATTGTAACAAATGTAATATGCATTTCCAGTTGACTATGAAAAATGTTTAAATTACTGTGCTTGGTTTAATGAACATTTAAATAACAACGAAGATTAGCACAAGTTTTAAATTTTGAGGCGTGATGGATTTGTTAGATCACAAAACTATCGTATATGGTCCACTAAGGATCCAAATAAGTTTCAAGAAACTCAGTTGCAGCCAATCAAGAATAGCGTTTGGGTTGCATTGTCCGGAAGAAGAATTGTGGGAATTATGAATTGCAAAGTGGATACTTTCAGCAAGACGCGACTACAACACATGCGACCATTTCTTCAGGAATATTTTTATAACCGCTTAATAAGTGGCAATTTGCGACCTCCTCGTCCACCAGATCTTCTTCTTCTTCTGGATTCCTTTGAGGTTATATTATTTGGAGTTACTTTTTAAGCGCGGAATCCTCGTTTAGTATTCTAAGCTAGCAGCCCTCACAATTGTAAACGCGGCACACCCCTGATTTCCTAGGAGCGGCACGCTTGAATCATTCTTGCTCTCTCTGTGTATAGTATATACGAAAGTATGTGTTTGTCAATGTAATAAACAGATCTCGATTAAGATAATAAACTCGTTCATTGGAGCAATTTTAATAAAAAATTGTTACCTTAACGTGTCTTTACTGTATTTACGTACCTTTTTTTATTTGGTATGCATATTCTTCGCGTGTGATATGCAACAATAATGGCAATGACAAATAAAATTGAAGCAAAAATAGAATATGTTCTAATTCTAATTCAGCGTAATAACAGCGCATCTTATTGGCTGCTCTGGAGCAGAGTGAGTATCTTTTTTTATCTCTACATGTTAAAAAAGGGTACATATATACTCACTCTGCCCTATGGCAAAACTGAACCTGAACGGTTTTATTCTCTTCCTTCGATTTTTGAGGTACCTGAATTTGGTAAGGGTGGAATTGTAGATCATTTTTCAATATTTGACGAAAACTTCTGTTCTGAAATTTGTAAGTTTAGAAGCTGAGCGAGTGAGACTTTGTTCATCTGCATGTCGTGCTTTCTTTGACAACTAGCGAACGGTTAGTTTTCGCGTAGAAATGTTCATTCGTGGATCTTTTTCGTATATGAATTAAATTTGTGCGACCAGAACAACAAAATCTCACGTCAACATGGCCAGAAAGAACCGAGACGTTAGTACTCTATCAGATGAAAGATCGAGATGTGATCTTGAGAAGGCGCTTCTAGTGTTTCTCTGCAAGACCAAACAAAGATGCTAGATGTAAAAGAAGAAAATGAGCTTTTTTTTCTGGAACGTCACTTGTCATAGATTCATTTTCTCTTCGCGTTCATATCAAATACAAAATTTAGGAACTTCCTGTGATCTTTTAATGAGGGTCGAACGTGAATCGGCCTGTATAACGGCAGCTTCCCAGGAAACTGGTAATGTTGATGTTGATGTTGTTATTAAAAAAAAAATTACAAATCTAAGCGTTATTTATAATCTAATTAATGGTTTGGTATAAGCGATGGTTTCTTTTGCATGCCAATGTACCCGTTTTCAACGCAAGTTTATTAAACGCGGACCGCGCTTTGGTTCTATTTTAATAATAATGTTATGGTATCATAACTTACATTAACATATTTATTCTTATGCACGTACGTAAGTAATAGATATGTGGATGTATCCATGTATATTATTACTGCCACGAAGGGGTTATTCACCTTGTAAATTTAGGTCCTAACATTCGTTTTACGCCCATCTACACGGTCTCGTTGAGCCGAAGTTGTAGAAGACGTTCGCGTACAATGCACATAAAGTTAAATATCCTTATCTCAAATAGTATCGTGCGCACATAATGCTTACGTAAATAATGATGCTTATGTAAATAATAAAGTAATGTCTTCCTTAAATTTAGTATATAGGACGCTTGTGGTGAAAAAACCGATAAATTAATATTTGTTCAGATAATCGTATTGTTAGTTTTGAATTTGGTCTTACGTCAAGTATTTTGGAGTTTTATGTATTGCAGCTTACAGTTAAGATTAAGATAATATCTCATAATGATGATAATAATAACAGTAATAATAATGGTAATAATAATAATAACAATCCATGCCTCCGCATTCCCTAACAGCTTTCGCCAATTGCAGGGGGCATCGACCGGTCGTGAGTCATTACTACGCCAAATTTGGAACAAGGATAACTACGGAAAATCTTACTCTGAGAGTGATGATCCTAGGGTTTGAACCCGGTAACCCCGAGGCTACTAATAATGGTAATTAATAATAAATAAATAATAATTATTAGGAGGAAATTACAAATTCGCCGAATAATCAAATAGTCACCCCATATCACATATAACAAACGTCGTTGAAATAGAGAATCTAGGTTTCCGAGTTGAAACCGCATCGTACGAGGGTCGTTCAATAAGTCTTTAGAAAAAGATTGTTCAGCATAATCTCCATTTAACTTTACACAATTTTCCAAGCGTTTCTTTTTTTAAGCCCTCCAGAAAGTAGGATTTCGGAGGTTCTCAAAATAGGCATCCGTTTGGACGATTACTTCCGTGTTCGACGTGAACCGTTGTCCGCCGAGCTATTTTTTCAAATTTGTAAATAGTAATATATAAATATAAAGTCACTGGGGGCCAAATCCGGTGAATACGGTGGATGTTGTACTAACTTGAACTTTAATTCCATAATTTTCGCCATCGAAACTGCGCAGGTGTGCACCCGTGCATTGTCTTGATGGCAGAGGATTTATTTCTTTTTCAAATGAGGAAGTTTTTTCTCGATTTCTTAGCTCCACCGGCCCAATAACGACATATAATACTTTCCAGTTATGGTTTGTCCTCTTTCCAAGTAATCGGTGTGGACGATTCCGCCTGCATCCCAAGAAACCGAGATCATCACCTTGCGGCCGATTTCACCGTCCTTGCTCTCTTCGGAGCTCGCTCTTCTTCGAAAACCCACTGTTTTGACTGTTCCTTTATTCCCGCAGTGTAGTAGTGTATTCATGGTTCGTCCATAACTATGTATCGGCGGAGAAACTCATCAGAATTGCGACGGAAAAGCGTTAAAACAACCTCATCGTTGACCACACGATTGCGTTTATTCCCCAATGAAAGCAAACACGGCACCCATCTTGTAGAGATTTTTTCACGCCCAATTTTTCGTGCAAAATTGTAAAAACTGTACCTAGCGATACGCCCGCGGCCTCAACTATTTCGCGCACATTGATTCGTCGATCATTCAAAACCATACCGTGGATTTTGTCAATCATTTCGGGGATAGTCGCTTCTACTAGACGTCCAGAACGATGTTTATCTTTTGTGGGTGTACGGCCACGTTTAAACTCATTTACCCAATTGTAAACGGTTGCTAACATAGAAGCAGATGCGTCGTGAGCTCCATGAAACTCGGCTTCGATCTCTTTCGGTGGTCAATCACCGCTCGAAACTCACTTTTTTCCATTTTTCTGCGTAAACAAAAATTCTTTGCTTAAATGGACAATAAAAATGAAACCGTGTGATGGGTATAACTGAGATTTTAACAGCTGTTTAGTGACTAACGTTCTACTAGAAACAAACCATTTTCGACATTACGGGCGCTATTTGATTTTCTAAGGACTTATTGACCCCCGTATTCACCCCCGTAATTGCATGGGCCTCTACATTCTAGGGTAGATAATAAATCTGCTGCCGTGCTAAAAACGTCTGCCTTCCAAAAATCAGCATTGCAATTGTTTGCCTTTAATGCTTTTTATAATTATTAATACCTTTAGATTATAAAATAAATTCATACTTCTTAACAAATTTACAGTATTGCAGCTAATTTTAATGAACACCGCAGTCTACCTGAATGTCTGACGATTAAATAGTTTCTTTTTTTTCCATTGCTACTTGCATTTACCTTTTTTTGAAGTTAAGATAATTGAATACAACAACAAGGTAGGCCCGATTATATTGTTTACGACACCATTTTTAAATATTTTTCACAAGCTTTCATATCATAAAGGCAGAAATTGATCATATCAAATGATCAAATCATTTAAAACTTACTGCCACCACCTAGCTAACTATTTATATAATATGAACGAGCACTTGGTCTCGTGGGTTTATTTTTGTTTTTAGAGATTGCCTTTCGTCCATACCTTCTGCTAATTGTTTGATCTAGATGACGTGTCACCTATTGGCTATGTTGTACAGACTTTTCGTCATGCTGCAACAGCATCTCTTCCTTGCAGTTAAAGGAAACACCTTCAATCATGATGGAAAGTTATTTTATGAAGGTCTATAAGACGATGGCGTAGCACACATTTGCAGGAAGGAGTTGTTGATAATTGCTTTCCATATTTCGTAGGGCTACCGATGTGAGCTTGATATCCACCGTCATAACTGAAAGTAAACTTCATCATTGATCTGGATTAATGGGATAATGCGGTGGTTAGCAATTATCCATTGATAAGGTTCTAATTATCTGGCTTCTCCAGCGTGAAGTTGTTGAATTCGGTGTAAATGATGAGAATAGAAGCCATACATAAGTGCCGAAATTCTTCATATGTTTGTTGAGGAATTACGTTCTTTTGACTGAGTAATGCCTTCTACCTAATCCATATTTTTTTCATTTGATATATACGCGGCAGTTTTTCAAATAGCTGTCTCAATAATCATTAAGAATTGAACACTCGTTTATATGGACTTTTTTATTTTTCATACTACCACCACCCAAAATATTTACGATTTCCCCCGAAACACCCCGTATAAATAAATAAATGTGCACTTTTTATAAAAAAAAAAACTTTCTTCCATCTTATCTCTATAATATACAAACTGTATGTTGTTAATACTTAGTTCGATCGTGTTCGTATCTGGCGAAGGTATAGCTGGAATGGCAGATTAGTACTGCGTCTGTTTGTAATTCGTTCTCAATTGAACCGTTTACGTAATGGGTTGGCTAGATGCTAGAACATGATCGCGGTAATCAACCGCGTCGACTGGATGTTTTCTTTGTCGTAAAGGCGACCTACGCGAATTCAATATCAACAAAACAGCGATCTGGCAAGATATTTATAACGACATATGTATGCACGCTTGTATACGTAAGTGGACATCTAGGATAGGATATTTTTATCTAATCAGTGACATGAATAGACGACGCAGGAAACGAACTTGGCTATTTCTTTCGACGTCCAAACTGACACGGCGGTAACAAATTGGAGAGATGTTTATGTGCGTGTATTGCAGAAGTTTACTACGTATTATGCCAAAGAAATTATTTGTATACTTAATGAAGCTATTACTTTTTGAAAATATATTTACTCGAAATTTTTTTTTTCAGGTTCAAACAAAAATAGTGTCAACTATAGTTTGGTAGATTAAAATGCTTTATGACGGCTATTTAATTCTAAGGGCTGTCCGATATAATTCTGATCAACAGGAGCGAGTTACGTCATTGTAGACCCAAAATAAATGGGTAGGCCTTTTAAACCTAGAGGTTAACCACTCTCTTTCTCTTCCTTTTATTCCTCGCTGATTATCTTTTTCCGAAATACACAACATAAATGATCTCAGATAGTAAAGTTTAAAAGGCAAGGTAAAGTTGTTTCTGATATTTGAAATCAGTTGGTGGTGACGTAACTGGAAGCTCTGAACGACAAGGTTTCGATTCCCTCAAGTATTTCCGTTGCATATCGTGTACGTTGCATCTGACAAAAAACACACGAGGAAATCGAGGCGTTATCCTGGACATCCCATTTACATCCCCGCCAGTCGCTATTGCTTGGTACATACAAGTTTGCCTGGTATCTGCGAACATAATTTCTTTAACTAAAATATCAGCTGAACAATGTGAGCCTACCGCCTTATTTGAAAATTAAAATAAAGTAATATTTACCGAATTTTGATAAACTTTTTCGAGAGATTCAGCAACAACAATTTTATTAGGAACTATTTTTTTGTTCCTTTTTTTAATGAAGAATAGATTGAAATTTTATTATTCTTACAAAATGTTAATTAATATGTAAGAATATTTAAAAATCACTTATATTTTACTTTAATAATTATATTTTATAATTTGAATTACATTTGTAAAATTTGTATTAAATATTTGAATTGCTGTATCTTTTACCTAACTACAGCGCTTTTAAGTAAAGCAAAAATTAACTTGTTAAAAAAAAGGAACTGATGACGCAGTGCCTAACGCCGTCTCGGGGTATGGGGTTCAAGTCCCAGGCTAGCAGCTCTCATAGTAAAGTTTGCCTTAATTTTCCTTACTCCATTAAATTGCATGAATACTGAGGGTGAAAATTTTAAAGCGCTGTACGACCCCAGGCGTAATAATAATTTATAATCGGCTGATGTTCCCTGTAATTGGCGGAAACTGCAAAAATCGAATAATTCACTGTAATTGACTTGTGGCTTCGTTAGTATTATTTTGAAAAATATTCTTGTTCCTATAACTGCATCTATTATTTGTAAATTCCATAAATATCTTCGTCGGTCTTTTTCTCTTCTAAAATTCTTCAAATAATTTTCTTCTATCATCATATCAAATTCAATAACCCAAGGTATTCGCCAAGCTCCATACTTCCTTCTTATGAGATGATCTTGAAATTGTTACTGATAGATTGTACAACGGCTTGTTTTTTCGAAAAGCCCTTCCAGAAGAGCGATTGCACATGCGGTTTGGTATCTTTATGGCACGGTACTTTTCAGGATTGAATAAAATTGACAAGACTGCGCTAGTTTCACAATCTATTAATTGTGTAGAAATTCATTTTTTTTCTTGATCTGTATTCAGTTCCTTATGCAAATAGCTCTTACCGACACACATAAAAGGGGTAAAAATTATAACCCCTCAAAAGATTACAAAAAATCTGGCTAAAAACATCCTCAATTGAAGGGAAACCCATTAGCTTCAGCGATGAAATTAAATACTTGCGAGATACATGCGACAAGAAATTAACAGAGAACTATCACATGTCCATCTTGCAAAAAAAGCCACTACGATGTAATTAGTGTGCCATACATAAGCTTGATAAGAACTATGTAGCAATAATCAGATGTTCGCCACGCCTCTTTGGTTTAATGACCAAAGACAACTCAGAAGATTGTGCAACAGCAGGTTCAAAAAATTCAGAGACTTGCATGTCTCAAAATCACAGTTGTGATGCGTACCAGTCCCACAGCAGTACTGGAGGTCCTGCTGGATTTAATTCCGCTTCACATCTACATTCAGACGCAGGTTATATTGAGTGTCTTCGCTCTTTGTATAATGAAGGAATTACAGCCTGTTGATCTTAAAGGGCATCTCAGAATTCTGGAAGATCCTAACATAAATTATCTGATGCACGTTGCAAAGTACACGATCCCTATGCAATACAATTTTGATCAGCTTTATAAGATGATCATTAAAAGCCGTATTGCCGCTATCACGTACGGAGACATTTTTGCTTTGAACCTGTGCGCCATTTCGAGAAAGGGATACGATTTGCATTTATAAATATATTAAATGACACGCTGTTTTAAAGACTGCTAAAACCCACTTATACGAATTTGATTCGATACATAAATGTGTACACAATCAAGGCAATTGGAACGTAAAGCCATGTTGCTTTGCGACGGGATTGAAGGAAATAAAAAGGCAGATAATCTAGCCAAAGAAGCGGCGAATATGTCTTTCATTTGTTCTTTGTTGCCTCTAAAGACATGGGAGTACAATCAAACGACGAAAGAGACCTTAGATTACTGGCAGGATTTTTAACAGGTTATGTGCCCCTAAAACATCACGTATTTAAACTAGTAAAAGGTGAAGATTAAATCTGTTATCTTTACCAGGAAGAGCGCATTCTATGGGATATGTTGTCATCAGCCGCACACGACATCAGCATTTTAGTAGACCGTTTCTTTCTCTGCTACTGCACTGAAGGAAGAAGAATTTAGAGCTACTTTTGCTATTTTACAGCTATTTTTGTTATTCAATTTGTCTAAAACCACATCGCCACCGCGTATTCTACACTGCTCAAAACAATAATAAAATAAATAAATAAATAATATAAGACACGCAAATATTTTTATTTGCAACTATAACGTTTTTAAACAAGAAACAAATTGCTTTGACAAGTTTCAACTTGTACAGCGCAGTGCGCAGTGCGAACCGTCACAGCTTGAGGGTATACAAGCGCGTATCCGAGCGATACGACAACAGTTAGATTTTCCATATCATAGCAAATTTTTAACTGTAATTACGGGTAATAATGGAAAGGCAACGCGATTTGACTCATGCACAGGCTTGGAGAGCGATAGGTCAATTGGAAGGTGGACGGAAACAGTAAGCTGTTGTTGAAGTTTTTGCAGTTTCGCGTTTGTGGTATCGGCTTTTAGAAACTGGAGATCTTCAGAAAAGACGAGGACAAGGACGCCCAGCGTCTACAACACCAAGAGATGATCGATACCTAACAGTATTTGTACGTAGAAACCGCACCCATAACGCAACGCAGCTTAGAAGTGAGCTTGTGGCTGCAACGGTAAGAGTAGTATCAACTTAAACAATAAGAAATCGTCTTCACAACGTTGGCATGTATGCTCGAAAACCCCTAGTATGCGTTCGACTAACTGCTCTTCATAAAAGGTCGCGAAGAATATGGACTGAGCAACATAGAAGTTGGAATCACGATGACTGGGCACAAGTATTGTCTTGTGACGAATCCAGAGTCGCCCTAAGTCCAGATAATAGGCGTATTTTAATTTGGCGTGAACCTGGAACACGTAATCAGGCACAATTTGTTCGAGAAATGCCGCAATATGAAGGTGGGAGTGTAATAGTATGGGCTGGGATAAGCGTAGGAGGTCGTACAAACCTTTATGTGATACAGAATGGCAACCTGACTGCTCAGAGGTATCTGAATGAAATTTGGAGACCCACTATTCTTCCGTACGCTGGCTCTATGGGTGAAAGATTCATTTTAATGGATGACAATGCTCGTCCACATCGGGCAAACATCGTGAATAACTGGATTGATCAATGAACCAATAGAATGGACTGGCCAGCAAATTCTCCTGATGGTAATCCTACCGAACATGCTTGGGATGCTTTAGGAAGACGCGTTGCAGCAAGAAATGTGTCACCGCGTACAATTCGGGAACTTCAAAATGCTCTGATAGAGGAATGGAATAATCTTCCACAAGAATTTTTTGACGTCCTGATTCGATCAATGCCGATGCGATGTCAAACCTTTATTGCCGTTCGTGGAGATCATACACATTATTAACAATGGATTTTTCGTTATTTTAGCAATAAAACTTCTTATAAAGTTTCATAATTCTGTATTCATTTAATGATATTTATTCACACTAGTGCCTTAGTAGCTTTATAATGTACACAAACAAGTTCAAACTTGTTAATGCGTTCGGTTTCTTCTTTAAAAACATTGTAGTTAAATATAAAAATATTTGCGAGGTGCCACATTCATTATTTATTTATTTTATTACCATTTTTCCAAATGTCCCCTAATTGTTTTGAGAAGTGTATGATTGGGTGATTCTTCTATAATGCGGCACTCCCACCTCTTACGTGCTCGGTGCAGTATCAGCACACAGGCAAGATCCAAGTTCTATAGCACAATTGATGTTCATTTATGCCATTACATTTTCTTGCTAATAGTATTTTTATTCTCGTTCTAAATCGTCCGTGTTATTAGTTATTACTTATAATAGATTAAAATATCTCGTTGACATCACTAATACAAGTATATTGTATACATTATACGGTCATGGGGACTTATGTTGTGCGGTACGATCGCTTCTAGAGATCTTGCCTTAATCCTGTGTTTGAATCAAATTCCTAGGATAGCCCACCTTTTACTTGTGGTGTTCGAGGTAGTTGTGTAAATTTGAGAAATATTATACACTGTCATTGCCTGTATTATTTTAGTTATTTTGGCAGAATCATAAGTTCGATTATAAATTTGCCTTTCCTAAAACCTACTTGGTGTTCTCATATTTACGACGCAATTATTGTGTTCTTGTTTATAATAACGTAACCATGACCGTTGTTGTTTGGGGGTTATTTGTTGTACATCTTGCAAAATGTACAGTATAGTAAATTGGTTGGATAAATCACCTTATATGGATCATTCGAGCAAAACTTGGTAAATCCATTTTTTGGATCGAATGGAAATGATAAACAACGCTCTAACAACTGCAATACTTGATGTTGAACAAAAGCGAATAAATATTGGTGCAATTGCGTAACAAAATACCTCGCACGGAGGCAAAAGCACTACAAGTAACTCACTTGGTAGAACAAGTCTTATTTTAGGTTTTTGTTTAATAAATCACTATTTTTTTGGGTTTCGGTGTTTGAATCTGGCAGAAAAATAAATTTATGATACAATTACGCATTTTTTATTTTTTAACATATCGTGTTGTAAGGTACCTACAGGATTTGTTATACTCTAAGCGAACAACAGTAAAAGAGGATTCGTTGTACGTTTAGTAACCAAGATAAAAGATAGTTGGTATAAACTCTCCACGTTTAAAATATCGATTTCGAGAGAGTTTATGAGGAATCTTGTGAAAGCTCGCAGGGATCGATTTTAACGAGGATACGTAATTGCAGCTTCTGGCTACAATAGGAGGAAACATCTTGTACGCTTATTTAAACGGCGCATATTTATACGGGTAAAAGTTCATCTTGTGTGGCGCGATCTCACTCCCAAAAACAACAGGAGAAAAAAAAAACATCATAACAAGCGGGTAAATAGCTTTCAAGACTTCTACATTCGTTAGAAATAACCCGCGTACGCGGAGACGCAAAAGCGCGCGTGTTCGGGAGATGATCTCTCCACCGACGGTCGGACGTCCTAAGATCTAGTAAGCTATTTTTGAACATTCTAAATGCAGAAGTGTACGGATGTGAAAAAATACGATTACACTCACTCGCTCACTCACCGTGAGACCAATAAAAACAATCACAAGTCGCCGTATTTACGATACAAGCGCGTCTTTAAGTCGGGACAAGAGAAAAACGACGATACGACACGGGCGTACGACTGGATCGCGCCGGTTTTCGCGCGCGCATACTACCCAATTCGAAGTGAGTTCTTTCTCGTTTCCTGCGAGGGATGCACTGGAATTAGACAGACGTGTTTAAATGCTGCTTTTTTTCTGTTCTTTCTCTGTATAGTCAAGTGAATCGAGTTGCATCCTCAACGCATGAGGTCGATGCTATTTTTTCGTTGAGAGTAATTGGTGAGTTTTTTTCCCTTTCTTTCCCTTTTTTGATGTAAAACAGCAGCTGACTGTAATGCTTCTCAGGAATCATTAATTTTAGGCCATGGAATGGATACATAGTTGAGCTCTGTAGGATGCGTTACTACCCAAAAAATTTCAATAATTCCCCATAGATAATACAGGGGAAAAAACAGTTTCTGATGTAGATTTTTGCTCAAAATTAACGAATAACCTGCACTCAATATGAAGAGTGTCCAATGGAGAAAAGGTTTAACGTCTCGGAAACTATCAACTGGCGATTGATACTACCTCAACGGCGATGATTGCGAGAGAAGGCCAATTGTTGATTTAAAAACATTTTTGCTACATTTGTTTCGTTTGTATAGAACGCGGAATTAAAAATCTTTAAACTTTATTTTAACCTTTTGAAGCTAAGCCCTGCTTGATTTGAAACTTATTTTTAGATTGCTTTTATTCTTTTTTAATCAAGAAGGCCTTGACGGTTAAGCGAAAACTATTTTTGTTTTTGGTAAATTATTTAAGATGAAAAGTTATGGCGTTATGCAAATTTTCTGATTGGTGCACCTACTTTGATAAAATCTATTATTTGTCAATTTCGTTTCAGGCCAAATGCCTTTCCCGTATACGATAGGCCAACATTTATTACTAAGAAACGTTGTTCAAAGTTTGTGCACAAATTAATTTATTTTGTTTAATTTAAAAATGTCGGTTTAATCAAACTAGGTACATTTTTTATTCCGAACAGTTTTCTTAGTAAAAATTTTGCATATTGTGAACGGAAAAGGCACTTCACCTGGAACGAGACTGACTTCATGAATGTAGGCCAATCATTCAGCTTTTCATCCTGAACCAGATTTCTTAGTAACATTTTAGTATACCGTGAACGAAAAAGATAGTTTACCTGAGATGAAAAATAGCCTCTAATGTCCACTTTTTTTTCTTTTGTGGTGACGATCCAACGGAGCGCATAAGTTTTTTAAAGATTGTCATAACCTTTGGGTCTTCGTGTGTAAATTGTGCGTTTAAAGTGTTCGATGCCCTTGCTGCTATCACCTCCTCGCTGTAAAGGGTGAAGCGCAGCTAATTACCTCCCAACTGCCAATGGTGATGCGAAAGTGACCCAGATCCACTAATGCCCGTACTTTTAGTCCTTACTCGAGATATTGAGTAGCGTTTGCGTAAGTAGAACTTATCGATGATATCTCGTCAAGCAGGCATTATGTTTTATAAACCAAATTTGGAATAATCTCGTGTGTTTAAGCACGTGTTTTTAGGGAATTGTAAGTAAGTCTTCCCTGTAAGTGCTTTCCGGCATTTTTTTCGGGTGGTTTGAAGTTATTTTGACGTAATAACCTTAATTTTTTATCGAACTTTCTAGCAACTTGGGTGTTTTTTTTTTTGTATTCACTTACATAGTTATTATATTTGATAAAATTAAATGGCAAATGATCATTATGATTAAATACGTACTAGTGTGTGAATTACTAAATAAAATACTCAGATGAATCCAACAATATCGAGAAAACGAAAAAATGCTCTTGGTCTACCTCGTAACAGAGAATAGTATAAAACAACAAAATACGTAGTGCCACATTGACCGAAAAAAACAGCTTAGATCAGAGAGTATTTTCTGCTCGCAAGTGGCATACCTATTTATGAAGCGTAGTTTATGAGAAATTGTATATATTATTATTTGATAATTATTTTAACTCTCTATTGCATATTGTTGCCAATTGGTAACTCAAACTTTAAAATTTCCTATCTATTTCGCATTACTATAAACTGTTCCTTGTATGCGTGGTGTTACCTCCTGGTAACATAACTGAATGCATAGCTATGCGCGTAAATTGATAGATGGTGCTAGGTGTTGTAAATGTGATTTTTGTTTGTTGACAGCACAAAAGCAAGGTTATAGTTGTAATCTTGGTGTGTTGAACTAGAAGTTTGAAGTTTTTATAGTGAAATAAAGGTAAGAACTGCTATAGTAAAAATCAAAAATGGTCACATAAATCATCACTATGTCATGTTGTATTTCTCACATATGACTTTTGCATGAGGAAATCGAAACAATTACGTGCTCAACGAATGTTGCCTTTCGGAAACGTTATGCACTGACCAAACATTTTCGTAAAATAAAAAATTATATTGATACATGAAATTCTTCCAGATAATGGATCCTAAAATATTTTACGGGCGAAAAAATGTTACGCAAAACTGTGCCATTCGTGATATCCCCTCTGAAAGTGACGACACTGAGTTGTCAGATGACGATGACACCCCTAATGAAGAGTTATTGGTGCAAGCAGGAGTTTCTTCAAACAACATTGAAGAGAGTGATGACGAGTTCTCAGATGAAGATGACATTCCTCTAATACAACTCCACAATCAAGCCCCGAATCCAGCAGACCAAAAATCCGGAGGGAAAGTAACTAAAAAACCAAAATTGAACTGGAAAAATTCAGTGACGAGTAAAGATGAAGCGGGTATACTGTTTTGTGGCAGTGAGCTACTTCCTGATGGAATTTTGAAATTAGATACTCCTCTGAAACTTTTTGGACACTTTTTATCAGAAGACTTTTTCACCGAAGTTGTTCGCCAATCTTGTTTATATAGCGTCCAAACACGACCTAACAGACCTTTGTGCACTAGTGTTGAAGAAATACAACGGTTTGTGGGTATGATAATTTGGATGTCGATTATCAAACTACCTAATACCAGAAGCTACTGGTCTCCTCAAACCAGAATTTCGCAAGTTTCCAATGTTATGCCAGTAAATAGATTCGAGGTAATCAAAAGTTTATTGCATTTTTCAGACAATAGTCAGAGTGCAAGCAGTTTAGATAAAATTATGCCAGTTCTGGAAACAATCAAAAAAGCCTGTTTGACTATTCCTCTTGAAGAGCATCTGTCTTGCGATGAACAGATCATCCCGTTTAAAGGAAGGATCAGTATAAAAACGTACAACCCTAAGAAACCCCATAAATGGGGTTACAAGATGTGGGTTCTTAGTGGGGTATCCGGTTTTTCCTACAATTTTGAATTGTTTGCGGGAAAGCGAGGCTGTACAATTGATGATAATGAGCCTGATTTGGGGGCCGCAAGTAACGTTGTACTTCGATTGAGCAGACCTATTCCACATGACAAACACCACAAAATTTTCTACGATAATTATTTTTCTTCGTTACCGCTAATATCGTACTTAGCGAAACGGAAAATTCATTCTGTGGCCACAGTCCGCCAAAATCGATTGCCTGATTATCAAGGACAGACAGAAAAACAAATGAAGCAAAAAGGAAGAGGTAGCATAAATGAAAGCACAACAAAGTTTGATGGGATCGATATACATGCTGTGCAATGGTACGACAATAAAATTGTCACTCTAATTTCTGAGTATTGTGGAAGCCAACCTGTCACCAAAGTAAAAAGATTTTTCAGATCTGAAAACTGCCGAAAAGAAGTAGATTGTCCAAATATAATCACAGAATACAACCGCCATATGGGGGGTGTTGATTTGCAGGATTCGCTGATAGGACTTTACCCGATAAAGCTAAAAAGTCGGAAATGGTATCACCGAATATTTTATCATATGATAGATGTTGTGGTGGTTAATTCTTGGCTATTGCATAGACGAATAAAAAGGCAACAAGGATCCACGGAAAAAATAATGCCGCTTCTCGGATTCAAAACTCTTTTGGCAGAACAGCTTTGCTCTACAGGAATTCGATCATCTAATAAAATAGGAAGGCCAAGCGGATCAAACAATGGAACACCAGAACCACCCAAAAAGTCGCGAAGATGTCTGGAACCGAGACCAATCAGTTTTGTTCAGAGTGACCATATTAGCCATTGGCCAGAATGGACAATTGAACGCGAAAGATGCAAGCTGCAAGGCTGCAAGGGGCTTTCTCGCGTGAAATGTCAAAAATGCCAAGTTCACTATTGTTGCAATTCCAAAAACAATTGTTTCTTACAAATTCATCAATGAAATTACTACATTTTCTGAACTTTAGTATTTTTTTAATCCTTTGTTTTGTTGTATGGGTTCATAATGTTACCATTTGGCAACCAAAAATAAAATGTTGAAAAACTTCAATTTTGCCGACCAAAATTATTCCAAACCCAATATAAGTTATTTCAAAGATCATTATCCGTTTGTTCAAATTTTTTAGAAACATAATTACAAATTTCGATAATTCATGCATTAGAGGGTTAAGTAGCACAGATACATAAACATTACAACAAACAATATATATTTGTATAATAAATATTGACAAAGAAGCTGTGTTTTTATTTAAAAAAAGAAGAATAAGAACAAGTAGGGGAATAAAATTGTATATGATTTTTTTTTATTAAGTTGTCTCAAAATAAAAATAAAACGCAGATGTATTGAATCACTATAACATATCACGTTACACAATAATCTTAATTGTAAAAATTGAGAATCTGTACAACTAATTTCCAAAGTGTTGTGCAATGCATGTCTTCGAAAATTTAATGTTCGTTGAGCATCAGGATTATTCCGCACACGTATTGGTTCTTCTCCGAAATATTCATGTTCTCGTAAACTCATACTGTATCAAGTTTTTTTTTGCACATATGACTGTTACTGATATTTTAGATAAAAGCTATTCGCTTATTTTGGACAAGCAACCGCTTTCTTGAATTTAGTAATTTTTTCAAGACAGCAACTTTCTTGCGTATATATAAGAGCTCTGTTTACTTCCCCCAAGTAATTATTACTTGCTTCAAAGTTTATAATGCCAAATAAAATCACTTTGCCTCCACATAAAGCTGGGAATCATGCAACAATTTGTTGAAGCCTTACATAAAGAAGAGGAATCCTTACATAAAGAAGGGGAATGTTTTAAATATATTTGTAGATCGTTCCCCAAAGTAAGTTTAGAAAAATTAAAAGCTGGAATTTTTGATGGTCCTCAAATTCGCAAGCTCATTAACGACTTGAATTTCCCAAAAGCCATGACTGATGTTGAAGTGTCTGCTTGGTGCTTTTTTGCTACTGTGCTTAAGAACTTCTTGGATAACAATAAGAGAGAACATCATAGAGAACTCGTACGAAATATGGTGGTTAATTTTAAGAGAAAAGGTGCTAATATGAGCATTAAATTACACTTTCTGCATAACCATTTGGGCAGATTTTTGGAAAACCTCAGTGAGTTTAGTGAAGAACAAGGCGAGCGATTCAAGACATAAAGTCAATGAAGCAAAGGTATCCAGGAAGGTGGGATACACACATAATGACAGACTATTGTTGGAACCTGCAACCTGATTGTTTCTAACACAGTAGAAAATCATACAGACGGCATTTCACCTAGCATTTGTAGTGATGTTTTTTTTTTATGTAGAAACATGCTTTTTAGTTTTATATTCATTTATTTTGTATAATCATACAATTTTAATTTTAACTTGTTGGTTTTTTTCTTCACACCTTTTCAAAAAAAAACATTACCATAAAATCTAGGGGCAATATGATAAAACTGTGGCAAATATGAAATCAACAACACTAAGTTACCTTGAAACTGCTCTAATAACGGAAACAATAAAATCATTGTTGGAGTGTTATTTGAATAAAATAATATTTCAATTTCATTTCATTTGACAACATTGATGGATTTCACCGATCGACAATATCTCCGGATCTCCGGATCCCCAGCTGAAGATCCCCGGACTGCTAAAAATCTGGGAAAATCCGGTCACCCCATTTATCTCGGGCCGTATTTCAAATAATAAGGCCTAACTATTTCGTATGTAAGGTGCGTTTGCTATTTATCTCATTTACATTTGCCGGAACTGATCCTAATATTATGTAGATTATATGGAAAATTAAACTAATACTCTTTTAGATCCTTTAAAGGTTAAATTGCTGATAAACAGCTCGGAATAGCTAGAAAGAAAGTGCTTCTCCATTGGTATAACCTGGTTGTTTACTCCAGTGTAAATTTTTTGCAGTAATTCGATATAATAGAATTGCCGAATCCTCTACATTTGCCAAATTTACCAATATCTGATTATTTTCAAATTTAAAGTTGTTTCTTACTGTCAGGAAAAATGTATTAATTTAAAGGAGAACTGTTTTGAAAAACGTTGCTTTCTAAAAACAATAATGAGTAGATTGTAATTGTTAATACAGTTAATAAGGTGATTGGGAAATGGTTATGCAGATTGCAAAATATCAACACCGGTAGGATAATTCAATATTATTCATATCGATTCCATTCTATGCATATTAAAGAATTCCAGACTGCGAAAGTATTTCAGTATGCACTGAATGTCGTCGATGGCGCCTCATGCAATATCCCTTCTTGTAATAAACTTATTAATATCTTCCCCAACCCGCGACAGTTGTTGGAAAGAAGAGAAACAAAACATGTCGACACGTGGATTAGTCATGCAAGCGACTAATATAAGGTTTCCTATGCATACATTTCTTCCATTTGCATTGATTTCAAATAAATAATTATTGCCTTCGCAACTATACTCACGTAACAGCAAATATATTGCCGCAAAGACGTATTGCGTTTCTGTTAAAAATAGATTTTCAGAAGTACTCATGCCGATGTAATTCTTTTTAAGTATTTCTAATATTTCTAGCAGAATATTATAACATGGATATTGAGAACAAGGCGCTAATTAAAGAGTTATTGATCTATCTAACTCAATTGTACTAGGTTTCGCTTGTTTGCATTATTACATTATAGCATGATTCCGGATTTAATTTACTCAATTTATTCTTTTGCAGAGGAACTAGCTCAACAATTCCTCGAAAGAGCAGCTCGACTAGCACCAGCGGCAGCAAGAGCAGTAGCATAAGGAGCAATGTGTGGCGCAAATCGCTGACCGAACAGCAAAGCCCATCGTCCAGGTCTACACCTTTAAAGAGGGCCGTTTCCTCATCTTCGGGCAGCAGGTCATGCGAGACGGGGGAGGATGTCGCCCAGGAGATGTTCTTTTCTGGACCGTCCTCCCCCCACGCTCAACCAACTAGATCGACTAATAACAACGAGGTGAGTATCATAAATTTACCATTAGATTGTTCACTAATTGATCAACCTTTGCGCAAATATATCAATTAATTTGTAATAAAAGAAATCTTTGAGTTGATTTTTACAAAAATACAGGTTTAACCGTTGACACCTGTGTTGGTATTAATGATAAATCAGCAGAGTATTAACATTTTTAATGCTGATTGAAAATTACTTAATATAAAAAAAGGTGAACGTATTAAGATTAAGGTTATTTCCATATTAGCGTTCTGCTGCAGGTATCCGGAAAAATTGAGATCCGGATATCCGAATCCAAAACTTTGCTATATAGAAGGTAAATGAGCTATGTTGAGAAAGTATTTAATAAAGAATACATTGAATTTGTGTTGTTTCCATGCTCAGAATTCAAAGCAACTTTCCATTACATAGGTGTCCATAAATCTGGTGATCATTAGAGCAATGTTTGATAATAACCCGACCTATTGCATAATATCCATCCATAATAACGGATTCAATTGGACAAAAAATCTGAGTTCAGGATTTCAAATAGCAGTTCCAGATACCATGTTTCCGATAATGGATCCAGGTCCGAAATTGCGGATCCGGATCCGAGGTTTCGGATAATGGATCCATGTAATACGGAAACGTTCGAATAGCAAATTATCGGTACCCCGCAAAGTGCTTTTTAGAAGAAATAATTACCAATTATCCTGCGCAGGACAGTTACAGAAATCACAGGAGGTGAATGTCGACGCTGGAAACGAATCCGGCCGCAGAAATCGTGTAACATGTCAGGTTTTGGAGTAACTTTAAATTAAATTTATGAATTTATTGCGAGGAAACGGATTCTTTTTTATAATTCTGAAGACGGCATCGTATAGTATCTACGTCTTCGGCTTTAAAATTAATGTTTAATTACTGGTGTACAATTTTTTTTTTACACTTGAAATGTGCAAGTTCGAATTTATAATACTGTTGCACTGTGGTTTGCAACGGTTTGATTTTTCCATTTACGTCGCCACCAGCCCTCATTGTTGGTAATGTGTATTATGGACGATTATCACCAATGGTGCTATTATAAATGTCAACTGTTACGAATTATAGTCTAGACTACGATCAGGGCTAGAAATATTAAATTTTAGCCGAATTCTTATTGGCAATTATCTCCACGTGGCGCATTTAGTTCTGAGGCTAAAAGTTGAGAGCGCAAAATTTGATTCTTACTTTTTGGCGATCTCTGTAGAACAGATTTTCGAATTTTCTACAATTTTAAAGCGAAAACGAAAGAATAAAGACAAAACTTGACTTTTCATAACGACGTAAAGAAAAAGGTTATTTTTAGAAATAATATACATAATCCGAAGCGTTGAGGCGTGAATTCCCTTGACAAAAAGCTATCATCGCGTCTACTAGCGCGCTGTACACATACATACGTACTATACGCAGCACCGCATCGCCTGAATAAGTGAAAGGAATACCGGCAGGCGCCTACGGCAACCAGCCGTAACTGTACGTAAAAAAGCGCGGCCGCGAAGAAAAATGACGGCATGACATTGACCGTAGGTTTTCGTTAATTGACCCTGAAAACCGTGCCGGCGGAAAATTAAAATTATCTTCGCATAAATCTCGAGAAGCTTTTATTTCAGGAAAATAACGATGGTCAGTATTTTTAGACGTGAAAATCTATAAAGTCGGTGCGCACCTTATTGCATTTTTTAAGCAGTACGGTGGTAATTTATTACGGAACTGCTGGTATTGCTGGTTTTTATCCGATGCAGTTAAAAATTAAAACGTTGTTATGACTGGATATTTATTAAATTTGTTAATGGTTTTTTCCTTAGAATTTTTATTGGATTTGTAGTATAGAGAAACTAGTTGGAGAAAGAAAATGTTTCGTTTAGCGATAGAATATATTGCGATGGTTTTAATGTGTTTCTTGTCTATTCAAGAATGAGTTTCTTTTTTAAGTCTATTACATACACTCAGAATTACTGGAGGATTACTGGAAACAAGTAATAATTACTTGGAGGAATTAAGTGGCGCTTTTATATTTAGTAAAAAATTACTAAATTCAGGAAAGCGGTTGTTTGTCCAAAATAAGTGAATAACTTATAGAAAATACTACTTTCATTCAATATAACAGATATTTTCTAGTAGTAGTAACTTTATTCTCCTGATACAAAGGCTTTATTTGTAATTTCCCTTTCTCTTGCTTGTCGCCAATTTGTCCTGCTGTATCGGAGCCATTCTCTCTTGATTAGCGGTTTACTCGAAAACCTATTTTTCATGTCAGGTCGCTTTTAGTAGACCGGGTCACATATGTGATTAAAATCTACACCTAACATGAGATTCAGCAGAGTAATTTACTTAAACAGCTACAACAACACAATTTCACAACTTGTACTGTAGTTCATGCCACTTATTATATTTCCCTTTGTATTCATTTAATATTGAGTATTTTACTAGCCACATCTGTTGACAGAATGCGCAACTAATTATAGAATTGTATTATATTAACACTTAATACATGTATCTTTTTCTGTGTGTACAATTTATTACATGTTTTGTAAGGTAAAGCAATAATGGTGGCTTTTTCCCGGAATTTTTCCATTACTTGAAAACATCGAAATTCCACAATCGTTTTATAATTATTTATTGCTTATTAATAAAAACATGATTGTGTGAATTTAGTGATTATATGTCTAATACTGGTAAACAACACGTAAGTATCGGCACCCTCCGCACCACACAAGTTTAATTTATTATATAGTAATATAATAATTAGTCCGGGACGGCCGTTTCGAGGACACGAATGGTCCTCATCAT
>LR736943.1:38072-152675 GCA_902654985.2 Oryctes borbonicus | reverse complement strand
TCCCGGACTAATTATTATATTACTATATAATAAATTAAACTTGTGTGGTGCGGAGGGTGCCGATACTTATGTGTTGTTTACCATACTACGCCACAGTCCTTGCTATCATTATTTATGTCTAATACTACTCACATGCATTATTTGGATAAGGAAACCATGGATTGTACTCGAACCGGCGGATTTTGAGGGAATTTTTTTATAATTGCCCAAATTACAAAGCTACGTTAGACATTAAGAAAGCTAAATAGGGAAAAGATTTATCAACATTATTATTATAATTTATTATTGATATTTTCATACGTAGAAAAGGACTGTAGTATGTTTCAAGATATAATTAACTGAATTTGAATTATAAATAAAGACATTTTGTTGATTACTGATAAATTTCCAGCGTATTTTTCGAACAGAAGATGTTCTTTTTGTTGCATTAGAAGAAAATGTTGTGGGTATCGGAGAGATTATTTTATTTGGGCATAGTTACTTCCTCTGTTAGATAAAGATCTATTAAATCAGATTTTGTTGATAATAGGTATTTAGGAATTTATTTTAACGTAGTTGAATGTAATACAATAATAACTATAATAATTACGAGATAAATAGAAAAAAGATGGTCCAAATCTCACAAAATTAGCTACCGGTTTCCAGCTATGTTTAGCTTATCCTCAGGTAATGGAAGTCGCATAACAATTTTTACTTGACTACTTGATATAATCTTTCTTCAAGCACTTCTCATTCTCAGGACTTCATTTTCAAAAAAAAGGTTTTTTTTTTCATTTGACTCTTTTTGTCGATCTCTGTAGAACGAATTTTCCAATTTTCTTTAATTCTAAAGCGAAAACGAAAGAAAAGTAACGAAATAGCTACCGGTTTCGTGCTATGTTTAGCTCATCCTCAGGTCAGCTGAAAGCCATCTATAAAATTATTAATATAGGACTAAGTCATCATTTTTTTTTATTGTAATATTATAAATAAACGTCTACAAGGTTACATCATCAACGCCACCCCCACACCTGTTCTTGGTATTTCACATTGTCCACCTATCAAGGATAAAGGTGGTACCATCTAGTGGTAGTAAGCCCGATTCCTAGAACAAAATTCTGTTTTTAGCCAAATATCTTTGGGGCGTAGAAATTATAGAAATAGTATAAGTCCTGCCAACGACAATTCTGGGAAAGACTGACATTAAATACTTTAACATTAAATTTTCTGTTTGTAAATTAATGTCATATCCTTCCACGGCAAGACTCAGTGTGCACACCAAATTACAAGTTAGTATCGTCAATTAAAAATCTTTCGGTCTGTTATCTTCGAAATTCTTAGTTGCGTTCATGATGTACGAACGCTACAGCAATCATCTGGCATCTATTTCGATAACGACTTATTTTAGGTGGGAAAAATTATCATAGGTGATAATGGAATATGGGCTTCCACGTAATGGTACCTTGGATGAACACCACCTGAGACCTATTCACATGTCCATATGCTATAGTACCCCATTCTATAACTAGCACGACTTTTTTGAAAAGATAATTAAATATCGCGACGTTTCCTACGTCTTCGTCTTACCTTCCTGCGGCCATCGTGCATCCCTGTACAAAGTCGAGATTGCACCCTATGCTACTTCAGGACCCAGTGCATTCGCAAGCTACATTACTGCAAGCGTTGAAGTCGGTGTTGAGCCGTAAGTGGCAACATAAGATGTGGTTGATAAATTTGAAAGCTTAAAGCTCCAATTCGACGATAAACGGATCGACCGGTCACAAGGCAACTTTCATTACCTAATCATCGATCTTTTACTGGAGATCGGTGTCTTAGTGCCATTGAGCGAAGGTGGCGGTCCTGCATCTTATTAGTTCTTTTTTCCCTAATCCATGACTAATAACAGTGCATAATAGTGGATTGGTTCCGGTTAAGGCGATTTGCAATTTCTCTGAATGAAAAACCACCTTCCTGCGAACCAACAATTCGATCTCTGTCGAATTCGCTCAACTGGCGGTCATTTCCACGTTGCCGCGCTCTAGTCATAATCAAATCTTCAAAGGACGTTAATCAAAAGTATGACAGGAGAAAACGATGAAAATTGAATGAAAACTCGCAAGAGATACACCTGATTTTAATGTCAGAAAAGTCTGCATGAAGTGTTACTACGCTTAAATAATTGCACGTTTTTGCCAAGTTTGTGAAGAAGTGTTGCACTTTTACGTCTTTATTCAACTAAAAATTTATTCATTCAACACTTTAGCGAGTATGTCCAACTTACTTTACAACATAACAGAACTCACTAGCCTTGGTTCAATTATTTTTGTTAAATCAAAGCAATATTCGTGTTGGTTGTGCTTCGAAACATGTTATTTTTAGATCAACCACAGAATTCTCTTCGCACAACAGACACAAATAGAGTTGTGTAAAACTATCCTTCTTTATTCAAAAATTTGCATATTCAGATTTACGCAATCATGCGTGTTCATTTTTTAATGTAGGTTGGTTGAAAGTCCATTTTAAAGTTGATTCAACTCAAAAGGTTCAGCCATTCGAATGCTGTTTTAGACCACACGGGCTGTTAAGTACGTTTAACAAACAGGGTTAGTTGAGTTTACCATTTTTTTTTCTCGGTGTACAATTTACAAGAAGTTCGTGTCTGTCATTGCCTGTTACGACTGCATTAGCACCATCGGCGCAGATGTCTTACATGAATCGAATATATCCAATGATATTCGAACAAAATGTTTTTCTCGCGGTAATATGCTACCAACCTTCGTCTAACAATCACTGCACCGTTTAATTTCTGACAATTTAATTTACAAAGTTCATGTTTCGCAGTTACATCCCAATTTTATGAGCCACTTTAGAGAATGGTTCTTGTCAAATTCGCATCGTAATTACCCGAATACGTAAACAGAACATTTAACTTGATCGCCTAAGACATGGCTTAAGAATGTTTTTTTACCGCATCCGTCGTCCAAAACAATGGACTTAATCTTTTTCTCCCATCGTCAATTATCATTACTATGCATAAATACAAGAAGAGTACGTGCCTACTTGCTTTACTTCCCAAATTTCGAACAATGTATTAGCAACGATACTGTCTCGGGAAATTCGAATCTTTCACGGAAATGCGTTGGCGAATAATTTTTTATTGAATGGAATAATGCGTGTAGAGATTCCTCGGAACGTTGCGATAGAGTAATGATAACGGGTTATTTCCTGCAGTAACGCTTATTTTTTCATTGATTCATAAATAATGTTTTACGTTCTTGCTTACGGAGAATCGAACTTGCAGCAATATCCAAGGTAAATTGTGTTATTCTTAATAAGGTTCGAGTATTGTATCGGTTCAGTTATTTGATTTTATTAATTGTGTTCGATATGTTCGTGGTTAGTTAATATTAGCTATTTCGAGTACAGTTAGTTAGTAAACATATTTAGTGGTGTGAGAAGTTGTATTTTTTCAATGTTTGTCTATCATCGGTTATCGTTCAAAGACCTCTATTATTTTCCTGATTGGGTACGTATGATTATATCTGAGATAACTTGGCAGTGTAATTATTAATTATTCAGTTTGTGATCCTAATAAGATCTTTTGTTTCTGCGATAATCTTTTGGATCTTTTTTTTATTTTATTTTTACATAACATTATTTTTTAGGTAAAAGAAGGCTAAGAAGAATATTATCCAAAATTGTTTTCATTTTCCCAAACTTCTAAGATCTAAATAATCTAAATGAAATCACGCTGGGCATTGCTTAATTATCTTGTATTGTACTTTTTTTTTGCAAGTGTATAAATGTAAATATTATCAGCTTAAGTCTTCTCTTCTGTTTTGCTGTGATTTATAAAAAGGCTCACAATAGGCTACTCTATAGCCTCCATAGGTTATTTAATATAAAGAATGTTTGATTACGTATGGTTTAAATCAACAATGGTTCTACCTTTGAAAGACTATGTTTGATGAGCTCAGAAAAAGCCAAATTGGGTGTAAATTTCTTTTATTCTGGGCTTTACAAACGGAACGGGTGATAGGCATCAGATTCAAAGAACATATAATTCACTACCGCTATGGAACGATCGAATCCTCAAGTGTAACATGATCGAGCATAATATTAAATTAGAACCTCAATTTAATTAACATTCCTCAGGCTAGGCTATCATCAATTACGTTGATCATGTGGGGTGTAAACGTACTCCATAAGCAAAAACTACAATGAGGCAAAAATTGTTTGAAAATGTGCACAACTTTTTTAATATAATCAGTTTGGGACATATTGTAATCAAAATTAAAAAGGTAATTCCCCTAAGATAAAACTGTAAGTACTTGCGTAGCACATTTCCGGTTGCAAAGGAAGTACGTAATTCCTCTGTAATCCTCCTAAGGTAACCTGTAAATTTGAGTTAATGCATGTGCGAAACGTAGTAAACACGATAGTTGCACGTAGGTGGGACGTAGGCACCCCGCTCGCAAAACAATTTTAAGTTGCAAAACGAGGTATATGTTGCTGTAGGTCTTATAACTGTCCGGTGAATTTTGTTATTCTAGATACGAATTTGATTTTCATAAGTGTCTTCAAATTTCCCCATTTTTTGGTTCGCTTAAGCTATTCTGGAGTGAAAGGAAGATCCTAAATCTTCCTTTCATTTTCTCTTTATTGTAACTTCCACGTACATAAAACTACTAATTTTCTCATCCGTATGTTTTACCATTATCTTTTTGTACCTTTTTGTCTCTTCCATTGTCATATATATATACTTTTCTCCTGATTTATTTCTAATGCCACTCTTGTTGCCTCATCCTCTATGTTTCTTATAATTTTTTGCAACTCCTTTTTCGATTTGGTGATTAGGGCTAGATCATCCGCAAAGGCACATTGGTTGTCATTTTTAAATATCGAACCATCGTTGAAAAGTATTGTGGATAGAGGATCACCCTGCCTAAGCCCTCTAGTGATTTGGATTTCTTCTGATTTATATCCCTTCTAATTTGGCTTTTGTATTGTCTAAGATAGCCTTATATGTATGACTAAGTAGCTTAATGCTTGGTATATCTATCCTGTCATACACTTGTTTAAAATCTATGAACAGGGCGCGTAGATTTATTTTGTATTCATACCAAGTGATCTGAATTTCCTTTAGTGTGAAAATTTGGTTAGTCACAGATCTCCAATTCCTAAAACCAGCTTGGTATTCACCCAGCCCATTTTCCGCGTAGTCATTGAATCTGTATCTTATTATACGCGCTAACACTTTATAAATGGTAGCGAATAGAGCAATTCCTCTATAATTATTGCATAGCGACCTCCTTCCTTTCTTATATGTTCGACAAATGATGGCTTTTGACCATTCTCTTTTCTTCTTCCCATGCATTTTATATAGGATTGTTGTTGTTATTGTTATCCTTCCACTTTTCAACATTTTTCTCACTATTTCGCTCGGTTCCTTGTTATTTTCTTTAATTATATCCCTAATTTCCTTCTCACTGAGATTGTTTTGTCTTCATTTTCGACGGTTTGGTTTGTTTCCTGGTTTCCTTCATGCCCAGTTAATAGTGTTTGAAAATGATTTCTCCATATTCGAATAACTTTTTCTGGCCTATTCTCTAATTCCTCATATGCTGTTTTTATGAAGCTGTTTCTGGTTATGTATACCCTTTTCACTTCTTTAACTTCTTGATAGAAAGATCTTCTTTCCTTTTTTTTGGAACTTCTGTTCAATTTCCTGTAGCCTTCATTCACTATGCTACCCCCTTTTTTTTCTGCGTAGTCTTTTCACTTGTTTTCTCACCTTCTTATACTTCTGGATGTTACTTTCATGGTTGTTCTTCAACACCATAAAACATTTAATTGGGGTTTGTTGTTGGTAATTTGTGTTACATGTTAAAACAAATATATAATAATACATCTAAAATAAATCGCATGAGTCAATGCATAATAAAATGGTAAAATTTAAGAGTTACAGAAAAATGTACATAGTCGTTGAATACTAAATGTCTGGTCATTATGATTCGTACATTGGCAACATGACAATACATCGTTTCAGAAAACTTGTCTGCTTTACTAATTCTTCTGGCACAAATCTTTTATTTCTGTATTTAAATACAAATAAATGTTTTCAGTTATTATTATTAGGAAGATATGTATTTAATGGGTTACTTCTATTGTAATGTAAATAGTTTAAGCGTAAACAAGTTAATTAGCTACTTAAAAACCAATCAAAAAATTGGCATTCCGTTGTGTGTACTTATAATTAAGATTTATTATGCCTATAGGTGATGTCATCGATTGCGAGTTAATCTGCAAAACAAATTTAAAGGAAAATATATAAAATTGCTTTAATTTCAGTGATTTGTAAGTAATCCATAAACATATAATTTGTAATTTTCTCACTATTGAGAAATTAAGCAAATATGCCTAATACACACTTAAACACTCTTTCTATTAATGGGAATCGATTATTGGGGATAATGTAGTACATAATTAGAATTTCAATGTGAGTACTTAGGTTTAAATTATTGAATATACCGATAAACCGTAGATAGCATACGAGGTAAGTCAAATGAAGCGGGCCAAACGTCACCGTTGTGCTGTTCAAGATTTTGGTTTACTTTAACGAATTAATAAAAACTACTTTTTTTTAATGAATTTAACCAGTAGTATTTTTAATTTCGATTAATACAGTTTTTATTAACATTTTTATACTTTTATACGTATCTTCCATTTTTTTCATTAAATACAAGGTGTTCTAGTTTTAAAAATATAATGATATAAATGTCTCTACAATTCGTTGTGTAATTGTTTCGCTTCCTTAATTGCCTATTTTTACTTTAGTAATATTAAAGCTGTATTCTTTTGCGCTTTGAAGGTTTATTCACACACGTTTTATTCGATCAGTGTGTGTTCTTTCGTGTATTCTTCAAGACAATCGCGATTGGTAATCACCCCTCTGAATCATTTAGTTCTTGCGATTCGATAAAGCAACCGTAATTTGTTTGCAGCTCTATCAAAAAGAGGAAGAATCGAATCTAGTTCAAGCACAGATGTTTTTTGTAATTCTGTTCGTACGGTCATGATTCAAGGATCCGGATCGTACGGTCATGATTCAAGGATCATGATTTGACGCTATCAGTAAAAGACCACAACTCATATTATCACTAAAAAACGTAATCGACAGCACTATGTTTTTGTTTTTCACTAATTTCTATATTGGTTATAACTACATTAATTTTTTAGTTAAACTTTGCTTATAACCATAGCTAGCTTGAAACTTGTTGTAAAGCTTCTGTTTAAAGCATAAATGGGTAATGTGGTAATCTAGGATGTTAGTAATAAAGCTAACAGAATAAAAATGTATTTCTTGGTAAATGTAAAAGAACAATTTAGCAAACAATTACAGTTTATACTGAATGCGCAAAGTCAATTTCAATACAAATCCCTACTTGTCGCTTCTTGTTCTTAAGTGCGTTGACGAGGTACCATAAACATTTTGAATTGCTTCGGTAAGTTCTTGTATTGTGCGTAATGTATTTTTGAAAAAGGTATTTTTAAGGCGTGCAAAAATAAAATAATGTGTAGGAGAACATGAGAGGAAAATCTATTACACTGTTATCAAAGTATGCATCCTAGAGAATTATTGTTTGTTGTCTTTTGTGAGTTGTGGCATTAACTAGTTGGAAGTATTCATCCTTTAATTCGTTATCATGCAATTGGTTTATAAAAAAAAATCGTTCTGTGTTCATTGTTGCATAAAAGCTAATCAACCAGTAATTCTTCTCCGCGAAGCTGCTATCTAAATACTAACTTTTTCGGAATGCAATGGTTTCTGTATAGTCACAAAGGACTTCCACTGGACCATATACACATGATTTGTTTGTTAATAAAATCATTAAGGTGGAACCAAGTCTCATCTGAGAAGGATTTTTTCGAGGATATTACCATAACGTGTTACATACATACGTGTAATTTTGAAACTAATTTTAGTATTGCTCTCTCACTACGTGATCAACGAGCTCGAGTTTTTGCACAACAGGAATTTCATATGGATGTTTTTCGAGATCTTTTCTAAGAATGCGCTAATAAGTACCATATAACAAGTTAGTTTCCTGTGAAAGCTTTCTAATTGACTTTTTAGGTGAATGTTCTATACGTCTCACCACATCTGCAATAGTGTTAGCAGTTCATTTGATCGAATAGTCGATCGCTACCGGGTTTGCGACTTACTTCACTCTAGCTGTTGTTGTCTTATATCTATTTATGGCTAACTGAACAGCATGAAGTGACTTAAGCATTTTTAGTTTGAGAAATTGTAGCAAAACACTTTGTATAACCGATTTTGGTTCATAGAATTGTTTGTCCCTATTTTATTTGATTTCTTCTACGAACACATGCATGCCATATTTAGGGTAATTCGCAGAGAAACATTTTGTGATATGATGACAGATGATAATAAATTCAGTCGTCCTGCCACTTATTTGGGAAATATGATGAATTTTTTCTTGATAGTTGCTAATTTGCAACGAAAAATGGATATTGTACTGAAATTCTAAACATTCGTATCATTGGTTGTCGTCAACTGATACAATACCGCACATTTCCAAGGTTTGCTTGTACCCAAAAAAGATTTTATTGTGTGTTTTATAGATAGCAGCCGGCATTGTCGATTATAAGTTTTTGGAAACGGGTCAAACTATTGTGCTCCTACCGCAACAGTGACTCGGAAAAAAATGTCTAAACTTGGCTGGGAAACATTATCACACCCTTCTTATTCTCCTGACATTTCGCGAAGTAACTATCCCCATTTTGTCTTTTAACAACCGTATGAGGAATAGGCAGTTTCAAATTTGAGTTGATGTAATAAATGCAGTCTGTTCATTGTTTTATTCAAATATCCGTAATGTTCTACAATACCGGCATGCAAAAGTTGGTCTCATCTTGGTAAAACGTCGTTAACTGTAATGGTAATTATTTCGTTGAATAATTTTCTTAATAAACATTTACTTTACCATCAAAGACCCCACGAACTTATTTGGTCACATGATGTTTGCAAAAGTTTGCAGATGCTCCGTTTTATTGTCCAAGCCTGCATATTGTAATTTTTTGAACATTCAGTATAGTATTTAAGCTTAGAAAATGTCACAACACATATTCCAAACAATCAGTACTTCATGGCCAGACCCTAACTCGATTAAATTAATCCATTCTAGCACTGTTTAATTTTTTCACGAACATTGTTTTCCAAGAAAATATTAAATGCCTTGGAAATAGTGAGATACATGTACAACGACTCTTAAAAGTATAGATCTGTTTATCAATATACAAGCTGTTTAATAAAAAAGACTTGTTGATTTGTCACGTTTTTTTTTTAATATTCTATGTAATGACCTAGAATGTAGATGTAAACGGTTTATGTGTGTATGCTTGGGAAATTATTCTTTGAGAAAAATAAACTGAAGTGTTACCCGTGGAGGGCTTTGTATAATTTCATTATTCCATCTCTAAATTTGTAGCAATTATAACTACAAATAACGTTGAGTTGGATGAAGTTCACAGCACATCTGGTCCTGTATTAGCAACTGTTTACAATTGGGTAAATGAGTTTAAACGTGGCCGTACACCCACAAAAGATGAACATCGTTCTGGACATCTAGTGGAAGTGATTATCCCCGAAATGATTGACATAATCCACGATATGGGTTTGAATGATCGACGAATCAAAGTGCCCGAAATAGTTTAGGTCGCAGGCATATCGCAAGGTACAGTGTTTTCAATTTTGCACGAAAACTGGGTGTGGAAGAAATCTCGGCAAGATGGGTGCAGTGTTTGCTCTCAGTAGTCTACTCTGGGACTGTTTTGACGCTTTTTCGTTGCAATCCTAACGAATTCCTCCGTCGATACATAACTATGGACGAAACATGGATACACTATTATACTCCGGAGACAAAGAAACAATCAAAACAGTGGGTTTTTGAGAGCGAACTGGCTCCGAAGAACCCGAAAAGTTCATATATTCTGCTTTTTTTTTCAGGGTTATTTTGACACCAATTTGTTATTCTTCCTATGTCTGAGTGAATATGTTCCTGTAGCTGTTGTTGGTCTTTACTGGATTATACTGCACATATCAATCCGGAAGATATCGCTCTTGTACGTGATGTGTAGAACAGCTGGTAGATTTCCGCCTTATGGTATTTCATATATGTGCTTGTAGTTCTTCGCTTTCAATGTTGTTAACAACTGTAGTTTGAGTTCCACCCGTTAAATATGTTTTTATTAGTCGGTTTTATGTACCTTATATTCCCCGGATTGTTCGGTTTTTCGAGCATTTTTGTTTTAAATATAGAATCAAATGCCTTCTTCGTATCAATACATAGTACAATGACGGTGTGTTTTTGTTCTAGTTTACCTTTGATTTTATTTAATACTGAAATCACTGAAATTCGTAAAATTTAAATTATGTACAGCTGTTCCATTAAAAAAGAAAAGATTACGTCATAAATTAGCATAAAAAATCGCTGTTTCGCTGCTAAATATAATTTCATAATTTAAGATTAGATAGGTCCTTCTTTATAAACTACGAAGAAGATTCATGCTACATTGTAATCTAAGCTCTTAGTTTTGAAACTGTTTCGCAAAAACTATAGATTATCATCCAATAGATTTACTGTTTGTTAAAATACATTCGTATTGTTTAACACGTTTTCTTACTTCGTCAAATGATCTGCAAACATCGCGAGATAAGCGATAAATGCTAGTTGGGCAACACGTTGTCTGCTCTCTCTGGTCGCTGCGTAAATGTCCCTCGAATGTACCTTAATCATTAATTGATTGCTGCCTACACGATTCTTGCGGAGTGTACCTAATCTGCGTTAATGTTCTTACTTCTGTTGTAAAGTGTTCGAATGTGTGTGCCGTTCGCTTACTCTTCCATTATGTACACATTTGTGTCACTTATGCGTTAAACTTCTAGATATTATAATATATATATATGCAAATTATACATTTATGAATAACATAACATACAGATAACTGCATCCTCAGCCGTGTTCTTGGGAAAGGACAGTCGTCCGTCTTTGAAAATAAATGCAACTAGAATATGTGCCGTCTGTCATTGGAACGTGAGTGATTCACCAACCCCCCAATAATGCGGTTGCGATAATTATTGTTTGCTTGGAAATGTTGTAAGAGCGAAAAGGACATTTAAATTCTCGAGTGGGATGCTTATCTATCAGCGACTTGGCTTAGTTCTTCCGTACTGAAACGATTCGTTCTTGTTTTGATTCTGTGTGATAGTGTGAAGGTATAATTATATTCATATATCCGTTGGGAGGACTTGTGTTATCAGTGATCGGAAGGAAGTAAGTTTTTTCTTCTTTTATCTTAAGTTGCACCATCAAAAGAAAATCGTGTCGTTCTCTATTAGACCTTCAGTAGAAATAGCTTAACCAGTACGAGTCTGTATTGGGTTTAAGGTAATTCTAGAATCTAGTAACATTTTGATTCTAAAAATTTTTTTAGTTCTTAATTTTAAGAATACTGAGCTAATTAAATATATATTTCATTTATTGCATTTCTATTAATATTGGCTCTACAGGAAAGGTTAAAGTATTAACATAACAGCTGATCATTTTGAATTTCATATCAAAAGATTTGAATAATTCTTAGAAACTCCACATGTTAACATAACCTGTGATAGCCTGTAGATTTTTATAATTTTTGTATCGTATATACCAGAGCTGGGGGATAAACAAACACTGCGCTTCCATCGCTTTTAAAAGAAGGTATTTTCTGCTCGATATTTGAAATGCTTTCTTTAACTTTTTGAGGCTTTATATTTCCGATAATTTTTTAACCATCTTGCAAGGTGCTTAAAGTACTGCCAGCAGCGCCCGAAGTGCTTTAAAGGCTTCAAATACTTTGCAATTAGTAGTTATTGCTGAAATTTCTATTGTCAGCACTTGGTACTTGATTTTTGCAAATAATGTATTTGATACAAGCACTTTTGTAAATAGAAGTATTTGATACTTGTTATAAGAAATAAGTATCATTGAAAATGGGAAGTAAAATAAATACAAACACTTAAATAAAGAAGCTTGCCTTTATGGCGTCTGTTGTGTTAAGCGAATTTTGGGGTTGATCTAAAAATAATATGTTTTGGAACACAGCCAACACAAATACTGGTTTCATTTAACAAAAATAATCAAAAACGGAATCTTTTGGTAGACAGCTAGTGCACGGCATGTGATACCTAACTGCCATAATGAGATGGTCTGTCGTTATGCAGGTTATTGTAAGGTGGATAAGCAGTTACCTCAATACCTCTCTGCGACAATTTAACCGATAATTAATTTTTCCATTAAATTAATTATACTTAGTTTAATTAAATTAACTGAGTAGTTATTGAGAAAGTGCGATAAAAGAAATAAAAGGAAATGTATAATGTCAGGTCTCCTCGTTATGCTGGTAAGATATCATATGGGTTGTAGTAACTGTCTACCACAGAAGTTAGTCTTTGATAAATGCAGCTATAGACACTTTCAAAAGAGATTTTTTTAAATGTGTAATGTCTTAGTAGAAAATGTGCAGGATGTGTAGTCTAGTGTAAGATGCAATATACAAGTTTTCTATTTTTTTTTTTGTTTTTTTATTGAATGGCTTAACTAATTGTGGCACTATCCCATTGTGAAGTTAGGAGTATCTTTTATGTTACGGAGTGATCCATCGAAGGATGTCAAATATTAATTTTATATTTGGTTGAAGAAAGGAATTCGAACGAACGAAACCGTTGATTTACTCTGTACATACGTTATCTTCAATAGCTTTCTACGTTCATGATTGCGAAATAATTTTCACTAAGATGTGCGAATATGAATTAAATTTTCGCTAAATACTACATGTTATGCTAGTAAACAATAAAGCCATACACCTGGAATTAAAAAAAAATGATGATGATTATAATATATACGGGCTGTCCCAGAGTTTCCACTAAACCTTTAGGAAACCGAGTTTTCTTGTGCTATCTGAACAAAAACCTAATAACGAAATTTTACTCCTCGACCGAGTTAGATAAAAAATTAACATGGCAAGACTGAACATCTTAAAAACAAGCAAAATCGGCACTTATCACTTCACCGAGGACTGCAAAACTAAAATGAGAACAGGAAAATAAACATATATTTTTTTTAATTGATGTGAAGGCTCTAAATTATGATTAAAGGGATTGTTTTAGATTGTAACAGATTCTCTTCTTATTTTCATTTATACGTATAACATTCAAGAAAATTATTAAGGCCGATTATAGCAACGTATTATTTTTAATTTATTTCATTCATATTTCTACCGTAACGAGACGACTTCGAAGACATTGTAGCATAAGCGACTATGATTTCAACAAACATTTGTTAAAAGTCAAATGAATTTTTATTTGTAAATACGAAATATACGAATGATGATATTTTGTTATTTCTACTGTACGAGGTGTTATTTCTGACAAAAGAAACTCGCGGTTTTGCATACGGTAATTTATACTTTAAAAAAGGTATGTGCATTTTTATACGATTGTTTTTTATTTCGTTCGGTAGTTATTGCATAAAAAGTGTACAATGTTCTACTAGCAATTTAAATACACGGGCTAAAACTTTTCCTCTAGAAAACCAACGAATATCATGATGTAATGGCAAACAATTGTAGTTAGAATCCCTGCTGTTGTGTAATTCTTTGAAGATTCGTGATTTTAAAAGTTTAGTATCTATCACGAGATACATCCATATCCTCAATCTTAGAAACCTCAGTTAAGACGTTCCAACTTAAACGGCACAAAAACGGAAAGCTCTATTTTTGGCATACTGTATACAAGTACATTTCCCGAAGTTTAAAAAATGTTCTTTTCGTGCGAGTAGTTACAGAATCTGTCTAGGTTTTCCTGGAGCTCGTTATAATCTACAATCGATCCAATAGGTTTAGATATTTTAATCGTAAAACATAAAACTGGCACCTTTAATTGAAGATTCGTCAGTTGCCGAACTGAAAATGTGAATATGGTCTATATTTGTAATACTTCTTTAGAAAGTATGTTTTTTCCAAACTGTTTTTCTATGTTCTACTAACAACTCATTTGAGCTAATCAGCTGATTTTTATTAGGTAAATTCGTAATTCGCTGCGCCGCCGGAAACTTCCCCGATCCCACACGGTCCACTTAAATTTTATCAAACAATACTAGAGTATCGACCACACAAGTTTTATTGACCAATTTGGAACAGCTGTTTCGAGGATGCGTGGGTCCCAGTTATTAATCGTTTGTGGCCGAATGTTCGGTCATGCGGTTGTTAGTTAATTAAATTTGTGTGGTGCGGTGTGTGCCGATATTTTGTTGTTGTTTACTGTACTAGCTCACAGCCCTTGCTATCATTTTACCATTTGACACGACCATCAGGATCACGAACTATAAGCCATAGCAAAACGCGGTCTCCTATTCGAGGCTTATCATACTGTGTTCGTTGAACCACTGACAGTAACCGGCCTTTAAGGCTCTTCCTGTTTTTAATTGATTTCAAATAGATACAGAAGTTAAATATTTTAAATCGAAGCACTTCGTTTTGAAATATTTTGCACTAATTGTATTTCCTATACATAACTAAAAACATGTTTAAGCTTTCCAAAACTACAAAGCAATTTTTTTTTTTATTTAGTATTTCGCAAAATAAACTAAATGGTGCCGATCATCAATTTAACTACATTACCTCAGTAAATTTTCGAATCAATACGTTCATTGAGGGGAAGATTTCTGTCTTGGGCATTGACGGATGCTTTTTCTTTGAAATACGCTGTTCTTTTCTTCCTTTTTCCTACGTTGCGTTTTCTTTCGGCTTGAACGGATGTTAGATGCGTGTGCGGTTTTTGGGGAATTGTAAATTTTGCGGCGAACTTATCAGTTTAAATTGGTTAATACGCTTTTCGGATCAAGGTAGTTCACGGAGGTAGTTCACACAGTTACCGTATCAGTTTGTTTTTGTGAATTCAGAGTACTGTTCAAAGAAATCTTTTAAAGTGCGCAGGTTTTCATTTTTAATTTATACATGTGTAGCTTGGAGTCACTTGTAAATCTAAAGTAAGTCGGTAAGTATTTTATAGAGCTATTGCAATGATCTGTAATGATTCGCGTATATTAATGCAAGGGAAAGAGTGATCTTGTGAATTATTTAAGGAAGTTACTTTGGTTATTCTAAACAATGCATAAAAATAGCAGTGGCCACAAGTTATGTTTGGGTGAGATGCCGATAAGGTCCCGACTTTGTTATTTTATCAAGCAACAAAACCAATTTTTTCATTAATCCAAAATTTTATTCCACACAATTTATTATATTCTTCTCAAATTCTTCTGTAGCTGTAATAAATTGGGGTTTTTTCTCAATTGGCCGCTGATGGATAAGATGTTCAAGCAAAGAGACATCGGTAGGTTTCCTGTTGTATCAACCCACAAGTTTTCTATCGGGTTGATATTCGGTAATTGAGCTAGCCAAGAGACTACATTAATAATATTTTCGTTAAATGAATTTTGACCCTCCTCGCCGTGTGCTTTGGCACGTTATGTTGCTGGTAGACCCAACGAAGGGACATTTTTCCGTCCACGTGCTGATTAACAAACATCTTGAGTAAGAATGTAAGAAATTCCAAAAATCGGCTCCAGACTATACGAAGGGAAACTGATCCCTATCATACTGGCTGGGACCTCTATGTTTAATAGTTTTTTGTTGATAATTATGGAAGAAGTTCCGCGTGTTTGGAGGTAGTTGTGGAAACTTCATCACAATTGTTATATACTTTGGACTTATCACTCCAGAGAATTTTCCTCCATCAATGTGATATTCTTTTTCACAATATCTTCTGAGTCTTCTAGGTTTTCTCTCAGACTTTCTCTTACGGTGGCACTAGTAATGATAGGGTTTAATTCGCTAATACTACTAGAGCTTTACGTATTCCTTCAGTAGTTTTTCATTTGCCACCTCAATTTTCCTTTCTATTTTGCCAATTGATCTCATTTGCAATTTTTTTCAGCTGAGTAACATAGCACATTTTGTCTACATTTGTAGTTTTGATCTGTTGTAGGCATTTTTCAAATTAATGTTGTTTCTTGTACTGTGTATTACTATAATAATGAAAGACGTAGACGAGTTAGAATGCCACCGTTTTATCATAATACCGCGTTGCGAACCTTCTTCTTCTATCAAGACATTGCTATTTTATTGCATAGGGATATAATGCGCTGATACTAAACTTCGATAATTTCTTAAACGATTCGATGCAGCTTTTCAACACAGTGCCTCTGTTTCAGTGAAAAAATGCATTGAAAAAGAAATCCTAAAGTAAGAAAATTTACAAATTTCATTTTCTACTTGGCACTGCTATTCTTTTGCACGGATTTGTACTGTAAATGAGAAATTTAAAAATTATAGTTGTAATCAGCTAAACTTGGTGATACGATGAATATTTGTTTAATACATGTAAGCAATTCAGGGAAGTCCCGTCGAGTGCGCGGGTAAAATAACTTACAGATGCATTGCCCAAAATTCCAAGATATTCAATTAAGTAGGGGAGTTATCGCTCCAACGTGTAACACTGAGGCCAGGCAGTATGCACTCTATTTTTGAAACATTTGAGAAAAATTGCTGTCTTAATTTTTAATTTACTTAACCATATAAAGAGGGAGCGCTATGTTTGCTATTTTCGCTTTAGCAAAATGCAAAATGTTTGTTTTCTAACCATATTTTCAAAAGGTCGAGCATGTATCGTGTGCCTGTGTATTTGGCTATATTTCATGTTTTGCAGAATTTTTCTCTCCAAATATGTTTTATTTAACAAGTTCTCCTCTAAATTGATGATGAAAAGAATCATCTCCCGTTCACCCACATTAGGTAACTTGGTCTTAAATACCTGTTAATACATTACATTACTTTTTAAATAATTATTCACTATCTGGTTCGATTATATCATCATCTAACTGGCACATTTTTCTTTCTTCTTTAAGGACATGTTCTATACTCCAATTGACCGTAGTGACATTCTGGATTCCCTGTAGTAGAAGTACCCTCACATCTGCTAGCTTGAATGGGGTATTCTTAGTTGCCACTTCATTTTTTATTTGAGCCCACACTAACTCAATTGGGTTGAGTTCGCAGTGATAAGGTGGTAACCTCAATACAGTTTTGTTGCAACTTCTGGCCATCTCATCTATCGCATGTGTATTATATTGGTCTTTATTAAGGCGAATAAAAAGAAGAAGTTCAGATCGAACCATATCTTCATCGTACTCGATATTTTTTGATTTCAATCAAGCCTGCATGTCGAGTTTTCTAGATGTGGGAATTTTTTAAATTTTGCGACTATGATATGTAGCATTATCCATAACAATAACAACATTGTCTGGTAGTACTGTCAATATTTGATGAAACTATCTTTCAAACAAATCGGCATTCATTTCTTCATAATCGGTTGTTTTTTTACCTTCGAGCCCTTAAGCCTTTAACCTTTAAGCCATTCTCCACAAAGGAGCCTCAGATTCTATGTGCAAAATAATGAGGCGTCTTCCTTTCCCTGCATTAAACGTTTGCCGTCGACTTTTTACATTATCATCTGCCCAAATTTTTTTGTTTGATATGACCGTTTAGCCATGTTTCGTCTAAATAATAAATCGGCTGATTTTGGCGACGATAATCTTTTATTGTCATCAAGTACCTTTTTTTGCACATCACGTCACAAGTTCATTTTTATAAAAAAGGCTATGAATTAATTTCCTTGCAATTCTTGACAGTTTCATCGTAATCAGTAATTAATGTCTTCGAGAAGTTTGCTTAGGCGGGGTAACTTGTCTTTCTTGTATTCTTTTATGGTACGCTAGATAGTAGACTGTGCCACTCCTAAAAATAAGATATGTATATTGATGGTAATGTTTTGTAACACCAACCTATCATACTTGATATTCTTGCGACAGTAGCAGTAATTCTCATTTTGGGGTTATCAGTTCGAAGTTTTTTGAGTATATTCAATATGTTCTGCTTCTTTATCAAAGATAGATGCCCTAAGCTCAGAAATTTTCGCCTTCTTGGCGGGGATATTTGAGTTCCAGAAGTAGTTGCTACTTCCTTCATATCCACGAAAAACGCTGTGAAAATGTTTTATGAGAATATGTCAACCGATTAGTTTTCAGAAGAGCTTTTTTTATTATTACAACGCAAATTTAAGGAGAAAAATTAAATACAAACGCACTCAGAAAGAAACAGCTGTTGTAACAATATGGCGGCCGGCAATATATCAAATCTCCCTAGTGTGATTTTTGCCGAAAGCTGACCAATAGCAAGCGTATTGTTTAGCGCTTCAATTTAAAAACATTCCTCCGAATTAAAAAATAGAGATTAGTATCTTTTTTTTAGTATACTAAAATCATTAGGGATGCCAACAGCTGCATTAAATTAGGTTCCTTTTGGAGAACCAACCAGCCCAGGCAGGTATCGAATTTTCAGATCTTGTCATTCCCCCAAATATAAAATTAATTTACCACGACAGGAATCTTAAATGACCTGATGACATTTTAAGAAAGCGTCGTAGATAAAGTCTACGACATCATTGCGTACGTAGCATGATCTTCGTGTAGAATATTATTATATTGCTATCTCATATTTATAATAAAGTCAAGCAACTATTGGTAAGTTGAAAATCAAAGATAGTCGACGATCATTAGAACGCTAAAAATATAGTAATTTGACTAATTAGAAAAAATTCTCGATGTTTGTGTTTATAACTTACAGTTAGTATATTTGATAAATACTTATTCATATGATATCGAGTTATAGTTGGACATTTTCCGCAAAGTAATAATGTAATCTTAAACTCGAAGCAAGGTTGTGAATCATTCGAACACGCGTACCCGTCCATACAAGTTCAACTGAGGAGATGTTCTCTTACTTAACGATGGATTTGTAAATATTTATAGTTTATCTTGTTTTGTCAAAGATAGTGTCATTAAGTATTTAGATTAATCTGTTCAATTCTGGGAAATTGTTAGAGCAAACAATTAATATCAAGAGTTTCTTCTTTGAAATTGTACATTACTGATCTTAATATTATGGCAAGCTTAACATACGTATTTAGAGAGATTTTTCCGTGCAAGTCTGTTTGATCATTTAATATTCTAGTTTTTGTAATATTTAACAATGGAATGCGTTAACCCTGAAATATGGCGTCTATAGGAGATTATGTGGTGTGCCACGGATTAAACTGTTTGCTAATTTCGAGAATTGTTTGGCATTAAGTCGATTTTCGTAGAAGTGTCAATTTTCTATCGTACTGAAAACTCGAATGTAAATAATCTAATTCTAATTAAATAATTAGATCGAGGAGTTAAAGCGAGATTTTGGTCAGTTGGTTCAGATTCTTTATTATTAAAAACCTGAATATATTACGTAACATCAGTAAACGCATACGTTGTTTTTTCGGCTCTTGTAACTGTTCTGTTGCTTTCACATCAGTTTCAGTAAGTTGCAGGACATGTTCCAACAATTAACGTCTGGAAATCTTCTTGATATTCTCCAAAACACCCCATCGGTCGTAATATTAGGTGGAAGAAATTGAACAACGATGTTTTTCTTTTGGATGCGAAGGAGCATTATCATGTAGTAGAATTGGTTGTGTGTCTTTCTCGCGAGATACTTCGTCACATTCATCATAAAAGCAATTCTTGAACAAAAAGGCGTCTACCCAAGCGCTTTTTTGATTGTAATAGACTGGTAAAGCTTTCAATGCTATATCTTTTAATGCTCTCGGCTTTGCAGATTTTCCGATTAATAATAAAGGACATTTGTGTCTTCTGGAAGTAAACATCACTCTTTCTTTACCTCGTTTATATCCTGGTGCTGCAGGTTCTAAATTCGATGCCAAATTTTTTGAGAGCAGCATTTTATAGTTCAGCCCGCTCTCATAGCAATTATAAATTTGGTCATGAGTATAATTACCATTTTCAATAAACTCATCAAACTCTGTGTTAAAATTATCAACTACATTCATGTCTGCAGATAACTTCTCACCGCAAATGCTCAATTGACGGACCCCTTCCCTTTTTTTTCAGCGATCTTGCACTTGCCGTGAATTCGTCCATGTTCGGCAATCCGAACTCTTTAGCAAACTGCATTGCTTTGGCTTGCGAAATTGGTCCAGACAATGGGATACTCTTTGTTGGGTAAACCACAAAAAAATGATTCGCCAATGTTCTCAAACTTACTTTTTCTACCACTCGAAGATTTGTTTGGTGCACTACTGTTCTATTTTCACCCTATTGCGCTTACAATCTCCTACAGTGGTTTTTCCTATATTGTAGAAAGCGGCAATACTTTTATGGATTCATCCTGATCAAGTTTTTAAGGAGTTTCAAGTATGCATATCTATAACAATCTTTTATGCACGTATTTGTTAACCCACATGTCGACTGAATACATTTGGTTAAACTGGTATAACCTACAGAATTGTAGAAATTTAAAAAAATGCTTTCTAGGCCGATTTAGTGACACGGCTTGTATAAAGCGGGCACTTTTTCGTTAGCAGCTCAGGTAAAGCGGAATGCCTTTTTAAAGCAGCCAGCTCGGATAATCGGGGCTTTATTGTACTTATAACCCAACGTGTTTATAATGTCTACTAAATTTTTATAATAAAGGAATATACACGAAATAGTGTTGTGTTTCTTATAACAGTGAATATACGTAAATACAACATAAATACGTAGAATTGTCAAAAATTAAATAAAAAAGTTTCCAGCACCCAAAGTAGTAACTTATCATTACTTTACTATGTAGTTTATACTACTATATTTAGTAAAAAATATGCTCGTCTTGAATTCACAGTTAGGATGATAATTGCCTATCTGTTTATTTTGAAGCTTAGCCACAGAATAACATAAAGATATAACACGTACTACAGTAAGATATAGTATCAAGAAATTAAATAGTACGTCTATAAGCGACGTACAAACTCTTGTAAAAATACTAAAACTAGTAATATACCTGATAGTAACAAAGCCACGGAACACTTTGTACATCTGATATTATGACAAACTTTAAAGCTTATATACCCCATTGGGCCGTCACCAACACTTTTTACAATAATAGTTTATAACCCTAGATGACGTTTTAGTGTGAAATTGTAACGTAGTACAAATTACATTTATAAATAAACCGTGTGAGATACTGGTTAAGTCGGGAAAGTTGAAGGGAAGAGTTCAAAGTTTCTCACAAATTTTTTTATTCCAAATTAGGCGACCGGTTTCGTGTCTAACAAACATATCAGTAGGCCAAGGTAAAAGGCAATACCAGGACAGGTTCATTGAAGTGTGTGTAAGTACTATAAAACATCTTTTCTCTGCTAATTAATTATTAAGAGAAAAAAGGAAAAAAGGTTTCTAAGTTAACTACTATTTTCGCAGGCACATAAATAAACTTGTCCTGGTATTGCCTTTTAGCTTGGCCTGATGATGTGTTTATTAGACACGAAACCGGTCGTCTAATTTGGAACAAAAGGATTTGTGAAAAATTGTAGGGCTTGTACCAATTTAATTACAAATACAACGTCGGTAACTTCCTGTAACCAAGACCTAGCAAATTTTCCGAAAACTTGCGCTATGTGAAGCTTTAACACGCGTTCATACACCTTTCAAATTCAGGTTTCATTAAATTGGAAATCCCTTCCAACCCTTCCACCATAATATTTTTTCTGCTGAGCGTATGGCGGTTAAAAACATACTGTTCCTTGAAGTGAGTTAACTGAGAAATTGGTTTCAACCAGAGTAAAAAAATTCGTTCAAAATGCTTATAGTAGAGTTACAACTTTGACTACAAACTGATCTGCGGAGACTTACACAATTTGGAAATTAAACGTTGTAACAATTTTTTACTTCCAAAGTTGAAAATTGTCCAGACGAGCTTAAGTTTAATCCAAAGGCAAAATTTCCAGATGATGTGCTGATCTGATGCGCTAAAAATAACAACACTATGCGCGTTAATTACGAAATTGAAATTTATTTTTTTTACCTTATCTAGTATTATTATGCGAAAATTATAAGGGTAATAGGATTTTTACTTGTCAGTTGAAAGATTGAAAATTACCGGGAAGCTTAGAGCGAGTAAAAACTGGGAACTAGAACATTTCAAAAATTCCAAAAGTAGATCTGAGTATCCTGGAACTAATAAAGAGTGTTCGTTATTAGTCTTATGAATTCGTATCTGGTGGGCGTACGAACTGGCCAGCTTGCAATCCCGTCCTTAATGCAATAGAACATCGCCGGGACAAACTAGGAAAACAGATTCGGGCACGTGTATGTACAAAAAGCTTGGGTCAAGTTGCTGCTGCGCTCCAACCAGAATGGAGCAATTAGACCAAAGTGATCTTAAATTCAATTAACCTCATGCCGAGACGTATATAAGCTGTTGGAAGGCCGTGAGGAGGAAATACTCATTATTAGTTGCAATTACTACTCTAAAATTTTATTATTATTATTTAGTTTAGTCCCAAATAATCTAATATAATTCTATAAATTAATTTGTTTTTTCTTGGAAGATATGCTTTTTATTGAATTTCATCTATTTCCCTTAAATTTAATTTAATCACCAACCTTAAGATTATATTTTGAAGAAATTGACCACAACTAATGAATCTTAAAAGAAGTCTTATTCAAATAATTCGGATTTTTGCGATAAGATCGATATGCAATAATTTTGCAATTTACCAAATGAATTACTTAATTCTACTCGTGATGTTTCCTTTCTCTGCGTAAATTAGATTTAGATATGGCCATCATGCACAGTCGCATATAACAAAGTGTAATCTATTAATATGGCTCGATCTTTAACCCAAAACACGCTCTCGTGAGTCATCTTCATCATTGTTTATCGGCTATTTTCAGTGAATTAAAAAGAAAAGTAGTTATTGTATTCATGCGCATCGACAGTATGACTTCTTTTTGAACACTTGATAATACACTGCAATATTCAACGTACATAATTACACTCGTCTATTTGCTTTGCTGGTGTTACTACTGGCAGTAAGTGGTGAATGTCGTCTCTATTAGACTCGAAAACCATTAAAGTATTTACATTATAATTAGGAGAGGACGTAATATAAATAATGGGTGGTCGTTAGTAAGGATGTATGTGATTTGTTTTTGGAAATTTGTAATTGATGGTATTGTTTGAAGAGTAACGGTGACGTAATGTCAACAACGTATTAAAATCGTACAATCGGTTCTAAAAAGCCCTCATACATCCAGTTGTAAGTCAGATTTTTTTTTATTGTTAATTATGATGATATTTGTCTTGAAATCAACGTAAAAAAATTATAAACTTCTAATACTAGACGAAATGGCTTGTACTTACTTTAGAATATCGTGATCAATACAAGCTTTGATGTTTTTTTATTCTGACAAATTCTCTAATATGAAAGCATTGGTCTTGTAGGGCTAAAACGTTATATTCTTGTAGAAAAAATATACCGCGATAGAAAAGTCCGTAGTATAGTGTCCGCTAAAATAAATGAGTACTGTTGCAAACTTTGTTCACTATCGAAATGCGTAGGTATAAGAGCGGAGAGTCGCATAGTACACGACGACGGGAATTAATCACTTTTTACCATGAAAGGTTCGCACTCGAATCTACTCGTGAATATACTTCTTTCCCTAATTCATTATTCTTGCCTCTATTGATCTTTTGCTCGTTTGTTATTTTTAATTTTCTTTATTAAATAGTTTTTTTTTAATTATGATCTTATAAACTAGGAAGTCGTTAAGTGGTATTACTTTGGTGGCAATACTGCAGTGACTGCTTATTTGAACATCTGTTATAATAGTAGATTCAATTGAATTTCTGCATATAGAAATACTACTCATTTTAACACAAAGTACTATTAGCAGATGTACAAGCATGAAATGCGGATTTTTTTCTAAAAAAACATGTTAAATTCGGAAGAATAATAAAAAGGGCTTTATTATCAGTATGCTCCATCGCTTTTTATACATTTTTCCCATCTTTCGGGCATTTTGTGAATATCACCCAGTAAAAATCTTCAAGCCATTTCTTCGTACGAACCAAAGCGCTGCTCAGCAAGTGCGTGACCTATCGATGCAAACAAGCGGTAATCGGAAGGAGCCAGGTCTGGTGAGTAAACCGCATGGGACAGAAATTCCCAGCTGAGTGCTTCCAACGTGTCGCGAACCGGTTTTGCCGTATGTGATGGAGCATTGTCATTACGAAAAATGACTTTATGTTGCTTCTTTCGGTATTCTGACCTTTTTTTAAGCAGCCAACGGTCTTGTCTGTCGTTTAACTCATGTGGTACCCATCTACCGGTCTTCTGAATCTTTCCCATCTCCCGTAGTCCATAGGAAACAGCTTGTTGACTAACGTCCAATTGCTCGGCGAGTTGTTTTTGTGTTTCCGAATCATCTCCGTCCGATAATGCTTGCAATTCCACATCTTTGTACTTTTTTGGAGGTTTTCCACATTCCTTATCTACAACATCGAAGTCACCACTTTTAAAACGCCGAAATCGGCATGATTCAGCAGCAGTTTTCTTCAAATGAAAACAAAAAATTAAGGGTGTCCGCGAATGCTCTTTGTTCGGTATAAATTTCGACATATTGAACATAACAACACAACACTATGCACACACTTTTCCAATTTATCACTCGTGCGCGTCTGACACAACAAAATAGCGCAGTGTCAAATCTTTATAGCACCAACTACATTGGTGCACCATATGTTGTCTGAAATCCGCTTTTCATGTTTGTACACCTGGTACTTAAATTTCAAAAACACGTATTCTTGTTTTGGAAATAAATTTACTTTTAAAAGTGTATTTGCTGTAATTTTTGATAGATTAAATCATCCAGATTTTAACCGTCAGAGCCGTCACTACACGTCGCGTTTTAAATTCCTCCAAAGACGTTCAATGGGACGCAATTGAGCTACATTGGATCAAAATACATAATTCCCGTCGAAATGGTTTTTATTTTTGATTTCTTTAATTATTAATTTCTTTAATCTCGTTCTTATGCTTATTCTTATTTTTCGTAAATTGCGGCATATACAGAATTGCCAGATAGATAAATATAAGCTTGAGAGTGGTCTTTATAGAAACCAACCATACCAACAATCGCTGCTGACATTTTTTGTAAATCACTTCACAATCCACTTGGTTGCCTTTTTTGCAGTAATAATGTTTGTTATTTGTAGTATCACTTCCACCGAGTGTGAAAAATTATAATAATATCGACACCATTTGAAGGGGAAAAATTCACTTTTAGCAAGCTGTCTTAACTGACGTCTTTGGTCTTCTAACCGCTTTTCAGATTATCTTGAGGCAGATTTTCTCGTAACAAGTGACATTATGTTCCTTAAATGCATGCTCATAATCCTGTCTTCTTCGAAGCCATTTTTCTTGCTGATCTTGAATCTTTCTGTCAACATCTATGTTCAAGTCGACACGCTTGCAAATGTTGTCAGTTGACCTCTTAGGGGCACCCATTGCATAAATGTGATCTACCGTGTATAATTTTTTGAAGTTACGGTCCTTTTTATAGAATTCAGCGATCATTTGGCGACGTTGAGTTTGAGTTAAGTTTTCCATCACTTTTATTTTTGTCAACAATCGCCAGAAAGGTTGTTAATGTAAATGTCAAACACTGACAGTTATTTAACAAGATCATAGCATAGCAAATATAAAATTGTCTTGCCCTACTTATGTTACCACCATTAAGAATTTGTGCCAATTTTTTAAAATCTGCACTGATATCCAGTACGTACAATAGTGATTTTGAGGAAGGAAGCGCGTAAATAACGCAGCCCTAACGTTATTCATTATATGTACGGGAACATTGCTTCGAGACGAGTAATTTCCAACGCGGTACATAATTCACAAGTTTGTCAAATACATATTTAGAATAAATTAAAAGTAATGACATGTAAATATTAAAGCATTAGATGATTTCATCTAAAATAGGGGAATGGCACCAATCAATTAGTTTATAGTTACAATTATACAAAAATTAATGTTTTCATATACGGAGTTGAGCAAAACTATATAAAAACAAAAATAGCCCTGGAGTTTGGTACATCTAAATAAACATTATAATCACTCTTACCTGGCAGTGTATTTTGCAATATTGATTGAAGCTGAATTTTATTGCTAAAATTTACGTACTTATATAATTGTTTCACACGTTCAAGTATTTGCTAAGATGTAAGGTGGGAATGCTGGCAAGATAACTTTTTAGTTGGTTGCAATAGAGAAGAAATTGTTAATTGCGGAACCTTGACTGCCATCATGCGCTAAAGGTAGCTTTACTTTGCTCATAAGACTCATCTCATAAGTTAAACATCAATCGTCTGTGAAATCAATCTTAAAAGTAATTAACAATTCTCTAGTTAGATTTTAATGTGCCTTTGTGATAATTTACACATTTACATCTAAAAATGTTTTAATAAACTCCTTATTTCATATGCCATATGTTCATAGAATGAGAATGATAACATATCTGGAGTAATCGTGTCATAGCTAAGGGCATTTTCCTGAAATCGCAATATCTAAAGGTATTTTTAGTACGAACAAGAGATTTGTATATAACCCGATAAGATCGACATACGAAGAAGGTTTGAAATGTCCATACAAAGTCAGAGAGATGGCACTATTGGTACGTAACGAAGTTATTGTCAGTTAGTAACATCTCTTGGAGGAACTCACGTCGAATGTCTAGCATATTGCTTTATTATTCTGCATTCGTTTGGATCTGGAAAGTCGAATGATTTCCAAAAAAAATGGATAAAAGAGAGTTTCGTGTGTTGATGAAACATTGCTAGATGAAAGGCAAATCACCTCAGGAAGCCAAAGAGAAGCTTGATAACTTCGATTAATAAGGTTTATAGGTGGTTCTAACCATTTTTGAGCGGACACATGAGCACAAGAGGCGCTGAACGTTCTGGGCGCCCTGTTGAAGATGGGCGATAGAGGAGTTAAGATGCGTGAGATTGCTAGTGCTGTGGGCATCTGAAGTGAACTGGTGCATACATTTGAACATGAGAAAGTTGTCCGTAAGATAGTTGCCGTGATTGCTCACAATTGAATAAAAACAAAATTTTCTGACGTGTTATTAAGACAATTTATGCCTTTTTCTGAGTAATCCACATAACTTTGTGCGCCACTTCATCACTACATACATTACAATACGTCTGAGACCAAGGAACAGCCCAAACAATGAAGTTTGTGGCGAGTGTTTTTTTGGATTGTCAAAGAAAGTAATCTTTGTCATTTATTTGAAAAAGAGTAATATTAAAATGAGTACAGGTACATATTATGCATCGTTATTGTACAACTTGGAAACCGACTTACAACAAAAACGTCCACCATTAACCCACAGAAAAGCCTTTCTTCACGGTAACGCATCGGATCATTGCTCTGGAGATAAGCTCGCAAAATTGATGGAATTCGATTTCACATCTCCTCTTTAGATATGAATTCTTCGGGCTGCTACCAGTTCCCCATATTTAAAAATTGCTCGAGGGAAAAAGATCTTATTTAAACGAAGATGTAACTGCGGAAACGAATATCTATTTTGCAGAATTGGACCAATCCTATTATTCGGAAGGAATATAAAAACTAACAGATAGTTTACTAGTTTCTATTCCGCTCTAAAGTTATAAGCTTGAAGTAAAAGAATGAAGACAGTGTAAAAGAAGAAGAACCTAACAATTTCAACAATCCAAGCCAGCATTGGAATCTTCTCCAACGTGATATCAAGGTTTCGTAGTGCAGACAACTCAGAGACATCTCCCTGTCTTTTTTGAGAAGAAAAACAGTCTTGTTGTTTTGTTACGACGTTAATGGCTTGATGGAATGAATTTGAACCATTTGAACCAATTGTCCCCCTTCTAGTGCTGTTGGTTATGCAGTTTATATGAAGGAGACTTATGCAAACATGACGGCCCTCCTCGATACAATCAAATATCTTGCGTTCTAAAAGTCCTCACAATACTCTTAGGAATGCAACAGGGGTACATTAAATACTGCTACTAAATGTTCTTTCACCCCTACATATACAGCTGGGTTTTATGAAAAAGTTTGTCAAAGGTATGAATCAAGAAGGGCGCGATGAAAAACTTTGTCAAAGGTATGAACCAAAAGGAAAGGTCTTTAAGTATTTAAGAGACAAATTTCCTGTATTAAGATGTAAAAGTTAAGGAGGCTATTTTTGTTGGACCACAAATTCGACAAAGGATCCTGCGTTTGCTCGAGTTTTGGATGGGAAAGAAAAGGAAAAGAGACGACAACTACACTTAGTTTTTGATTGTACTTCTGCAAAAATACCATCAACTTGGATACAACATGCTTCTGAAAATCCATTTTCTCCACTTCCACCTAGGCTTTTTCCCTCAGAGTTGTAGAGCTACCAGTAATGAGCATGGAGAAAGATTCCAGCAGGATGTTTCTTTAATGCAACAAAGATACCAGGGCCGTTGGAATGCAACAATGCTTGCGGATTACTGCTGGATTGTGTGTAGAGATGGTCCGGAATTTACAAGAGAATGTCACGAAGCCACCACATGATTCTCTTTAGACCCAACCACCATTCTTCCATCAATCTAGAACGTAATTGCCATTAACAAAATTGAAATGGACTTTCAATTTCTTTGTCATATTCGTTCTTTCTCGAGATAAAATTGATGGAATTTGATTCATGAAGTAAATGAAGACTTCAAAAGACATTTTTTTGTTGGGCAGTGTAATTAATTTCAACAAACTTTAGTTGGTATAAAGGAAAAATATGTTATGGCAGACTGCGGACCTAATACTAATTTCCTCAACATCGCCAGCTTTTTCTTAATTTTACCGGTTCTCATTATCCCAATAAAAACTTGTTTTAATTGCCAGCGATCGTTACATCCAATTGATGCGGAGTATTATCATATGTAGAAAGGTCACCTAAAGGCCAAGGAATTTTACAAAATTCTTTCCGTTGCGCGTTGAAACTCATAAGATCGTAAAGCGATCCAAAAATAATTCAATTATATCATTTAGCGTATATACTCTATTCTTATTTATCCTATTTATAGCCTTCTGGAGATTAAATTGTTTACATTCGGACGTAGTAAAAAAATTCGAACGCAACAGACTGTTTCCCTTTCATAAATAATCCAAGTATGTATTTATGTATATTTAACTATTTTTATATCTATATAGCCTTATCTGCATAATGCAGTATTTATTATGTAGCTTAAACTTCCATGAGATATTTGTAAAAAAAAAAAGTTAAATATTTCATGAATAAAGGATAGATAATCGGGTACTGTTCTTAATTTCATGGAGTATTTAGGGTGAGAAATATGCGGCAAGTAAAACAACTATTAGTTGGTGATAAAATATGTCGTTAGTGTTACTGTGTTGGTTGTACTGAAAACGACATAAGTGCTACGCATTATTGAAACATAACCATAACGTGCTGTTAATTCAACTATTGCGCACCTAACTTGCCTGTTATTCTTCATTTTGCTAATAGATTCTGGTGCTATTACCTGTACCTGCAGTGCTGTATCAGTTAGGTTAGTTTTAACTATTAATACTACGCTCAGGTTTTAATAAAGTTTCTGTTGAATTTAGTTATCTGAATTTTTGAATAGTGTAGTTTAGAGGTCTTTTGTAGGGTTAATATCGCTAATTTAGCGGTGATTCTTCCAAACCTTTGATGCCACCATATGTTAGTTTCAATGACCAAGGATTTTTTTTTGTTTTTATTTATAGCTTTCTAGAGTAACCCTGGCCAAAATGATGAAAGGTAATAGTGGTGTTAATATAGGTTTAGCTAGTGAAGGATGTATCTTTACAGTTTTTATGTATTTGCCTTAATTTAAGCTGCTCACATAATCTGATGTTGACAACCCCTTGCTTCAAAAACGTTTTCTTGTATAAGTATGTGAGATGTTGGGTTGTTACAAAATCGTTGAGATGAATGATGAAAGCGACACCAATAACCAAACAAAACAGGGTGTAAAGAAGTAAAATATAAAGTTCTTTTTTTTCACCAAAAATATCTCGCTCTACAGTTAAATAGTGTTATAATCCTTCACTCAAGCCTTCTTGTATTGCATGACAACAAGATCACACAAATTAGCAAGCTTGGATAATCGAATTTTTACCAAACATTTAGAATGTAGGCTTATTTAATGGGTAACTGGGTAGGAGTACGATAAATAGGAGCCTATTTAATAAACTACTTTAAATTTTGACCATTTTGTGTAATACGCGCCTCTAACCTTCGTGCAGTCCATGGGAGGCAATTAAATGTTTGTCGCAACATCAATGGGGCATGAAGATACTTTCTCGCATTTAGAGTGTCTTCATAAAAATAAAACCCTAATAATCTGTCGCCCATTAAAGCACACCAGACGTTAACACCCAGGACGATGATGATTCGATTGATGATTCGTCTCTCTTGTCCAGAAACATTTATTTTGTTTATTAACGACGCCACTATCAGTAAAGTTTGTTTTGTCTGTCCACAAAAAACAACAGCGAAACGAGATCGACGACTTACGGCAGAAGATAACCAGATGCCCAGCTAAGAACGACCGTTACTACAGTAAAAGAGCGCTTCTTCACGGCGGGTATAATAAACCAACAAAGCGGCCTTGTTTGTTCTAAAACAAACGTTCAATTCGGACAACAGATGAATGGATGAAAGTTTTATGGACCCATGAGACCAGATATAAATTAGTCGGGTCGAAATGCATAGTTTTGTTGGTTATTTTGTTGGTGTAATAATGGACGATTTAATTAAAATTATAGGAATGAGAAAGGAAGAGTACTTAAACATTCTGCAAAATAATAGTATCCCATATCCAGCGGAATAACGATTCGACTTCAAGCGCACCCCTAATATATGCAAAAACGTTCTAGAGGAGGAAACAACGGTAAATAATGTTAAAGTAATAGTATGACCTCTTCAGAACCCTGACTTATCGCCCATTGAGTTTTTGTAGGGCGAGCCAACAAGATGGTCAGCAACTCTGGAATTATTTGCAGAAGGTGTGGCAACTATAGTTGGAGACTTTTGACAAACCTTTGTACTATTTTAGGATTCTTTTCCTTGAATTCAATATCAGAAATGGCCTACCGAAGTGATGCTTGTGTCTCCTCCACATCTTTTTGGTATAGATGGCAGAATTAATTTTGAGCCTTTCTAGTTCGTGCAAATGCTTCTATTTCTATTCTAAGGCTACCTAACATGTCAATAAACCTGCCAGTATTCTGAGATCTTCTTTGCGAAAAGATGGCACTGGCCTTGCTATCTTTGGCTAGCTCGATATGAATACTATTCCCTGATTTTGCCATGGTATTTTTTGTCGGTAAGATGCCGTTTGCTTTTCCCCCAATTTTTCCTAATTTTGTACTTCAGGTGATTCTCTTGGAGATCATAGTGGGAACTGGAGCGATTAAGGACATATTCATTTATTTTTGCCTAGCTTGTTGATCCTTTTATTTCCCACGTCCTCTTGATGACCCACCGTAAGGTCATGTGGTTTTTGCATTTTAATTAGTTGAAGTTCTGTACACGTGTGCATCAGGTCGCAGTCATATGGATTGATATGCCATAGGCTTTGAGAATGTCTGTGAAAATATCTAGTTGCACCTCGTATCTTATTCTCAAGGTTTTTCTAGGAATACTGAAATTTACTTTTGGAATAAAATTAGTTTGGAACCACATGTACTTTTACTACTATTCTCGAACTATCCATGTACAATGTCAAAATTCGGGATTTCTCGTGGGGCGCATTGCGATATAAATCACGAAGATCTAAAAAATATAAAGCAACATGAAGCATTCATGTTGAAATTCAACACTCATATTCCCTTATTTAAATATAAAAACAAAAAAAAAAACAGTCAACATATACTTACACGTAATAATATTTCCAATAACTGATTCTTAGAATTCGTGATGGTAATGTTAGTAAAATAATTGAAAACTACATTTACATTAAAAAGGGGAATAACTACCCAAATTCTTGGAAAATATTGCGAAACTCTTATAATTATTCTTTACAGAAATGCATACCAAAAAAAAGTATACGTGTTATTAATATAGAACGAGGTAGAGTTCATTCTTTCTTACGTTTGACATTAAGAGCGAATACATGAAGTGTTTATAGTTAGAGGTATTTCGTTTGTCGCCACAATCTCATAGAAAATAATTAAAAACTTGCACCTTGCGCTCCGTGTCGATGTTATTTTAATATAGGGTAGAGGTGATACTAGTTGGGGGCCAAATCAGGTGGATATAGCGTTGGGGATCAATACGTCAGTATGTTATAGTTACGAAATAGCTAATGAATCGTTTCAGAAATAGCGACAAAACTCAATATTTAGCACTCAAACTATAATCACGCTCCGCTAGAAAGCTGCTTTTAGGTATAAATCTAAAACGAGGCAGTAGTTCTCAAACTCTTCGATTTTAGGTGCAGTGATGTGCCCATACAAATAATTGCAATGTTTACAGAACATTTTAAATTCCTTAACCGGTTTTCTTTTTTCAAAATATTCAAAAATTTTGATACATCTCTTATTTTCTTAAAGCAAAAAATATTTTTGAGTTAAAGCAGTATAAGTTGTAGTTAAACGGGATGAGTCGGCGGTGACGGGTCAAACTCGAGAAGTGTATTGTACACGTGAAAATAATCCAGAAATTAAACTTATTCTCATTTGTTTTATAGCGCAATTAAAAAAATAATCAAGCATTCTTGAAAATTGTCAACATTTTCCGTTTGCTTTCCGAGTTAATACGTCTTAAATTAAATAATAATATTCTTGCGTTGATTATCCATGTAAAACAAGTCAGGTACCTATTAATTCTACATTAATAGTTTTGTTCTCTTCTTATCACATATGATGTACCGGCCCTCTAAATTAATCCTTTTGAGGTTCGAGATAATTACAATAATTTTGTTATTCTGATATACGTCACTGTCAACGTATTGTGACAGTGATTTAACGTTTATTTTCGAATTTGTACATTGTTTTGTTAGAAAATGCCAGGCACTTATTCAAATTTAGAATATGCAAATATGGTGTTTGTTTATGGTTTTTGTAATGGTTTTGTAATGTTTATCAGAGTATTCAATAAACCGTGCGAGACCGGAATGTTTCCCGGTACTAACGTAACATACGAACGAGTTACTCATCAAGGTTTACAAGAACCCTTCGATTAAAGAATGTTAATGTGTGAAATTTTGTTTATTTGTAATTACGCTAGAACTTGAAAACAAATGAAAATCAGGATAAGAACATACAAGTTTCTTTACATTATTTTCACGTGTAAACTACATTCCCGGTGTTTGGTCCGTTCCTCTCGACTTACCTTGTATAGTATGTCCTAGAAAGAATAGGTTTACTATAGACATCTTCTTCATCGTTAAATATCGCCGTGATGACTTGCCTGACTTCCACTTCGACTAGATTTGTTTGAACATTTGTATTGCTGCACATTTACATCAAACTTTTTAGGGATCTTAATGTCTTAATGTTGCCTTCTCTTCGGGAATTGTGTAAATATGGAATTTTTCTAATATTTAATGCACAAAATGTGTCACACTGTTCATTTGTTGAAAACCTTAAATATTTATCAATTGATTAATCAAAGATAGGTAGTGGTGTAATATTTCGGAGAACGTCATCTTGAATTATATTTGTTATCATTTGTAAGTGGGCCTAATTAAATTAAATAATTTTTTTATAAATCTTTATCTAAATGGCCAAATTTTCTCAGTCGGTACACAAAACTGTAAGATTTTTTTTCAATTTTAATAAATCTATAATTGTCAATGAAATTAATGATTTCACTTAAAGTACATTCGCTACATATTTTAAGTAAGTTCTTAATTTGAATCAGATAATTGGTAAGCTAAAGGGTTTTCCAGTTAGCGCGTCAGAACTTTCAAATGGCACACAATAATAACTGCAAGTGATCATCCTGTAATCTTTTTTTTTATTTTGAAAACAGTTGATGTCATTATGATTTGAAATAATATCGCTTAAATTCCTTCCACGACTTCGCTCGACGGTATGCATTTTGGTATAGGTTGAATGTTCCATTTAAGTTCGGGAATTGTTTCTGGCTTATTTTTACAAACCAGAGATTTCACGTGACTACAGCAAGAGGTCCAAAGGCGTGAAATCGCATGATCTTGGTGGCCAGTTGACGTTAACATTTTTCGAAATAATGTGTTGCAATAGAACAATTATCTGGCAAGATGTGTGATACATCGTACCGTTTTATTGGAAGAAAATTGTTTATTATTTATTTTTTTAGCATACTCTTATATCAGTACTAGTAACGCGATTGTCTTCAAGAAAATAGCGCCCCATCACTCCTTGAACCTAAAAACCGCACCACAAAATGAGGAGAAAGTGTTTCTTGAACATTTTTTCGAGGATTTTCGTCAGGCGAAATCTTACGGTTATACTTGATTAGAAACCCATTGAGCTAGACATGTGCTTCATCGGAAAACAACATCTTTTTTGCAATACGCGGACCGGCTTTCAATTGGTCAAGAGCCCAGTTCGTGATACTTTGACGCAAACGTTTCGACATTTGGCTTCAGAACTTGAATAATTTGACCTTTCAGATAGAGATCTGCATGCAAAATTCCCTACGTAGTCGTCTGAGAAAGTCCGAGTTCTTGAGAACTATGTGGAATAGAGAGGTTCGGATCATTTCTTACATTTAACTTACAGCAGCTATATTGACCTAAGCGACGCTCTAATTTTGATTTATTTGCAATTTGTTGAGCTAGTTTGTCGAAACTCTTGAATTAAACGATAAAGAGATCGTTCGATTGCGTTGAACATAAACTTTTCTGTCTAACTTGGCACAACGTCATTTGTTATCGATATTTAACATCTACATTTCAATGCAAAAAATAACTTTACAAATGTCGCCCGGAAGTCGAAAGTCATGGCCAACTGTGATATTATATATGGAAACCTATATTTTTTCTTGTATTAACGGATTCTACTAGGCATTTTAAAGTCAATTTTATAAAACATCTTCTTACCTATCGGTTACCGTTTTAGAGTTACTTTGACTTTTGTGAAAACAAGCAAAAAAGCGTATGATGCATTAAAGACGTGTAACATCTGTACAGTAAAAGGTAGGAAGCTTTTATGTGAATTGAATTGAAATAAGAGAGGGGAAAAAGTAAAAAAAAAACTTTCGGTTTTCTTCCACGTCCACCTGGAGGTGGTAAGCTTATGGGACAACGTGGCCGCGTAGCTCAGACGGCGACGGCCGTAGGTCGCAAAAAACCGTGAGAGATTCTGGCTCCTGCGGCAGGAGCCACTTAACTATGAAGGCGCCACCCACTAGACACAAACTCCCTAGTCGTCCACGGTCGTGAGCAACCGAGGATGCTGCCAGAATAGACGCAAAAAAATTAACAAAAAAAAAAGCAAACTAAATAAATAAAGGTCAAGAAAAGTAAGATTGACAGTTAGTTTAATTTTTTTTACGACAAAAAGGTAACTTAATAAATTCTTTTTAAATAGTTAGAATCCTTAGCTAACTAATATATTTGGCCTGAGCCTAAATCGGGGTCTCCCCATATACCCCCCTCAAGATCTTGCGGGTTTACAATTATTACAAATTTTGGCCTCTTTAAAAGAAAAACAATAAGTTGATTCAAAGCGGCCGCCTGGTCTTTCCAGCGAGTGGAAGGTAGGAAGAGACGTCAGATGTGTTCTGTTTCCAGCATCCGGTAGTTAGGCCGGTATACGCACTCAAACGAACCAAAGTTTCGGATCTTGCGCCCTTCAATAAATCGGCTGAGCGAGTCTGGGTTAAGTTACACCCTCCACAAGAACTCTAAGGACGGAGAAATTAACCGTAGAACGGAGATTGACACGAAAAGGGAAAAGCTCATGAAAGTACATCCCTAATCTAAGATTAGAGTTCTTCCGTACAACAGAGTTGGGCCTACTGGCGAAGTTTGCAGTACACTAAGCCGTAAAAAAAAAACTACGTCACTCGAGACGGTGTTCGGAATTCAAAGAAAACTCACACAGAGTGCACTAAACACTTCCTCTGGGTATTAAAGCCGCAAAATTAGCGAACGGCCTTCCACGAGGCAATATTAAATTTAGTACACCAGAGAAAACTTCGGAACACGCCCAACTCGTCAAATTACTTAACGGAAAAGAGCTTCAAAATTGTTAATTCTCACGTTCTAGAATATATTAGTTTTTGCGATGAAACATCACACAAACGGACCAATCGGAGAAACTATCATAAAATACCTAAAATGGGTCAGGTTACGTCCTCTATTGCGGAAAAGATTTCTTTAAGAAATTTAAATAAGTAAAGAGAAATGGTATCAAAGACACTTATGTAAAATCTTCCGAGAGTTATCGAAGCAGTACATGAAATAAAAATGTTGCAAAAACCGATCAAACAGAATTTTAATAACGATAATTCGCACGGTGCAAAATGGGTTGCGTATCTATAAAACAGGTTGGAAATGCATTGGAGGGGGAAAGTTCGCAAGATTATCAAAATACAGGTGGTTGCAAAAGTTGCACGTAACACACAGACCAATATAATTGGACAGATCAGTTGAGTGTGGATTGATATTGTTCAGTGATGTTCCGTAATCCCTACAGATTACATCGTGTCAATTTCCCAAGAAAGCACACATTTTCTGAAAATCACTAGTCCCAAAAGAAGCGATAGAGATAGGTATAAGAACGCTTATGGATTTTCGATAGAGAATTCAATTCTACATCACATGGCGTAAAAATATACAGGGCGTTCCATTTGAAAAAAATGCTTTTAGTACTAAGGAGTTACGCCAACGCAACCTCTGGTTGTGAGGCATCCTGTATTTCGTGGTTAAATACTAGAGTACCTGTACCCTCCACAATTCGCATAAGAGCTTTCTACTTTTTACAGTATAGATGTTACACGTCTTTAATGCATCATACGTCTTTTTGGTCTTTTTCACAAACGGCAAAATAACTAAAACGGTAGCCGATAGGTAAGATGTTTTATAAAATTGGCTTTAAAATGCCTAGTAGAATCTAAAAATGCAACGAAAAATATAAGTTTCTATTTATAATATCAAAGTTGGCCATAATTTTCGATGTAACCGGAAATGCGACATTGATGAAGTTATTTTTTTCTAAATAGATCATAGCTAACTATGCTTAACCCCGAAGTTACAAAATCGAGATATCATTGCAAATTCAAAAACTTTTAATGGACGGATTCCGTGAATCACTCTGTATGTTATTTGCTGCCTTATGCAGACGTGCAATATTTGCAGATAGTTCAAATTTCCGTGTGCGACAGTGTACATTCTCGTGCAATATTTATTTTTGTAAAGCGCAATTTATGTCGCTAAAAAGGTTTGTTGTTAGTATTTTTCCTTAATTTTGTTATTTTGAACGATTTTTTTGTACGGAAATAAAATTTTCCAGTATTTATTTTTTTTAATACCCACAAAATTTACTTATAGAATTAACGAAATTTACGCGGGACTATCCGCGACAGATTTGTAGCAATTATGTTGTTGATTTTATCAATATTTATTGGAAATTGGAGTATTGTTAGCATTTGAAGTATTAAGGAGTCGTGCGCGATAATTTGAACATGTTTAGTACGATGATATCGGGTTAAGGTGGGATAGGTAGTACAAAGTGAAGTGTATATGTTTTGTTTTGCCGTTTAAAAAATTTAAAAAGAAGACTTGCGGACTGAACACGATGCTTTTGAAAAAAATTATACGTTTTTTTTATTCCAAGGTATGTACGTTGACACTTTCATAGCATTTTCTACATAAACATTACTGTAACAATAATTCTATATTAATGAAGGTCAGTTCTTACTAACAAATAGTGATAAAATCTTATGTACGAGAATGGTGTGTGGCCTTAGTTCAAGACGATTGACCGTAGCATAATCTACTTTATGACGTTCTGACAATCGTGGTAAAATGTAGTAATTTTAATGTTGGAGAGAATGCAAGTGACCGTTAAGAATGAAAGATATTTGATGAGTTATTTGAAGTTGAGATTTTTCTATTGTTGCGTAAGAGGTAGGTTCAATTTTTTGAGTCATTGGTGAAGTTTTCCAGAAATCATTTCCTAATACATATATAATTTTAATGTAATAAAAAACTGTTTTCACTATCGTGTCAAACAATTTCAACGTATTCAATCTAATCGGTAATCTCTGATTTGATATGCAGTTGTACTTAGTAAAAATTTGTTGTAGTAACACCCATTCAATTTAACTGAAATATTTGCAATAGTTATGGTTTTCTATAAAAATACGAAAGCAATGGTGAAAATGCTTTGTAGGAGATCAGAGGTTCTCATGAGGTATAGCTGTATTTAAATATCAGTGTGAAGTATTCCTTATCGAAAAGCTTGGATTATTTTGAGAAACAACATAGAACAACATATCTATTGAAATTTAGACTTAGACCAGTTGCTGAGAGTTGATAGTAAAGCTTCTAAAAAAAAACACTTTATTTTTCTTCAATTTTTTTGTTTGCGTACACTCTAAAACGGGTTGGTAATTTTCTTTACGAAAAATATTTTTTTTTCTTGCCGATAAGTAGTAAAAGTAACAAAGTGTAGGAATAATTACTGAATTTTTTCTATAATTCCAAAAATTTACTAAAGTTATTTTTTAATATACCGAAATTGTCCAAGTAAAATTTGAAAATTTCTTAGTAAAACATCATAAATTACTGCAGCAATTAGAGCAAATCCCGCGAGTAAGAGTAAAATAATAACTGAACGCATGCGCATACTGGTGTTGGTGTGTGATAACTAAGCTTGCAGAAACAAGTGCGCTCTCATTGGCGGCGATGATATTTCGAAAGCGGTCGGACATGCCCAAATCAGTATTCATACGCGTACGGTTAGTATGGGTATGAATGACGGCTTAAATGGACCATGGCGCATCGACGGCGTGCTTTGTTATGTTCGACGAGTGTTAATAGATTTGTTAATCGATTTCCGACATTAGAATACACCGGCACTGCTATTAAACGTATTGTTTTCAATATCAACATTTTACCGTACAGTATTTTTCTTTGTAAAAGTTACTAAAACAACCTCATTCTCAATTGCTTCATGTAATCTGTTTGCACCATGCATGTCACCTTACTAGATCAATTAAAAGTTTGTACCAATAAAGTTTTTATTAAATCTCCGAAACGTATTCATGAGTTTAAACAGGCTGGCCCGGGCATTCCTCAGCCACCACAGCCGGTATTGACGAGATGGGGAGCGTGGTCTAAAGCTGTTTTATATTATGATAAATTTTTGCACATTATTAAACCTTGTATCTTAAATTTAAAACCGCAAGAAGCCCAAGCAATTCCAGTAAGCCAGCGGCTGCTTTCGCATACCGAAATCCATACTCCTCAAATGGAGTAAATTTCCGAAAATTCAAATCTTTTAGATAGTATTTTCAAAGTATAGAACACCGAGCTTTCATTACATGAACCGCTAAATATAGTAGATGATCTCAAAGCGTCGTAAGGAATCTAACAGATAATGTAGGACCGATAAATTATCTGCGGTTATAAATAACAATCCCGATTTTCAAACTATATGGCGTATAGACAAAAGTAGACAAGAGTTCAAGTGAAAACCAAGAGTGCGATGTAATGCGAACAATTCAGAGGTTAGTACCTGGATTAAATCTTCTGAAAGTGTTCAGAAGTATGACCGTTTCAATTAGCGGTAGTTCAATATGAATTTTTAAATGAAATTTCAATGAAATTTATGAATTCAGCCATTATTCTGCTATTGCAGTTTCATTTCTTTTCAGGTTAGGTCAGGTCTTATTGAAAAGAGGTTTTGCTGCCTTTTTGTACTTTATTCAATACTGTCAGTTGATAATCCACACTATAGATACTTAATGAGTAAACATTTCTATTAAACCATTGTTTTTTAATCTCATACCTCGCCTTAACTTTTACGTTCGTATATTTCACAAGCAATAATCGTAATCAATTATTTCAGATTTCCTGATCACCGAATACTAAATAATTTTGCGAGCACAACCAAGCAATAGATATGCAAAAGCAACTACTCTTGCATACCCTGTTCCCCTGTACCCCATGTTCCTGTGGAAATCTCAATTTTAACAAAATTTTCTCGTGAAAATTTCAGTTCTAGCTGAATTTTCCTGTGTAAATTTCAACTCCAACTGAAATTTCTTCGGAACACTTGAAAATTTTCTATGGAAATTTCCGATGCTGAAGGAATTATACAAAGTAGTTTTCCATACAAAATGGAAAAATCTCATGGAAAATTATGTAGGAAGGAATGAGAATAGGAAGCTTACTTGCGCTAATAAAATTCATGCACGTATATTATTTATACGTGTGCTATTTATAAATTTAAATTTCTTATTCAGAGCTGTAAATGTATATTGTATTGTTATTCAAATTTCGTACAGTCTTGATAGTATATTCAATGTTTTTTTTTTTTTTTTAGATTTAAGGATCGTTCATGTAAAACCAAACATGTCCGCTTTGGTCAAAATTTAGTTTGATGCGGTTTCGAAATGTACTTCTATCCTTAATACTTGGCACAATCGTTCTTGGAATAAACAGTATTTCGCATTGTTTTATTTCATATTTACAGTTGGAACTCCTGTATCTATTAATTCAGATTTATTGTAGTCGTTAGGCTTGTTCGCAATCACAAATTAGTCCAGATTCCGATTAGTTTGAGATTTATTTAACGAACAAAGCTATTCTATTGAGCTGTTTACGTTACGCTAATTTTATTACCCTTCGTTTCAATAATACAAGAACGAAAGACCTTTTCGTGTTTTAGTATCTTTATATTACTTAACTCTGATTAGATAAACAAGTCTGAATCCTTTCATGAATGAATCTACAAAAATTATAAATTATTTAAAATAAAATTGAAAATTATGTAGATAACTTCATTAAAACAAAAGAAAGAAAAACGTAAGTGGACGTCGTGTATAAATGAGACTTTAATTTAAATAAACATAATTTATTGCCTTAACCTCAATACAAATGGGTATTGACATTGTCACAGGTTTATACAGTATTGGCCAGAATTACGGCAACAATTACGTTTTAGTGCATCAGTTCTCTGAATATGAAATTATTAAACGTAGCGAACAAAATTTTGCATCTTGGATAAAAAGAGTTTCCTCTATTTATTTTATCACGCGATAATTCGCTAACAATTAATTCACTTTTCTTTAAAATTTGTATGCTGAACCTCGTATAACGAGCGATATTTCTCTTCCAATATTAGAGAAAACACAAATATTTAATGTGATGACCCTTTGCTCGGATAACAACAGTATATTGCTTTGGCACGGAAACAATTACATCGTTGATTACAAACTAAGCCTGTAGAAACGAGAGCGCACTGTGTACTCGTTTCTGCACGCCTACACCTGTGCAGATGATTTTATACAGTTTTATGTAAGCTTGCAGAAACGAGTGCTTTCATAGTACCGTACGGCTCGATTACTATCAATATTAAAAGTAATGTATATAATTACTTACTATTTTAGCTTGATTGTGTTGTTAATGTAGACTGACGCAAAAATTCGCTGTAGTATTGTATTATTAGCGCGGCTTCCATTGATGACTCAGTCATACTCCCACGGCGAGGTGAAAATATGTTGGTGTATTTGGAAAATGAGCGTTCTGCCTCCATTGCATCATTTGTGTTTTTTTGCTCCCAAGAATTCTTTAATAAACCTTGAAATATGCTTGGGGTAGTCGTCATGCTAGAGAAAATACGCCATCGGCGTATAGCGCGCATAAGATGTTTCGGTATATGAACCTATCCATTTTTGCCTGAATTCCTACATCGTATGAGTCCCACGCCGTAGTAAAGCCCCCACCCATGTATAAATGTAGGGCGAATGTATCTACAATCCAATCTTTTTCCTATAAATCGTCTCACATGACGTATTGCATTGCTGTCGAATAGATTAAATTTAGATTCACCGCTGAAAATGACTCGTTTCTATTAATTACTAATGGTCCAAGATGTGCCCCGATGTTCTCTTTCAACAGTAGATGTTTTTAACTGATCATTTTATTCTCCTCTTACTTGGTCCCGAGTCGCCATTTTCTTCCAATAATCTCAATTTTCGAGGAAGACGAAAACAAGTGTGGCTGAATCTTACAATTTATTTATCTAGCCCTGGTTTCCCATGGTTCTTTGTTGGAATGACGGAGTAACAAGTCTTTTAATTAGTCAAATTTCTAGCGATATCCGCATGTTTAACGCCGTTTCTGTGGAGATTTAATCTTTTTTGCCTCAATATTCAATAATAAAGTTTTACAGCGACCCATATTTCATTCACACACATTTAATTGTGATTACCAGAAATAATAAGGCTATAATTAGCTCACGTATGGTATGGTGCTAAATTTTGCCCAACTTCAGCTAGCCCAGAAGATGCTATTTCGTTAATTTTTTATATTAATTGAAGAAAATAATATTGGTAATTTATTTGTTGCTATAATTTTGGCCAATATTGTACGTTACCTACAATTAATACGGGTTGTCACATATAGATAAAATCGAAGTATAGAGTTTAAGTTATTAAATAAATATACAGATAGAAAGATAAAATTGTATACAGGACATACTATAAAAATCTAAAGATATAGATTGGACTATTGAATTTTGTGTCTATTACGTTGAACGCTATACATGAAAGAATGATTAAATAAATAGTGGGAATATAAATTAAATTTATTTTCTTGGAGAAGGAATTTTTTGAAGTAGAAGCGAACAAATTTGATCATATCCTTGTTGGACAAAATCAGCTTGTTTAAATGGTCATCTCAAATCTAAACGTTCACATTGTTTTTGAACTTGTGTTCAGAAACTAGAAGAACTTGTGTTCAGAAAACGATTCGTATTTTGTGTGAAATACAATTAGTCTACGTATTGCTTTGCATAAGACTCAGCTAGCTGCTGCACCCGAAAGTTGAATTCAACTGATGTCCCAAAAAATCAATTTTATGAAAAATTATCGCTGTAATGAATTCCATTGACACACAGGCAGCATGGGGAGTGGTTAGACGATGAACTCGTGTTAATGTGTGGCTGGCAGTTCCCATAAAACAGTTCAATGGAAGATATATGTTGTTTTCCGTTGAACGGATTCGTTGCGAAATAAATAAAACCGTACAACATTCTATGAAGCCCCATATTTATTTGTGTTTTGTTGTGAATATTCACTAGATTAGGTGAGATTTGATACAAGATTATGGTTTCCCTTTGTTAGTCGTATGTTTACTTTAAAATTGTGTTATTTGATAAACTGTAATGTTATACATTTAATTTAGCACAATGTAGATATTTTGGCTGGAGAGTATATTTATCATACTGGCCGCCACAAAAATAATTGTTGGCTGCACATACTATGTTGTTGTGTTTTGTTGTGGATCCACTAAATTAATTTGGTCTCACGTCGATTCCATTGTTAATCATATATTTAATTTGAAGTAGTGTTACTTTATATACATGAATGTGTGTATTGGCACAATAAATGCATTTATTATCATTTTTATCTAGAGCTGTGGCAATAGTACGTTCGTCTTTTAATGCTTGGGCTGTATGTTGGATAGCAATTTGATATTTTTGGGTTGTAATATTAATAATATAATATTAATTGTGCGTGTTTAGAAAATGTATTCCAATATACTGGTTGTTTTATAAACAGGGTCACACGCAGTAAAATTAATTCTTTTAAATGGAACAGCCTGTACTTCTTTACATTATTAAGCATCCCTAGCTACACTCCATTCAAACCCAGTATAATTGTCAGTAAAGTATTTTTATCACTGAGAATGGTCATAAGGAAAGTATTGACTTTACCACCCAGTACATCTAAAGATACGCAACTAACATTATATTACATTCCTAAAAAATATCAAATTGTTATCTTACATACAGCTCGAGTAATAAAAGATGGGCGTACTATTATTGTAGGCTGTATATATTTTTGAAGAATACTCGAAATTAGAAGACGTTTTGTTTGTTTGCCTCCTGGGAACTATGCGCAACTCAGGAGACGTCAAGAAACGATTTTCAATAAACTTAAACTTAATTTCATTTTGTTGCGTAATTGAAGCATATTCAACGTAACAATTCGGTTCGTCCTTGTAATTATATTTAACCAATGAGCTTCGAAAACTGGAAGGAGCATCGCATGTGAATCGCTGTATGCCGAGGTGAGGCCAACATAAAGTTGGCTTGTACACAAACATGACCTTGCCACCACTACTCAATAGCGTATCGTATTTAGTTGGATTAAAGAAAACGTACAAAAGATAATTTATTGAAAATTCAAACAAATCAAAACTATTCTGCTTTTATATAATGTAAAACTTTTTATAAACATTAGGCGTTTATGAGAATCGAATCCCTGTCGGATAATTGTACAGCTGTACAGCAGAGAAGGTTTATGTGATCGGTCCCGCCCTTTTGACAGTTAAGAGCAAATGTGGCTTGTGATTTTTCCTAAACCCTACCACTACGCCAGTAAACCAATGTGATTTCCATTTTTTAAGTTCACAAAGATTCCGTCAAACATTAACTTTCGAACGCGGACACTTTTAATCTTATTCTATTGCCGCTCGCTAAAACACACAAAATGCGATTTTGAGCTTAAATAGGTAAATAGCCGATAAATCCATAGGCGAGGACTGAAATAACAAAATAGATATCTTCTTTTACCTCCACTTTTGGAGGGTAAAATTCTCCTGCTACTCCAAATTCTTCGTATTTAACTTACGCAGCTTCTGTATCAAAGCGTGAGTTAATTATCACGTACAATACGCATTTTACTAATTATTCTAATTCTATTTTCCTTTTTTTCAGAAAAAATCTAAACCTCCTCCAAGTGTCAAGAACAATGACAAGGAAAACAAGAAATCGGAGAAACCGGACAAGTCTCACATATCCAGGAAGGATTCCTTGAAGAAGCTCGACGGCAAGGAGTCCACCGTAGAAATCGTATCATCGGCGCCTACCAATCTCGAATCGCGATTAGACAGCATAGAATTTATAGATCACGCTACGCCGCCCGAAAACGCGGACCTCAAATCGAGCAAAGGTTACGTCACTATCGACGAAGTATCACCGCCAAAGCATAAACACAGCGCAGCGATCAGAACCTCCGCCCGGACACATAAGACGAGCACGAACAGCACGGAAGATGAGTGCCCGGCGAGTCGCCTGAGGCAGAAAGGAAAGGTGCGCGGTAAACCGGGCAATCCCAAGAAGAAGTACCGGAAGGAGAAGGGCAAGGAGGGAGTAAGAAATTCGGGGAACTTCACAACCGATTCGAGTTCGCCCGAAGATATCACCAGCGGCAAGAAGGAACTGGTAACTACTGTTAAGACTGTGAAAACTGATGTGGAAACTACGAGATATGTTACGACCACCACTAGCTTGAATAGGTACACATTCATTCCATCGTCGGAGGAGGGCGATAAGAAACTCGATAAGAAATTTAGAACTCATAGCTGTTCTTCCATACCGTACGACGATATCATCGATAATCTAGCTGTGTTCAGGAAGAGTTTCGATAACGTCCATTTCTGCCACGATGAATTGAGTTTTCTTCCGTTAAAACCTAAGATTCCAACGGCGAGCAAAGCTTCGACCAAAGAGAAAAACACCACGGCCGATATCTCGGATATGTCCGAGAAAGGGTTGAGAAGCTTCGCATCGTTATTTGTCGGTGACGTCATTGATTCCGCAACTAGGATTATAACGCATAAACATCCGAAGATCACCATGTTGAACGAATCGAAAAAGGGGGATGTCACCAACGGCAGTAATTCGGTATTTTGCGAAACGTCCAACTTGGTTCCTGTACTTTATGTCCCTAAAAAGGAACCGTCGCCGGATAATCTGATCAACGCCATGAATTTCGTCGAGGAATATGAAGAATATCACGATTCTTGCACTGAAATAACGGATTCGCATCAGGCAGCCGGTCAAATCCTGACGGAGATCACAGATACCGTTGATAAGATCGTAACGGATAGGAATCGCTTGAGGAGGAAGAAAGATAAGAGCGTAACTCACCAGGGGGTCACGCGCTGTATCCCGCTTGAAATCCCGCAGGAGACTGACTCAAACGCCGACGATGACTCCGATTTCCCTGTCGGTGAAATGCAACTGGTTCCTTACGATGCCAAATATAACCTACCCAAAAATCTCTTCAGTAAAATGAACAATACGGAAATGGTCGAGATTACCGATCAAAACATCGATATCCTACATCGTAATGTCGATAATACCGAGAATAACCTGGACATAAACGAGCAGCCGATCATAGATCTTACCATTACGACCAAAGTGGACGACGACGATGATGTTTACAAACCGATAGCTGTCAGCCCGTGCGGGAGGTTCTTCAAATATGAGGAGGAGATTGGTAGGGGTTCCTTTAAGACTGTTTATAGAGGTTTAGATACGCAAACCGGTGTGGCGGTCGCTTGGTGCGAACTGCAAGAGAAAAAGTTGAACAGAACCGAGCGGCAGAGGTTCAGGGAAGAAGCGGAGATGCTAAAGAAACTCCAGCACCCAAACATCGTCAGGTTCTATAACTATTGGGAGAGTATCACTACAAAGAAGAAGAATATTGTACTCGTCACGGAACTTATGCTAAGCGGAACATTAAAAACGTAAGCAAGTTTGTACTTATTATTGAATTTCCGCCTTAATTTAGAGATAACATGTGAACCTTTATAACAGCCAAAGTGTTTAACTTGGAAAATTGAAATTTCGCTAAACTATTGACCGTGTCCGAGAATTACGACTAAACTTCAAATTGAGAATACATACCATTTTCTGTTGACTGCTCCAGAGTGCTCTGACAGCGTATTTTGCGCTCTGAAAGTGCTCCCAGAAAAAAAAATAAGAAACCCAACTTACAATTTATTTTATCTGTAATTGCGAATACACTAAAAATTACTGCGGTAAAATAGTAAAATGGAGAAGAAGGGGCGCGTTTGGTAATAGCAGAAATTCACGGGAAATACAACACACAAGGGGAGAAAAAAATACACTAGCCACGGATTGTGTCGATGCTGCCTCACAGTTAATGCTACAACATTTCAAGCCCCTCAGAATATTCTACTTGCGCCGCCGCCATCTCATGGTTAAGCAGTCTGAGAGCTGCTTGAGGGATGGTTTGGGGAATAGTACCCGGTTTATGTCGCTGCTTTCTAAAGGACAGGTGTGCGTTTCTTAGCACTAGAGGGCGTCAAGAAATGTCTAGTTTGTCGTTTTGAAATGTTGTGGCATTAACTGTGAGGCAAGAGCGAAAGAAGGTAGAGTTAAAAATACTCTCGGAACCACGCTGACGCTGTGTAGGCAGAAACATGCCCGTGGGTAGTGTATTTTTTTCACTCCTTGTGTTGCGTTTGCCGTGAATAATTCCATCAATACCACGAGGAAACTATTTTTGCATTATCCCAAAATTAAGTATTGAGCGAATAATAAGTACTTCATCAATCCTAACTTTCACAAAATCGACTTTCCCAATATTGTTAGTTATTGTTATCAATTATTCAATAGTACCAACCTGGACATATGGAAGAGGTTCTAGAAATTGACGAATTCCGCCAAATAAAATGGGTAAATTGTGGAATTCAAGAAATTGATCAATATTTTCAAATAGGTTAATTCTTGGATAAGTGTGAAATTATGGTAAAGTACACTGAAATAAAGATTAGTTTTAATACCACGCTTTCTTCATATAAATAGATTAAGTTGACTTTGATATAAGGCCACATTTTTGGAGTGACTTTAAAACAATAGACAGTGAATCTGTCATTTATTAATAATTAGAAAAATCGCTTTTATTGGAAAAAAATTGCCAATTTGATCCAATTTGATGATTGCGAGAAAAAAAACTATCTAAAGTTTATCTGCATTTACGGGGAATTATTTATCTAAAATTGTATTTTATCTACGACATTATTATTTTTTTAATAACGGTTCCGCACAACCTACTTATTCATTTTTATCTGATCGTTCTGTTGTATCGCGTGATTAATCCTGTGTTGACAAGTGCAGGCCATACACACCGAATAAAAAAATAATTATGTGCCAAGAAAAACTTCACTGTTTCATTCCTGTTTGTTAGTGTGACTGAAAATTCTTGCTCTAAATACAAAACGTAGATTACAACAAAAACCCATTTAACTGAAAGCCCGCTTGGAATTTAGCATGTATTTGTTTTAGCAAATTCTATTTTTTGGTATTTATAAGAATGTCTGTAATTGATAATCTCATTTGAGTAATTTCGACTCTTTTAACTTTGTGAAGGAAAATTTTGACAAATTCTTATGCAAAAGTTATGTTGATTCCGTATTTTAACGAATAAATAGTATAATTGGACAAAAATAATTTTTTTGTTTTTTCGTATTTGCTACATGTCTTGGTAGTAATGTGGTGTAGGTGAAGAGAGAAATGTTAGGGTCTCGTCCGAGAATGATAAATTTCTAAAATCATCTCTATAAATAAAATGCTTATTAATTCCCATAATTTTTTACTAGGACATTTCTTACTTTTTTCTTTGGGAATCGTCCAATAATTTTTTCTTCTCATAAAAACGTTTATATTTTTCGAAGTTTTTTGCTTTTCAATATTTTGTAGATACTTTTCCAGGCACCACATTTACTGACTTCTGGAATATTGTACTTTTGCTATAACTTTTGTCACTAATACGGTTCTCGTCAATAAAAACGGGATGACCCTTGCAAAGATTTTTGCTTCACTTTTAAAAATACCTAGCATCATTCACGAAGATGCGCAGTGTGATATATTAGCAATCCAGGCGAACAAAATTCAACAACAAAAAATAATGGTAAAGGCATACAATATTTTTGCCATCATTTTACATCACATTCGTATTACTTCCATACAAAATAATAAGCTATTTAACGTGCCTAAAATGATTTCGGACAAATTATATCCTTTCCCTTCTTTTTTGTTTTTGAATGACATAACACTGACCAATAATTTTTTTTGAACGAGAATAACAGTATGTGGAATTAATAAGTACTCGTCTGCTAATTCTCTTATGAGATTCCCTTGATTTGCAGTACCTTCCAGTTTCCTGATCTAAGGTTCTTTTTCAAAAAATTATAGATCAATGACAAAAATAAAAATTCGTCTCAAAAATAATTCAAATTGAATACTTAAGTTACGATAAGTAACAGCAAAGGTTTTCTAGTATTACCATTTTTGAAAATCTCTTTAAAAAGGTTACTGGGTGGTTTACGCGGTTGCCGATCACAAATCTATAGTCAGAATAGCTCTTTAGGAAACCATTTTGGAGAAATTTTCTTCGAATAAGGTTTATAGAAAATAACTCTTTCAATTATGGTTCTACGCTTCTACCCGATTTCGAATATCCGATTCCAGGTACCCGAAAACGGTTCTATACCCGAATAACTGAATATCCGGGTAACTCGGAAGTGGGTAGTGCGCTGAACGCGTACTTTGTTTTTGAAAAAGTCGGTTTTCGCCAGTCCAAATATATGTATTTATATTAATGCTTTTGTTCGGAAACCACTATCCATATTCAATCTTCGAGCCTAGTATTCGAATACCCGGTTTCGGATACTCGAAAACTGTTTTATAATCGAATAATTGAGTACTCGGTTCCATATGCTGGATTTCGCATACCTGAGTATTCAATTCTAGAATCGGGTACCCAGGTAACCCGGAGACGGGTAGTGCGCACCCGGTTCCTGAAACAATTGGATTATTAAATTATAATAAATCAAGGTAACAACAAGAGCAAAAGGTTTTCTAACATTTCCTGATAATCTTTGAAAATCCCTTTAAAAACGTTACTACTACAATCGCTATTATTTTAACATAACGTAAAATATCGCCAAACACCGTCTTTTTGGCATCTTAAGGTTAGGATATCTCGAAATCCTGACATGCTGGAGCAATTCTAGGGGCAGGTGGCAACACTTTGTAGAAAATTTTAATAATTTGATTTATCTTTCATATTCTTGAGCTATATCGGCATAACCTCCGTTTTTCCTTCTCCTTCTAGATATTTACGAAGATTTAAGAAAATCAACCCGAAAGTATTGAAATCATGGTGCCGGCAGATATTGAAAGGATTGGCATTCCTTCATTCGAGATCACCTCCGATTATACACAGAGATTTAAAATGCGACAATATATTTATTACTGGAACTACTGGTTCTGTCAAAATAGGCGATCTAGGCTTGGCAACCTTGAAAAACAGAAGCTTTGCGAAGTCTGTAAGTATCCATTATTACCTTTTCTTCGATTTTTATAGTTCACCGTTTATACCATTGTTTTTTTTGTAAACTTTCAGTATGACGCACATACATTTTGATCGCATGTGTAACTGTTTCCTTAAACTTTCTCATCATTATAGGTGTCTCTATCTACAAACAATATTTCTTTAGATTTTGCGCTAATACGTTCAGTATCACTGAGTTGGCAGTATTATGATGATAAACCTACATATGCGGATCCTTATTCTAGTATTTCATAGATCTCATTATATTTATCTTTTACATCTCTAATTTCTTACGTTTATTGATGTAGGTAATTGGCACACCTGAATTTATGGCACCAGAAATGTACGAAGAACATTACGACGAAGGTGTTGACGTCTACGCATTCGGGATGTGCATGTTAGAGATGGCAACCAGCGAATACCCATACTCAGAATGTTCAGGTCCAGCCCAAATATACAAAAAAGTCATTTCTGTAAGTTCAAACCTACACTAACCTGGGCCCGTTAAATACTTTTCTCCTCACAATAATTTCTTGGCTATCCAGGGTGTTAAACCAGCCAGTTTCGATAAGGTAGAGAGTTCCGAAGTCAAAGACGTAATCGAAAGTTGCATCAAACCTCGGAAGGAAGATCGTCCCCGAGTCAAGGACCTCCTCGTGCATCCATTCTTCGAGGAGGAGGTGGGTCTTAAGATAGATTTCGTATCAAAAGAAGGCAGCAAGGTCACCTTTAGGTTGAGGGTTATAGATCCCAAGAAGCGTACTCACAAGCACAAGGAAAATGAAGCGATACAGTTCGAATTCGATATCGATTCTGATCGGATTGAAACAATTGCCGAAGAAATGGTAAGTTATTTTCTGTCATTACTAGGGGTTCTAAAACGTTAATTGTTATATAGGCCAAGTCGGGTATCATTTTCGAAGATGATGCAAAAACTGTGGCTAGACTTCTCAAAGTCCCGGTTACCCAAATAACAAAAGAGAAATTAGAACAAGAAAAACAGCAGCTACAATATCTCCAATATCTTCAACAACAACAACAGCAGCAACAGCAACAACAACAGCAGCAACAGCAACAGGTACAACAGAACGTTAATACGCAACAAAATTATGTTCAGAATCAGCAGCAGAACGTTCAGCAGCAACCTATGGTCGGAATTCCTCAACAGCAATCTAATGTGTGTCCACAGACTGGACAGACTTATCAGCAAACTCCACCACAGCCACCACAACCATATCAGAGCGGTCAACAACAAAGCGCAACCACCTATCAACAGCCATCTTTTACCCCATCTCAAATACAGTATCCTGGAAGCGAAAGTAGTGGAATGCAGGAAGCATCAGTTCCGCAATATGCCCAACAGCAAAGCGTAGTACAACATGCGATGTTACCTGCCGAACAGCAAATGCAGCAAGCTGTATCCCAACCGGTATATCAGCAACAACAACAATCGATGCCTATTCAGCAGATAGAGCAACCTCAAGCGCCTCCTCCTGCAATGCAAAGGCAAGGTTCCGTCGAACCGGTCCAGCAACAACCGATAATTCACAAACAACAAATACAGCAGCAGTACATCCAGCAGAATTTGCAACAGCCACAGCAAGCAGAATTTTTACAGATACAGCAGCAAGATCAACATCGCTTAAGCACTATATCTCAACCTGAGCTGTTACAAACACCCGCGCCTGCTCAAGAACATAGGCGTAGCGTTGACAGTCAAATGGATATGCAGAAACAGCAATTACTGCAAGAGCAGCATAGATTGAACTATTCGCAACCATCTATGCAGGAGATTCAGCAGCAAATCCAAATACAGCAAGTATCTGATCAGCACAGAAACTCAATAACGCAAACTCCAAATACTCAAGAATTGATCCACTTACAGCAGCTACAGCAGCAACAAGCGAGTGCGGAAAGTTTGATGCAGCAGACCATTTCCCAACAACAGCAATCTCAAGAGCAACCACAAGCTCCCCAGCACCGACTTTCCACTACGAGGCCGCCGCCACTGCACCAGATATTAGAAGGTGTTCCAGATATACAGCAAGGACAAGTCATGCTTCAGCAACAAACTCAAGTACTACAACAGCAGCAGCAACAATCGCAACAGACGCAGATCCAGCAGCAACCTCAGCAGACAACACCTCAAATAATCCAACAACAAAATCAGATGTCACAACAGCAACAACAGCAGCCTCAGATTATTCAGCAGCAACAGCAACCGCAGATGGTGTCGCAACAGCAACCGCAGATGGTGTCGCAACAGCAACCGCAGATGGTGCCGCAACAGCAATCTCAGATGATTTCTCAAGTCCCTCAACAACAACCGCAGCAAATCCCACAGATCCAACAGATGGTACAGCAACAATCGCAGATGTATCAACAGCAGCCTCAGCTTGTGCAGTCGCAATCGCAACAACAGCAATCTCAGATTATCCAACAGCCTGTACAGGCGCAGACTCAATCGTCTTCGCTAGTTCAACCGCAGCAACAAAACCAGCAGCAACCTTCCATGTCTCAGCCGCAAATAATACAACAACAAACGTCGCAAACACAGCTGCAGACCCAACTGCATCAGCAGACTCATATAAGTCAATCGCAACAACCTCAAGTGACACAGCAACAGCCACAGACTCAAATGCTACAACAACCGCCTCAATTGATTCAACCGCAATCTCAGCAAACAATTATGGTTCAGCAACCTCAATCGCAGGTTTCGCAAGTTTCCCAGCCTCAAATCTTGCCCCGGCAAATAGTGCAATCTCAAATGCAAGCTCCTCAGCAGCTAATACAGTCGCAACAAGGTCAAGTGTTGAATCAAATAATTCAACCGCAAGGTGTTGGACAGAACCAAGGTAGTCAGCCTGTCTTGGTGCAGAGTAACGATCAGGGTTCACCGGCGCAGGTGTCAACGTCTCAGCAAATGGTGCAGCAACAGAATATCGTGCATATACAACAAATTCAACAGCCACAAAGCGGACAGAGCATCATGCAACCGAATCAAGAGATCAAACCTATGTTAAACGAGCAGAATATTATCGAACATGGTGTCATGCAGCAACCACAAGATGTGAAGCAGAGTAAAATCGATGCTCCACCTCCTGCTAATCTTTCCGAATTGCAGCATCACGTCGCCATGGTCTTGCAGCCTCAGCACGCTAAGGAACCGCATAGATTGTCGACGGTGTCTTTACCGCCTTTGCCTACTTTCGAACAGCAAGCTAGCGAACAACGAAGGATGTCCACGGCCTCACAACCGACTTCGCATATAGAATATATCCAACAGCAGGGTTTGATACAGCAGGATTTATCAAACCAGAGTTCTCAGCAGAACATCCAAGATTTCGAACAACAACCCGTCTACATTGGTCCATCGCAAACGTCCACCGTTCAGCATCCCAACCTGCAGACGATAGTCGAGCAACAGAACCTCTTCAAGGAAACGGTGTTGGATTATCGCGAGTCCATCGTCACCGATTCGAAAAGCGAGGATCAAGATTTGTCAACGTCAGAACAAGTAAGTGAAGCGACTTCGTCAACTAGCGATCCCGCCGATAAGAAACATAAGCATTCGTCGAAGAAGTTCGCGGTGCAAAAGGTGCACCCGGACGGCACGGTCGAGTGTCAGCTGATTTGCAAACAGAAAACGATCAGTTTTAAGTTTAACAGGTTCGACACGCAACCAAACGATATCATCGAGGGAATGGTGAAGGAGAACTACTTAAAGCCGGGGTCTCACAAGAAGTTAACGTTGCAATTAACCGATATATTGAGACAGTTGCAGGAGAATCCCGATAAGGTACCGGAAACTCCCAGATACGTGCAAAAGGTAAGTGAAAACGTTCAGAAAGTGTATATAGATCGAAATTGGTGATCGGTTTTAAGACGGCAGCGCTATGATGGTAAAATATGATTTAACTGAGATATGTTGAATGCATCTTCTTTTTAATTATAATTATCACAACAAATTATTGAAGTGTTTATCTATCTCATAAATAAAAAAAAAAAAAAAACAGAAAAAGAGAATAAACTAAACAACACATCTTCGAAAGTGTTTCCACATTTGACACCAGCATATTTCTTGGTTATTGTGGCATTTTCTGATGTGTTCTGTTTATATAGATCATGATAAGCCTGTCGGAATATTCACATGTGCGGTTTCCCAAAGCGTTACCAGCGTCGCCATCTAGTGTTTAGCAGTCAGAGAACTGCTAGAGGGATGGTTTGGGGAACAGTACCCGGTTTAACGGCAGGCATGCGTTTCGTTGGCACTAGAGGGCGCCAAGAAATTTCGAGTTTGTCGTTTTGAAAGTTGTGGCATTAACTGTGAGGCAACAGCGATAGAAGGTGGAGATAAAATTACTCTCGAAACCACGCTGATGACGCCGGGTAGGCAGAAACATGTCCGTGTGTTAGTGTAATTTTTTTCTCTCCTTTTGTTGCGTTTCCCGTCAATTATTCCATTAATACCATGAGGAACCAAATAAACGTTTGTTAAGTGATTGGACGTTCTAACATTTGAGAATTCGTGCAGAATCAGAAACCATGGTGCAGCATTTTAATATTAGGACCTTCGACTGGACATTTTACGAAGAATGTTGCCACTTATCACTTTTTCAAATAGTCTATATAGACCGCATATTCCTCCAATTACTTTGTTACCAGTCGTTTGTTTATGTCATTGAGGTTATTTCCTAAAAAAGCGGAGACCCATTGCTTTTAACATAACGTATCAAATTAATGTAAAGATAAGTAAGTGAGTGCAAACTTTGGATCACTTTTACAATGGCAAATATGCTGTATTTTTTGTCTATTTTTATATTGGATTTATAAATTGAATGTTAAAAGCCAGTTCTACGTTAGAATATCTATTATTTTTGTACATTTTCCATTTGTACGAAGCATTTGCTTACATAAATGTAAAATTTTTTTGTTTGTGCTGCAATAAATGAAAGGTGAGACATGCTTCTTTAACAAGACACAGTCAGAGGAAGACACATAGAAGACATAAATCTGTAAGTATGCTGTAATTTCCGCTCTTTATTACTTGATATTTTGAATTTATTATTGCATAAATTGAAAGTATATTTGCATTTAGAAAGAATGTCATAAGATAGAATAAAAATTGCGTAATTATACCCAAATCACGTTTTACAATAGGGCATAGAAGCCATTTTTGAGTTACGTAGCATGAAAGACCCTTTAGTACAGTAATTAAAAATTAAAGCGAGATTACTTTATTATTTTATTATTATAGTATTTTAACCTTTATTAACAAAAAAAAACAGAAAAAAAAAAACGAAAGTTATGGTGTATGGGTAAATAATACGCAGGATACCCGTGACGTCATAATATTTCTTTTATTAATATTTAGGTTTTTTTAAACTTTAATGGATAAGTTCGGATCAAATCACGTTGAATATCTTTAAAACAGTTTTATTACATTAAGCAAATGTACACGACAGACAAACAGAGTAGCGACATATCGAAAAAAGTTTTTTCCACTTTATGAATATATTTCACCCTCATGGATATAAAATGAAAATAAAATGTTGCGAAATGCGTTTTCTTAAAATAAGAGTTAGTTATACTAAATAGTGTGATTATGTGTTCTTTATATTAATATTTCTATCATTGAGAATACGTAAAATACATTCGTCCTTTGCATCAATTTTTTTCTTAGACACTGTCCACACACCAGTCACAAAACAGAATAACATAATCGAATGAGAATTATGTTTTAAAATTGATACCAATCATTCAAATGGATAGAACAAATCGAACGTAAATAAATATTATGACGTCATGATTTTAAGAATTATATTTCAGTATATTTCATGTGATCGTTTTGTTGAGATAACATTTGAATTCTAGTCTTTTAAAAAGTAATATAATATAAAAAAGTCACCTATATGTAATATTATTTAATCAAATTTCTAATAAATTTAGAACATTAGAGGACCTGTACGTTTCAGATTTCATAGTTAACTTTGGTTTTTAAATGAAAGCCCATATTGTTTTACTACCTTAGGTCTATATGATACCATGTTTAGTTTAGTATTAAAAATATAATGAAAAATATAGCAAAAATGAACAAAAATGTGAGTATTTAGAAACGGTTCCAAAGTTAGGATTGATGTTATACCCAACAAAAATGTTATGATGAATATCACAAGTTGTTTATTATTTCAAAATGAAATACAGACATTCATTTAAAAAGGAACTTGACAACGTAGTCGTAATCGATGCAGTTAAGATCCAAAGTGCAAAGCAAGAACCAACGAAAACATGAAAAAAGTTAAGGAATTGGTTTTAGGAGATCGAAGCATGAGAGTTTCAATGATTGTTGTTGAAATAGGTATATCAGTTTTAAAAATCGTACATGAAAATGTAGGAATGAATAAACTATCAGCACACTGGATTCCGAGATTTCTTATTCCTGATTAAAAATTGTGTCGGTAACAAATTCGCGAGGAATTGGCGGTATTAACTGACAACAAGGATCTTACTTCCAAAAATTGTAACGGGTGATGAGACATCACTGGGACTCGTCGACAAAACAAGAATCCGCACACTGGGTTCATAATCATCAATTCCGCCACGAAATAAGAAACAAGAACGCAGTCTTCATCAGCAAAATTGAGATGGCTACGGTGTTTTCGGATGCAAAAGGGATATTGTAAGTTGAATATATGAAGAAAGGCACTGCAATAACAGCGGAAGTCCATAAGGAACTATTAAGAAATTGAAAACTGCCATTCAACAAAAAGGACTTCAAAATTGTGAGCAAAAGATTATGCTGCGTGACCACAATACCAGGGTACACCAAGCTCATTAATCCGCCTTATAAAAATGAGACATTTACTATCACAGCAAAAATAAATAAAAAAGAATCATTTGAGAGGACGGCATTTCTTTGATGAATGCTTAAAAGTGACGGTGGAAGAATTTTTTGAAAACCTGCCGAAATTTTGAGATTATAGGTTTATTAGAAAAACTAATAGAGAGAAGAAATAATATAAAAATCTGCCTTCGTACTTTGTGAATATCATGGTACTGAAATACGTGCAAAGGCTCTATTATTTAGGAATTATCTACTATATTTATGCCATATTTCAATTGTACTTCGTAATCCCGATTATCATTATTGGTATGTTTTATTTTAAAATTTGCATTCGACATTTCCAAAATATCAACTACAAATACTAAAGTTAGCATGTAATTTACACTACGATTCCTAATATACGCTTGCCTCTGATAACACGTCTGCAGTATCCGATGCCAATAGGTCGTCGCTTCTACTTCGATCCATATTAAACCATGAAGATTTAGGCCTGATGGCTCCGGTTATATGCATCATCATCTTGGTATAGGTGGACAAAGCTATCTTCTGTATGTGGCTCTTCCTTCTCCACGTCTTTAACGTTTTATTCAACTCATCTAATTCGGCTTTCTTCCTTATATACTCCATTACATCCGGAACCTGGTACAGTTGCACCCTCTTCTTCAATTGTTTGAATTTCTCTTTCTCCACGGTTAGTTCATTCGCTGTTTGTACGTTCTCATCTTCTAATTCGACTATTCTCTTTTGCGTCGCTTTGACGGTCTTCCTTAGGTTTCTCAACGCTTCATCTTGTTTCTGGAGTATCTTCTTGTGGTTGGTCAACATTAGATTGGCGTTACCGTTAATACGCTTCAACTCGAGCAGGTGACTGTTTTTTTGTTCGATGTTGATTTGGAAATTTTTGTTCTCGATCTTCAACTTGACGAAGTCGACTTCGTGGATGCATTCGCCTAATTCTTCTTTCTGAACTAGGAGAGTCTTCAACTTCGACTGTTGAATGCGTAAAGAACTGGTTCGCAAGCGTAATTTTTCTAGCATAAATTGAGCTGTTTTCAACCATTCTTGCATGTACCTGAAGGAGGAAGATGATTGTTACTTAGAACAAATTGTAGGTTATAAATTAAAAGCACTTATAGTTATAGGAGTGATTTTGAATGAGTAAGCAATGTCTATGCTCAATGCAGAAATATTCGATTCTAATAAAATTGGTTCTGTGACATTCGAAAAAATAAGAAAATAGGTATCACAACTTTGTTATAATGGATTTATACAAATCTTATACAAATTTTATGACCATCTTGATTGTATTGGAAACGGATATCAATTTCATTCATTCAAATAGAAGACGGCTGTATATTGTGTATTCCTTTCATAGCTGAAATGCAAGTGAAATAACGCGAGGCTAGCCTGAAACGTTTTAACCTCAACATGAAAATGGCTTTACTTGTCAAAACTATTTTGGTAAGCGTTGAAAGATATTTTTAAAAATATCGGCCATGTTAAATGCTCAGTTGTTGTCATTAAATTTTTGCATTTGAAACGCAATTCACCTAATCGAACTAAAGCAGTAAATTTTGGGCGGTAGAATTTAAACGTAATTGGTCGGCGATAAACGGGGCGGCTAAAATTTGCAACCACTACCGATAACATTACAAAAGTTTGCTAATGGTGCTAGACCACCATCGAATTATTATTAGAGATAAAGCATAGACCGTGGGCACCTCAAGAGGCAGTATTTGCCATATATTGATTGAAGATTTGGGCATGAAGAATCTAACCGCGTGTTGCGTGCACTCAGAACCAAGAACGCTTTAGATCGAACGTTTCCAAAGCCCTGAAAGTAGCTTAAGTCAAAGTTTTGGCCTCGATTATTAACTGTAGATGAAACGTGGGCAGGCACAGTCGAAACAGTGGACTGCGAAGGGTGATTCGGCTCCGAAAAGGCAATGACTGTTCCATCGGGTGGGAAGATAATGGCGATTGCTTTTTGGGAGAGTCATGGAGTTGTGTTAATCAAGTACCTTGAAAATATGCCAGCTAATATTTGACCGGATTAAAGAGAACGGAGCGTCGATGAAAAGATGTATAGAATTACAAGGAGACTGTTGAGAAACAAATCTGGATTTGACAAAAAAAAAATATTTGCTTCTGTGAGACTGGAAAGTTTGCAGACTACTTTCGTATAATGTATCATTTTGAGAAATTAATTTTTTCTGAAAATTCTGCCAGATGCAAACTTCAGTTCAAACCCAATATTTTTCTATCGTTATAAATAAGTATCAAAAATATTAGACTGTCCCGAAAATCATGTCTGAAGTAGGAACAGTAACGCTTATGTTTGATCATTTGTACATTATATCTATTCCAAAAATAAATCGAGCTTTTTTATAACAAATGGCCCCTATATTAATAAAGTAGACTTCAATTTCTTTGCGTAGCTCCAAAAGTTTTAAGGCTTTTTACCACGGCCTGTATCTAGGCAATCCTCGAGTCGTTCGAGGTGATACTTGTGGACTTGTGGTCGATCGAATTCCAATCAGTCACACCGTTCCCACACAGCGGGGCTCCACAAATCTCGAGTGACCCACTTCTCATTAATACACCATTGTTAGATGTTCATTAGTTCCATTTGTTTATTTTTTTTCATTTCGAAATTTCGCACAGTGACGAAGAAGTAGCGTATCTCGCAGCGGTTGCCACCTCGTAGAGATCCAAAGAGTTAATAGTTACTTCACTGGTTTACTCCATAATGAACTATTTGGAACTATTATACAAGCTAGAACAGGCCGTCAAAATGGCGGCACCAGTCGCTCTGAGTTCTAGGGCTCGTCATCCATCGATTCACAAGCCTTTGATGTCTAAGTATTTACCGATATCTCACGGGAAAAGACGCGCTACCCCGAGTCACTTCAAACGATAATGGATCTTTGCATACCTACGGCGCGACGTATGACAAACTTCAGATCAGATCAAATCCATTAAAATCGCCGACCATTTTATCTAACGATAAAATCGACGGAAACTAGAGCGATGTCGATTTTGGGTTCGTTTCTGATGCCGTCAAAAAACTTCAAACGGCCATAACTACCGAACAGTTACAGCTATCTAAGCGAGTATTCGTTTTGATCTCCGTTAAAAGGCGCGTCTTTTGGTATATAATTCAACACGTTTCGGTATCATATCTCTTAAGGCGTTTACAGGTAGCGGGCTGAGATTTTATTCCGCAAATATGCGATTATATGGTCATAAATTGGCACCGTTAGATTGGCGAAATTCCGTCCTTTTTTTAAGGTCTTTCAAAAATTTTGTGAAAGATCTCGACGAGCTCTTTCGTTCCCACGCTACTTGTTCCACCATGTTTTTACGAGAGATTTAAAATGCTTTTATTGTTGGGTTCCACCATATCAATCACAGTCGTGATCCTTAGTCTAAATAAATCAGTTTACCGTGTTAATACAGTTGCTTTTTACACGGAAGTAGCCTGATTTCCTGAATTTCTCCAAACAACTCAGAAACCACTGAGTTTATGTTTTATCTTTGTCCATATTTGGACTAGATTTTCGGAATAACCTGTTTTTGATAATTATTTAAAACTTAAAAAAAATATATATATAAAAAAGATAATTTCTTATAAGCTGGTGTATCCTAGTCCCATAATTTGCTATATCGTTTAATTTGAATTTAAGAAGAGGGTTCTTCATACAATATATAATATATAGAATCTTGTGTGTGAAATAAGAAAATTGGTAATCGTTACCTTTATAATCAAAAATTAATGGTATTGAAAATATTTCAATAAATAAATTTTTATTCATTATATCGACCACCAAACCTTCAAAAAATCACACTAATTAATGTAATAGGTGAGAACGAAAATGTGGATAACTCAATAATACGTCAATATAGCCTAGAATTAGATGTTTTTTCTATATAACAGAGCGAGTCTTTATGTTACAGAAAAAATATATCATATTCGGGGGGGTTATTCTGTTAAAATCGAGAGTGTTGTCTGAGGTGTCTTCCTTTTACCCTATTAACTGAATATTGATTCAAAATAACTTTGACACTGGTAGTATTCCATTTACAAATATTCAGTTTCAGCGCAATTGCTAAGACACTGAACAAGTTGAAATCGTAGTCATTTATTTTGATGGTTAGTTATGTTGTGGTTACGTAAATTTAAATATATGCACCTTTTGCTGACATCTAATCACTTCATTTTCGGTTGAGCTGGTTCAGTTGCAAATCATTTCAGTTTATAATCACTTAGTTATTTGTCCAAATTTTCTTCGCCGAGTAATGTGTTTCTCATTTCGGTTAAATATTTTGTATTTTTTTTTAGTACACATAGCAGTGAAACGAACGCAATTTTTTAAGTATGTCTTACTTCGTATTATCTTATAGCGTATTTCATCTGCACTCGGAGCTTGTAATTCTAGTTCGGCAATTCTGCATCGAGCAGTGTTAGTGGAACGTACAACTCCTTCTCGTAGCAATTTTACATGTCGTGTTTCAGTGGGAGATGTCAAGTACATCGTTTATAAATTTCACCTTTCTTTCTTTTCATTTTATCAAATGGCTATCTTGCTTTAGACCGATTCTTGCTCCTCTAACCAAAGCGATAACAATTGCTCCTAGTGCAATTCTGATTGCTTCGACTTTACAAATTATTTCCTGATGGAATATGCAACTCCCACTCTGGGCACATTTCGAATGCTCTGGAATGATCAATGGAATACACTGGTCAGCACTGTTTTTATTGACAGACGAATCCGGATTATACAATGTGATCATAAAAGAACGTGATCGAAAGAGCATGCTTTTATTTCAAAATTATTTGTTACGTTGGTTACTACATCTCAGAGTTAAATCTTGCTTAAGTCATATCGAGATTCAATCCTCAAATTGCGTTTGACATATTTCACAGTAATTATGTACGTAAGTTTCTGTTTGAAGGATAAATAGCTGATTTGGTAATTTAAGTCAATAACAATAAAGCTAGCAGAACAATTATAGTATTTGTGATCTCCGATTTTAATATAAATCCAGGACTCCTGATTCCGTGTGCGTTGTGTGTTGAGACGTTATCGTATCACAAACATTTTGTATTATTTCGATGAGTTCTTCTATTGTATGCGGTGTATTTTTTTAAGCACAGAAGCATAGAATAATCTAAGGCTGCGTTCGCGCCTCGCGAACAATTTGCCTCGTTGTTGAATGAATAGCAAAGCAGGGTAAACCAGTTTATCGCGAAGCGACGTGATGCAAATTACGCCCCCAGGCACTTTTGATGCGCGACACAATGGCGTTGGCTCGTTCTAGGTAGTTCCGCTAGCGAGGTAGAAGCCGTCACGAGGCGAGTCCACACTTTGCGAGGCACGCAAGTTTACAAGTGTGAACGCAGTTTAAAATAGTTCAATCGGAGAAACGTGCACGAAAATCTACTCCACGGTTATCAAATTCATTGTTTGCAGTATTTTATGAGTTGTGGCATTGTCTCGTTGGAAGTAGTGCTTTATAAGTCGTGGCATTGTCTCCTTGGAAGTATCCATCCCTTAGTTCGTCATCGTGCAACTGGTTTAGAAAAGGTTACAATAAATTATTATGATATCTTTTACCGTTTCATGAAAAATTCTTCATGAACCTGCTATCCAAACATCAACCTTCTCAAAGTGCATCGCCGTGACATAAGGGTTTTCACGCATGGTTTGTTTGTTCATAAAATCTATGTCCGCGATAGCTCCAGCACTTCTTTTCTTGAACCTACTACTACCGAGTTAGTTGATATAAATGAAGATACACTGTAAAATGTGGACTAAACTGAAGATGAAATTCATCCGTACATAGTTGCATAAAATAACTCCGTTACGAAGATAACACATCAATAAACATCAAGATCATATTGTATTTCTAGCAAGAGCAATTTTAGTGATAGCAACATATTTCAATGTGGCAATACGAACCAGCTACTTTCTTTTTTGTTTATATTAAAAATAAAATTAATGGTAAATACCCTGATAATTATTGCATTTTCTAAAACCCCTAGTCACAGGTTTATAATTTTAATTTTTCTTAAAAGTACCAGTCCTTTATCTGACATATCTTATAGAAAGTTTGAGTATTTACCGTACAAACTTTTCAGCCGGTATCTTTTGCGTTAACTTCTCAACTGCCCCGATGACAATGGTTTCTTCAAAATCCTCCCTGTTATCTTTAACTTCTTGCGCCCTAATGTGAGACTCTTCGATCTCGGCTTTTAGCTTCGATTTCCTCCTGTGCGAAACGGCGATTAACTTCCTCAAATTCGCCTGCATCTCTTCGATCTCTCTCATCACCAGATCGGTTTTCTGCGAGTAATTAATCCTCGGTCCTTTGTCGGATTTGCTCTTATGTAGGGACGACTCTAGAGTGATTGAACGGGCATCGTCCTGTGCCACACTTAAACCGCTTGTTTTAGATGTTGCATCCGGGGAGTTTCCGACCAGCTGTTGTTGCGGCTGTTGGGGCTGGTTGAATTGAGGCTTGTACGAGTACTGTAGCTTCTTTACAGCTTCCAGCGTCTGTCCCATGCTAGCAATGAGCATCGGTTCGTTGGCGATTAGGAAGTTCTCGAAGATTTGATTCTCCAATTCCATCCTCTTCACTTCGGCCTGTAGATCCTGTACAGTTTCGATAAGTTCCGCATTGGAAAGTTCCTCTAAGCATTTAGTGTCGACCATTTTAATGTAGCTTTCGATAGACATCGACCCCATGATCTGTATTACTGTCGGTACCTTCCTTTAAAAAATCTAATTTCGGCGTTTATAATTAATAATTTTTATGACATTGACATTATATACGAGTAGCATAGAATAACTTGATAGAATGGCAAGTTTAATAATGTGGGAATAAATGCATACTTCTACGTCTTTAGCGGATGTGCCGGGAATACACGTGTTTTTCAATATTATGACATCGAAGTACCTACATAAAAATAAAGGATTTTCATATGATTACCCTTCCCTTTTTTGTAGGATAAACAGCAATTAATATTGAAGGAACGTGTAATGGACTAATTATCACGTAGTAGGTAATCCTCGATGCACTGGTGCAAAGAGGTTGGAGAAATCAAGGCTAAGTGTTGACTAATACGGAAGGTAATAACACTATACTCTTGGTTTCCGTGTTGGAATCGCGTCATTGTACCTTCTTCTGACGTTTCGCCCACACTCTCTTGAAACATCTTCAAGGCTGTTACTGCACTCTGCCTGCAGGTTATTCATTCCGGAGGGATTTACAGAGGGCTCGTTACTGGTCAATGGAGCGGAACAGTTGCGGACCAAAGAACCTGGCGGTTGCTGAGCAGTAGCCCTCCTGGCGATTTAAATTGTTGGGATGTTTGAAGATTTCTATAGATTCGCGGAATTTTCTACTGTAATGGTGAGGGTTGCGAGACAAGATGCGAGTAGAGTGAAATTGGATTTGGTGGTGTTTCCAGTCTATGCTCAGCCAACCCGGACCCACTTACACGTAACAACAGCGTACAACTGTCGTACTCAGTAATACGAGTGCTGCCCGATCGTTTTGTTTCACCGATATACACATTACGCACCGGGGGTTTCAGATGATTGTGACCTTTGATGGGAAAGTAGTCTGGGAGTTTGAAAATAGTTTTATGTTGTTCCTGAAGAGTACCTTGTTTATGCGATCGATGACACATTCGCAGGGTAGATACGCTTGCTTACGCAGATTAGGATTAGATGAGACGAGTTGCAGTAGAGAAGGATTGAGGTAGTGGTTAATGGTAGGTTGAATACCTTTCCAGAATAATTATTGTGGATCGGAATTTCGCTGATGTAATATTTTCGAGCAAGCGAATTAGGTCCTGATATGGAAATGGCACTTTGACGAGCGTAAATATCAGATTCATCAACAATTTTGTCATTTTTCTGTAAGAATCGATTGAATTATTTGTACTGAAGCTCCAAAATCTTTTCTGGCAACACTGGTCGTTTGTTCCATTCCATTCACATATTTCTAGAAATATCGTGAGTATCCTGAGATATAACTTCTTCAACATCTTCCTCGTTCAATTTTACTATTTGAAATTCCGAGAAAATAATGTTTACTTTTTTGCCGAAGAACATCTAATTCCAATAAACCATTCTCCTGCCCAGAATAATTGGTTCTTGAGCACTTAGGTGTTGAAACTCAATAGTGCAATGCAGAATATATGCAGGTTGGCTGTCTATCGACATTGCAATGTAAGGCCATGTTGTCGGTTATAGCATCAATAAGGTCAAAAAGTTTGCTTACAGCCAATTGTTTTAATTTAGATACATTGAATTTTTGTAGATTTGTAGCGATACTCTGTAAAATAGAAAAACATTTAATTTATTTCCAAACCACACAAATTTTGAACGTTATTTTATTGGTTAGTCACCATAAGCTTTCCAATGTAATATATTTGATAGGAAGAATGTACGTTCAATGTTGAAGCAAAAATTTTTGATAGACAAATTTCAATTCATGCCTAAGAACTTTATTGGGCCGCTTGAATTGAATCTTACGATGATACCTATATTTTACGACGGTTTTTCAACTACTGTCAACAATAATAGTAAATGCATCGCAATCTATAAGAAACGCTAAAACTGAGTACGAATGGGACGAATGATAACTTATGTTTTCAAACGCAGCTATAAACCATGTCAACCTAGTTATAAAGTAATTTTGAGCAAGATAAATGCAGTTTAATTGTCTACCAGAAAACCAAAACATCGATGTATTGTTTTCGTAAGAAATCCCGAACGGATTTTAGTAGTTCAGAAAAAGCTGCCTTGAGCTTAAATGTTTCTTTTTGACGTGAAAACTTCGAATCCCACTGAGGCTGTTGATTTTTTATTGGTATTAGAAATGTAAGTAATATGAAGTAAGTAGTAAACCTTGATAATGATAAATTATAAAACCATTAACATTTCTATCTTATGACTATAATCACTAAAAGATGTAGCAGTTTAAATTATTTAATTCTTTTTTTTTTTTTCAGATCGTTTGTATACTTTATTCTCCTTTTGGATTTAGTGGAATTTTGAAATTTGCTACTATTGGAGCTATAAATTTATGTATCTTAATAAACTAACGGTGTTTTCTACTGATTGTAACAATGAAATCAGTAAAATATTTTTCGATACATCTAAAACTAAGAATTTTTACTTGAGCTTCAGCACAAGGTCTTTCAGTTGAAAATACACTTAAAGATTTCGTCCTAAAGACTCCATAGTTTCAATAGTAGCAAATTTAATAATCTAGAATATATTTATTTTGTGTTTACCATTTCTTTATTTAATACCTTGTTATCTGTTTGTTTGCAAATCAGTTGGCCTTTTAGTAATTTTAATTTATAGTTAGATATTTTATAATTTTAATTTATCGAAAGAGATTGTTCAAACAGAGAAATTGGAAGTTTAAGCTCTTATTATGTAGAGCTAAAGAGATATATTATAATATAATATTAAAACTTCATTGAAAAATTACAGAAACTAGAATATATTTTCCTATTTGAACAATTTCTATTATAATTCTTCCTATTTTGCGTATATTATTAGTTAAAAAGCAGTTTCTTTTTTTTTGATACACAGAGAGATGACGCTAATAACGAGCAAATTATCAACCTGAAACGAGAGCATGAATCTCAACGGAAGAGTGATTTCGCCAAATTCGAGGATCCGTCTCTTCAAGCGCTGAAGAGCGGTCTACCGGAGAAGATAAATCAGCTTCAGAGCAGAGAAAGCCTCAATAGTTGCGGTACGGTCTCGAGAAAGACCAGTACGGCCAGCGACTATACACCAGAACACACCTACGTCCAAGACTCCAAATCGCAATTCCTAGACCAGACCAACGTGATATTCACCACTGAAAGCTGCATGACGCCTGTGGAGTCCCTTCCTCAACCGAAGGAAGACGATAAACAGCCGACTATCGTCTCTAAGATGGAAAACGGGGCATTCGGCGACCATTTAGACTTAAAACCAGGCCCGGTCGATGTTAAGATACTACTTTTGAGACAGGATACTCAACATCGTGACGATGCGGCTAAGGAAATAAAAGTCGATCTGAACGAGGTAAAAGAAACTACGATTATCGCTGCTAATGTGGATAAATTGAAAGAGGTTCAGAATAAAGGCGACGGTGAGGATGTTAAACCGAAACCACCTCAGAGGAAGATATCGCGGTTCCTCGTAACGCCTGTTCTTTCTGCTTTGGAAATGCCAAAGGATAAAGATTATGGGCAGACTGCTGTGGATTCTCCAGTTGCTGAAATTGGCAAAATGGATGCTGTTAAGGTTTGTATGTTAGATTGTTACTATCAGTTTACTTTTAGAGTGGGATAATTAGGAAAATCAAACGTCAATGAAGAACATTTTTCGTAATGTTTTTTAATCTTGTACTAAATTTGCGATCCGAAGCTTCATCGACTGTAACAAAAATTTTTTTATTTGTTTTATGTTGATCAGCGTCAAACGTACCTCGGTATTCACATGCAAAGATTTTTAAATGCTCATTGATAATCTATTCCGAACCGTCACAATAGTTTTTAAATAAATTCTTTTTTTAAGTTTTGTTTATTTTAAAATATTTGTGGAAGTACAAACATGTATTATTATAGAAATGTTATAGGCAAAGTAATTTATATTGAATACTAACTACATGAACAACATTTCGTATTACAGGCAGAACAGCCGGAAATTGAACAGGGAAAAATAGAATTAATTACTCCTAAAGTAGAGGTAGCTAGACGGGATTCCATCCCGCTTGAAATCAAACCGGTTACGGAGGTCGAAAGAGGCCAAGAAGTAATACTGGAAGTCGGACCGAAGGAAACTGAAAGCATGATAGGACCCGAGATGATCACCCTGGAACAATTGAAGAAGAGCTTGGATGATCTGAAGTACAGCGGAGGTGTTAGGGAATCGCTAAGCGGCGAAACCAAAACCCAAAAAGTGTCCCAAGCCGCCACGCCGGTTCCGCAAGTGCACCCCATTCAAACGCCCCAGAATCAAGTCTCCAGCATATCGATGTCCATATCTCAAACGCAAGCTTCGACCCCTCTAGTTAGCGCTGCTATACCTCCTTCGAGTTATCCGACTAATATACCGCCGAGTTCGGTGCCCCAGAATATCGCATACTCGCCGCAAGTATCTCAAACGCAGCCGTCGCAGCAGCCGGTCCTTCCACAAGTGCAAATGGCCTTACCGCAGCCGATCGCGCAGGCTCAGATTCCTCCGGTGCAAACGCAAATCTCTACTGGTCAATCGCAGATTCCTAGCGTGCAACCTGGAGCGTCGGCGCCGATATCTGACGTACAAGCGCAGATGTCGGGGGCTGCGAGTCAGGCGCAAATTCCAACCGGATCAACGCAAATACCTGCGCCGCAACCTCAAATTCCTACCGGTTAGTACGCAACAACATTTACTATGTGCAAACAAGTGTACATCTCGCTTTAATAAATTTAATCTAATTATTCCTAGTTTAAGGATATCAAGACTCCCATAAATAGAATCGAATTTGGCGATGAACATGTTTCTCACCGAACGTGAATCCCGCGAACTAGCGCAATAGATTTCACGGTTCAAACGTGTTAGACTTAGTTTATGACGTTATTGACTTTTTAGTCTAATTTGAACAATTAGTCTTTCCACAGCATGCCAAACGTAATCGTTCTGAATCAAATTCGACTCTAAAGGTGATCCAAATTAACAGCCCATTATTGCTATCATTATTATTGATCCTACGAAATCGGTTAAATTGGCAAGCTGTACTGTTTTGTTGATGAAATTAATATAAAACCAAATGAATAACACATTTTTACAAAAAAAACAAAATTACTACAATTTTTTAAAATTACCTATCTTTTCCAATATGATGAAGATAATTCAATTTCTAATATAAAAACAACAAGCTACGGTTCTGGACTGAATACTGAGAAAATTACAGTGGCTTCTAGTTTCTAGTAAAGAAGGGTATATGTTTGTACAAAAGTTATTCTGTTTAAAACCAGTATTTGTTCGAGCCCGACATCTTTGAGTTTTTTTCTTCTTTTTTCTTTTTCAACATGTTTCGCGTTTATAAAACAAATTCCAATTACTTCACCTAACTTTGTGTTCCCTCAGAAATACGCAGAACTTATAGGCTTACTTATATATTACTTATACATTGGCAATAGACAAGTCTTGACATGTTTATGCAGCTATCCAGCGCAATATGGTTCAGCCTGAATCAAGTGGAAGACGTGGTTAAATCTCAAAGAGCAATAATTTTCTTTTTGTGGAAAGAGGGTGTGAAAGCTTCAGAAATTATTGAACGTCAGCAGAGAGTGTTTGAAGAGTCTGCAGGATCTAAACGTAGTGTATATCGGTGGATCGATCGTTTTAAAACCGGTAGAACGTCATTAGAAGGCGATCCACACAGTGGTTGCCCGAGTACGTCGATAAATGAAAGAAACATCGCTGCCGTGGTGGACCTGCTGAAAGGGGACAGGCGAATGACTATACGTACGCCTCGGAATAGGTACACGTCAAGTTCGTGACATCTTACATGTGGGTGTAGGCAAGGTTTGAGCCCGCTGGATGCCAAGACTGTTGGGACCGGAACAGAAACTCAATAGGTCTGACACACACTTCTCGTCAACTTCAAGAGCTGTTAGCTCGATACGATGAAGAATTTTGATAACGGATAATAACCACTGACGAAACGTGGATTCCTTGTTTCAATCCTGAGCCCAAAATTCAATCCAAAGAATGGCGTAAACCGGAAGAAGGGCTTCCACTTAAGGCGTGTGCAATTCTGTCTGTTGAAAAGGTAATGCTTACTGTATTCTGGGTTTGCGAAGGGATCATTTTTAGAGATTATCTGCCGAAAGATACTGCAATTAACGCAGAATATTACTGTCACACTGTCTGCACAGAAAACGGCCTGGAAAGTTGCATAAGCGTCTGTTATTGCAGCGGGATAATGCAAGACCCATACCGCAAGAAAAGCAAAGGATGTTTTGAACGATTTAGGATGGGAATTGCTTCCGCATCCACCTTACTCACTAGATCTCGCACCCAGTGAGTTTTGAGTTTTGAAAAAATCTTTACGGAGTGTTCGGTTTGAATGTTTGACTGACGTAAAACGTGGCATAAATAGGTGGACTGTGGAGACACCGCAATCAAAGTTATGTAAATAAATTTATAAGCTTAAGAGCTGTCATATCAATCAGTTAGAAATTATACTTACCAATCGTTTTTTACAGGCCAAACTCTAATTCCACCTGTACAATCTCAAATACCCACGCCTCAACCCCTACTTCCAACCATATCCTCAGTTCCACCGCTAGTAGTATCCCAAACCGAAATCCAAATTAACACTTCGATGCCTCAGTCCACCTCTCTGCCGCAAGTATGTCCTACTATACCACCAGGTCAGCAGATAACCATATCTCCTCCAGTACAGCAGCCTCAAATGGGCGTACATTTTCCCACAGCCACCTCGATCCCGCAACCCGTTCAGCAGCTTCCTACCAACATGGGCGGTGTTTCACCGATGGTTTCTTTGCAACCTGGTCTTATATCACCTCCTCAAGCATCCTCTGCACTGCCGACGCCTCAAAACGTAGTCCAGACGGTTACAGCTCCTCAGACAGTTTTGCCGAATGTAGCGGCCGCGCAAACGGTCTTACCACCTGCAGTAGTACCTCAACCATCGCAAACGGTAGTTCCCCAATCTAATGTGCCAATTCAGCAAGTTGTCGTAGAGGATAAAGATAAGAAGACTATGCCGAATTTGAAATTAGTCATGGATAGGTAAGTGGAAGTTTTCGTTTTAGTAAAATTTTATCTATAAAATGGAACAACACAATATCTCCGAAAGCTTTATATATATAGATATATATATATATATATAATGTACGGTAGGGGCACAAATTTCGTAACAAAAGAAAATTAAATGAAATAAATGATATCGCTACCTAACTTAGGAGCTAAGTAAGGAATACCTACCCTACTTTTTATTTGATTTCTAAATTTTTCTGATACTTTATCTGTTGCACTTTTCTGGAAAATAATTTTTACGAAGTTGTAAGATGTAAAAGATTGTATTTTGTAGAAATAATAAACAAAGATGAATTTGATCCCAAATGTTAATAAATTTATAGAATAAACAAAATCATACCTCAAAGTCAAATTGAACTCAAAAGACTAATATGAAAACAAAATCCCTTGTGGTAAAACCGAAATTAAGTGATCAGAACGCATTTTTGATAATGCTGTATTAATTAAAACAGCATTAATAATTAATGTTGTACTGATTACGTTTTGTAAAGTTTCCGGGGGTATGCTGGCACAAACTCTTTTAATTCTTCGATGAAATGAGGACTATCTTTATAAGACCATTAGTGCCCCTCTTCAGGTCGTCAGATCCTAGCGATCATGTCTTGTCTCGTTAATAACAAGCATATGGCCCTTCTTCTAGACTAAATTCGTGCAGTCTTCTTCTAACTGCCAAATTAGTTACAATTAGATACCACCACTTCTATAGCCGCACAAAAATCGTTATTCAACGTCCTAAACGATTGAACATCATTTCGTCTGACCTGGAATTTTAAATGCTGATCTTGTGCAGAAGTTGTTTTCCTCCGACGATTTCCCCTTTGATTAACCCTTACCTACTACTTCTACGACGATTATAGTTATAGTATTTTTTAAATTCCTTTTTAGCGATTTGTTATTAGTGGACTATTTCAATTATACAGAGGTGCTCTTAACAGACATTTATAACAAAGTTATCAGAATTTTAAAATCTGCATCTGTTGCTGAGATATCGTGCTGTCCCATTCCTCGCTGAACACGTACTATTTTTGTTTAAAAGGTGTAAAAGGAGGTGAAAGGGTCAAAATTCTGCAAATATTTAAATAATCACCTTGGCATGGTGTTAATTGTTCTCCTATTTGTTTTACGTGTTTAAAGAGTTAGAAACTTTTGACCTGCACGGTTCTGCTAAGGACTCAATTTTCTTTAACAGTTTAATATTTGGTCCTTGTTAAATTCGTTTATAATAATAGGTTCTCTAGTAGAAGATACTATCTTCTTCCACCTTCACCTTCTCTTCTAGTTAAAGTATTAGCTAACTTAAGCAATCATATTGTCAATCGCCGTCTACCAACAAAAGTCACAAAAAAACATTGATAAGTTTTACTTCTTTCATTAGAATTTATTATGATAAAGAAAACTTGAAGCCGGGCAATGAAAATCTAGGGATTTATACTGAACGATGATCTGAGATTGAAGGAACTAGTTTACGTGCAGCTTATGGCAGTGGAGATTATCTACATTTTGAGCTGAAAAGAATATTATGTACGCATTAGTACTTTAACATTTTAATTGTTGTGACACTGTATGTGATCCATGTTTTTCACTGTAATGAAACAATACGCGTACTGAAAGTGCAAAATACTCGTCTTAAGTTCACATCCGGAATAAGAAAACCTCATCCAATATCAGACATTCAAATATAATAAATGGCTGAACAATTACTATATTTCACGTGAGATCCTTCTGGTGTTCTTCTTAACCTGAGCATGGCCGCTCCCTGTCCCTCTCTGGCTCCGCCCATGTACATTAATACTATTGTATTGCATATAGTAAGATAGTTAATCCAATGTTTTCGAAACCTTTTTTCTTGCTGAAACTATAAAAGTAAGATATATTATTATTATGAAAGGTAGAAATAAAAAAAAAAATTAAATATTGCGATCGATTTCGTGCTTAAAGCACACCTTCAACCAGCTAAAAAATTACGTCCATATGATAAACGGGATTAAGTGCAATAGAATTCATCGTTATATTAAAGGTTAAATTTTGTGAAATAATGATAATAATGAATAAGTAATAAATTTTAATTTGTTTCTAAAATTTATGTTAAATTAAAAAAAAATTAAATTAATTTAACGTGAATTTTATAATTAAAAAAAAATAAAATTTATTACTTTTCGATCCATTTACGCTAATTATTTATTTAGATAATTTATTTCACAAATTTCTACTTTCACAAAATATAACTTTTAACGTATACGGATGTAATTTTTCAGCTTTCCTGAAGATTATAGAATTTGTGAGAAAACGTATCCTTTGTTACTTCTACATTTCATGGTGAATACCTCATGCAGAGTCGTCTTCGATTATTTATATTATTATTATTATATCTATATAATTTTATTTTTTCTATTTTTCCAGTGCTACACCAAGTTACGCCCAAACCCCTACAGATGCGAAGTATAACGCGCATATGCAATTCCTGCAACAGCAACTGTCTTCTATCACTATGACCAGTCAAGTGCCGGTACGTAAACACAACACAAGTTTTCGAAATTTTATCACTAACATTATATTATTTCTTGCTTTTTTAAACATATACATAATATGTATGTATTTCGCTTAAGTTGCGTTAAATTAAATGCTGGTATCATCTAAATGCATAAAATGGCCTGATAAATCTAAAGACAAAATAGTTTGATCAAATATCAGAATCTACTTTATAGTTTCATTAATACTTAATCAATAGTACTCACGGCATTTGGGTTTTTGTAATGGTTTTAAATACTCACTCATACGATTATTGATAAAAAAAAATGTTGATTTTCATTGGTTATCAACTGGTTTGGCACATTGAGGTTGTGGGTAATACAGTATTTGCGTAGGTTCTTATAAGTCCTTTTGAATGATGATTAAATAATCTTCCGGCTCTCATCGTTGGTCGTTTATTTTTCCTGACTTTCTTTTGGAAGCCACAAGGTTAGTTAAGGTTAAGAATTTGTGGAATTTGTCTTGTTAGCCAAACTAATAAATGTTTTATTGTAGAGATAAATAATAAAAAAAAAACAAATTTAATTGATTATTCTGTACATTTTGTAAAAATATAGACTATAGATACTCTAGAGGACCAGGTTAAAATAAAATTCAAGCAGGCATTGAAAATAATAAATATTTTTAATGCAAATAATTTTAAAACATACTCTTATAATAATAAATGAAAATTTTTAATATGTAACATGGTAAGTATTAGATTGTTGACTGGAAGCGATGTTATATGACGAATTACGTATTTTTCATAATTATTTGATTAATTTTTAAAATTAATCAAACTAACAAAATGCTTCAAGAGTGCAGTAAGAAGTTGTTAAGTTATAAATGTTACTACGTCTACCAGGAATGGTATATTTAATAGTTTAGTGCTAGTGTTAGTGCTTAATTAATGTTATCCACAAAGCTAAGGAGTTTACTTATACAGAACACAACATCTTATCACAAAAGTTTGCTGTTTATCGTTACCGATGGTAAACAACATCATCATCAACCGGTCACCATTCGGTCACCGGTTGATGAGGACCATTCGTGTCCTCGAAACGGCCGTCCCGGACTAATTATTATATTACTATATAATAAATTAAACTTGTGTGGTGCGGAGGGTGCCGATACTTATGTGTTGTTTACCATTCTACGCCACAGTCCTTGCTATCATTGTCGTTACCTATGTTTGCTTGAATTTTATATTTTAATCTACGTCACATAATGTATGCTTAGCTTTTATATAAATGTATGTAGAATGTTCTCTTAAACGGAGAAAATATATAGAATATCTAATCCCGGAAGGTTATACGTCATTAAAAGTCTATCTTTAAATTTTTCCCATCTATTTTTCACATATCCTCTTTTGCTTATTTGATTATATCTTTATTTAACATAGATCTTAGAGCTAAAAGCAGTATTCGCGTAGATTCCCACTAACAACAATTGAGCTGTAGCGTTCTCATTTAGGCTTTGATTTTTGGCGTTATTATCCTCTATTTGCTTCCCTTTTCTTTTCTTTTTTTTTATTTAATTTTTGTTAATATTCTCACCTTTTATTCGCCTAAAACGACTTCATCTACTAACCTTCTATTCGTCCATTCATCGAGACCTGTTTTTTAGGGTCCTTTAAGTCCTCAAACATTAATTTCTTTGGATTTCGGAAAAGCGATGGTCGATTCCAATATGGCTAAGGTAATTTGTCCCGTTTTCAAACTCGAAGGTTCAAATGGACGATATGCTTGCAGGTGACTACTGGCGCCCCCGCCGGCACCACCTCCGCTGCTCATCTCTCTTCCGATATACCTTCTTCGCCGGTGCAAGAGCAGGAGACCGCGGTCTACCCGAAGGCGAAGCAACTCGCCGATTTGAATTCGGAAATCGCGAAGATCAACCAGAGGCGCGATAGCGGCGAATTGTCTCTGGAAAAGGTGAACGAGAGCGCCGCGTTGCGAAAGGAGATCTCCGAACAATCCGCTTCTAACACCGCCGGCAAGCAGTTGGAAGTGTCCGCCGCTAAAGAGAGAAAAGTGTCGAGGTTTAGGATTAGCGTCGTGAAGGAGCCGGACAATTCTAAGCTGGTTGTTCCTGAGAAGCACGATGCTAAACCTGCAGTTGTACAAGAGGTGATCGCTGAGACATCTGGTGCTGCACCCGAAGAACCCGCTAACGTAGTGAAACCGGAAATACGTGCTGCTATTAACGACACCTACGAAATACTAGAGAATATTATCATTAATTCTTACGGGGTACAAGGTAAGCGTGTTTAACATTTAACTTCTGTTAAAAGTATCCTTTTCGTTCCGATGATTGCTATTTTATAGCAATATCTTGATTGAAAATGTATATTTAAAATTATCGTCTTGATAAGGTTATAAAAATTGCTGTTAGTACTATGTCTTTTTTCCAGCTCAATTCATAAACTAGTCAAAGCCAATCATGTACTGTAAAATCAGTCAGAAAATAGTTGCAGATTGTTTTTAGCCGATCAAATCGCTTCTGACTACTTTGTGATTTCTGTTGGAACTATTAATTAAAATGAAATAAAAATTATATTAATATTAAATAAAAAAAGAGGGAAACAATTTTAGAGTAATTAAATGTTTTTAGTTATTAGTTTATAACATCGGAGGAAAAGAAAATTTTTTTGAAAAGGAATAAAATTCTGAAACGTAAAGGAATTCTTAATTAAACAACACAACCGGCAAGATCCCAAAAAAAGAAATTTAAATATTATTTGTGAATTAATTAGTTACGAATAACTATTAGTTATGACTAAAGATCACCACTTTCCGTACGCTTCACGAAATTAGCAGAGACTAGATACACTCGTGTTTATTCGTCTCATGAGAACGGTTTCCCCGAGAGTCGGGAGTCGTCAGAAAATAATTTAACTGAAGATAATTAAACATCAGTTCATCAACCAACCTCTTTCTTAATGGAAACTTCTGCAAAAATTACAAACACAAATTCAGAAACAAAACGATATTATTGGAAATCTTAAAAAGCTCTATAAAAAAAATATGTAACTAAGAAATTAACAATAACGCGTGACACCTCTCCTTGCTCTGATAACTGCTTGAATTCGCCGTAATAGGTTCACTATTAAATTTTTGATTACTTCTTGGGGAATATTATCCCACTCGAAAAGCACGACTTGTTTCAATTCCTGGAGACTACCAGTTGGTAATTGATGCCTTACTGATTTCTGAGGGCATCTTCAAGGTGCTTACGATTTGTGGTCTGGTATTATCTTGCATGTACATGAAGTTGTTCCTCAAAAATTGTGCAAAAAGGCATTACATGATCTCGAATAATGTTTTCTAGGTAGTATTCAGTGTTCGTTATCCTTTCACGAATAGGAATTAAATCTGTGCAGGGATCAAAGCAAATACCTTCCCAGAATATTTTTCAACCACCGCCAAAGAGCTTGTGCAGCCAACATATCTTTCTTTCAGTTCATCGCCAACCATTTGGATATTTCAAGCTTATTCTAGTCTCGTCCAAAAACGCAATCTTCAACTGCTTAATCTGTATATTTTCTGGTAAATCTCTATGCTCTATGCTACTTCCGTCAACCTTCACCTTATAGTTAAAGCAAAAACTCTGCTGACATTTGTAACTACTCCAAGTTGGTTATTATGCTCTGTGCTTGTTATTATCGCATTTCTTAGAGTTTGCAGTTACAGAAACGATCGTCTCGCGCACTTCGTTTTCTATCTTGACTATCTATCTTCTATTCTATCTTTCTATCATATTTTCTACGGTGCATTCCGGTTTCTTTGAATCTGCTAACCATTCGACTGACGCTCGCATGATTAACGCCAGCAAATTAGCCACATAATGCATTGTACGTCTGTCTTCTAACAAACTTGAAGCTCTTACGTATTCATAATTGGTTAAAAAATTTGATCGGTTCATGATGTTCAATGTAAACTTATATTCTGCACATGCAAAAAATTAACAAACCCGTAATTAAAACTGAACGACTCAAGAAAAACTGTTTAATTTGCGGTCATTTTCACTAAACAACGAAACAATTCTATGCTGGTAGGATATAAAACAGGAACCAAAATTTGCCTTCTTCTGAAGAAAATAGTGATGCCGTAGATTCAAATTTAAGACAATTAGAAAGGAAATACCCAGTAACTTATTTATAGCGTTGATATATGTTTGAATGATAAACAATACATAAGTATCGGCAATGTCCGCACCACACAAGTTTAATTAATTATATAGTAATTAATCCGGGACGGACATTCGGTTACCGGTTTATGAGGACCATTCGTGTCCTCGAAACGGCAGTTCCGGATTAATTATTATATAGTTAATTAAACTTGTGCGGTGCGGAGGTTGCCTATATTTATGTGTTGTTTACCATACTACACTATCATTATTGTTTTAATGATATCCCGAAATAGCCTCATTTTATTTGTTTTTCGTTTCAGATCCATTAAACCCCGATGTTAGAATATTGGTAAGAAAAACTTTACATTACTTCTAATTATTAATACACTTCCCTAGAATTGCGTTTTGTATATGTGTTAACGTTTGTCTCCAACTACCGATACTAATTTGTAATCTACATAATACTGTGCAAGTTATTTTTGATTTGCTGAATCGTTCTATGACTTTTCGTCTTTGTTTTGATTTTCCACTTCTACACGTTGTTGCATTATCGAACTTTACTTAACTAGCTTTAATTGGTTTAATACTCCTTTCTGTCGAAAAAATTATTAAGATGCATGAAATATTGGGCACGGTATTGATCAAACTAATGAATTAAAATGAAATAAATTAAACTTTGTTTGTCTATGCTATTGTTTTATTTTTTCAGTGCAGTGTTATTAATTAATAATTGTCTTTGTTGTTGCGATTAACGTTTTAGGTTCAATTTTATTTAAGTATTGACACTTTTTTCATCATTTTTTTTTTCGTCAATTGCAGGCTTAGTTGTAACGAGTAAAGAGAACTTGATTATATGCACAAAATAGTATGATTAATAACGTGGTCTTGAAATAAATAAAGTTTGATAAATATTATCTACTTTCGCAAGTTGACTCGACTTTTGAGAACCAGTAGCTGCACACATCCTCTTACTGTCTGGTCAGAGTAATCAGTGTAAAAATACACGTTCATTAGGTAATTGCATACTGGAACTTATGCAGCTACATACACTGATACAGTTGGTATCTACATTTTGGAATCAATTTTTCAACTTTTAGTATTGCAGTCAATCAAAAGTTTACGTACACCCCTTAAACGTAATATAAGTAATACATTGCAATATATTTATGGATTTAAAAAATATTTTGTAACTTCGTTAGTGATGTGTGTTTATTTACTGCGAAATTCGAAATAGGTCAACGGGCGGGTTTCACAGAATTGGAATAAATCTAAAAGTGACAGGCTAAAAAAGCGAACATACACTTATTGCTGTTTGGGGAAGCACCGTTTCTTTGTAAAATGGTAAATTGATATTTAGTTTACTCTCCATTATCCAGACGAAAACGCATGCCAAATATAAATATTAATCGAAAACGTGTCACAACCACCATATTAATAGCTTAAAATGTTGTTGTGAGCAAAGAAGATGGTCAAAAATGTAATTCAAAACTTTGATGGAGTTGTCACAAATTAAAAATTTTCCCTGGTTAATTTAGTACTTTTTTTTTACAAAAAGTAAAATATAAATTGTCACACATTGTCACGCTTTTTATAATGTTATTTATGAGAATGGTTCCAATATCTTGTTTCAATAAAGTAAAAGTTAATCATTTACTTGAAGCCAGCATTCTCTCATCATGAAGTCGCAATTGTCTAAAAGCACAGTACTCTTTCTGACAAAACGCTGAAGGCAAAGGAGGTCCTTCGAAAGAAGAAACAATTCTGGACGTTCACGTGGAACTACTGCAGTTGAAGACAGGAACCTCCTAGTAGAGTTAATAGAAAACAGTCCCTTCCCTTCGGCAGTAGAAACCGTGGGCAAAAAAAAGTGAGTGGGATTTGCTTCTAGAACATCTTTTAAAAAGGGCAATTTCTGGAAAAGAGTGTTCTTTAGTGACGAAAAGTTCTTCCCACTAGGGATGAATGAGAAGACTGAAGACTGTTGACACCAGCGACAGATTTTCTGTTAACATGGGTATGGATTTCTGCAGCTAGTTCTGGGGTGTTTCTGAAAGTAAGCAAATTCGTTTTCCAATAAGACGACTGTCCAATTCATACAGCTCACGGGGTGAGAATGGTTTCAGAACAGTGTTTGATTGGCCGAGGTATCTATCTAATCTATCGCTCAGTATGCCTCACAGATTAGCCAAAGTTAACGAGGCTAGTAGTTGTACGGTGTCAAAAAAATTACATTGTCGACCAATTTTTTTTGCCCACGACTTTAAATTATCAGTGTACATAATATTGTACATATACAATTAATATACATTTATTCGTTAGCAAAAATATACATAAGGAATTGCAATCGATATATGAAAAAGTGTACATTAGAGAATTCTGAAAACTTGAACTGATACTAAACTAAACTAAAGCCCACAAAACTTCCGGTTATATAGGAAGTTGTTGTCAACTTTATTATTTGAGTTCTTTTTTTTGTAATTTTTCATGGTTTTTAAATCTTTAATAAAGAAAAGAAAAAGCTTCTTTACCTTGAAATTACTTTATTTGGATATGTTTTATCGCACCATTTTCGACATTCTCAACCTACCATAATAATAATGATTTTACTAATTAATCTACAGTTTTTTATTTTCCTCTTTAAAAATTTACTTTTATTGAATGCCATTTCTTCACATTATTTTCCTTTTACATTTCAAAAATAAAAATAAATAAATAAAAGAAAGAAAAAAAAGATTACAACTAATACAATATGAAAGCAAGAAGAAACTGACACGTAGAAATACAGTCCTTATTTTTTTTTGTTTAATTAATGAGAAGAGAAGATTAAGTAAATAAGCGATATTTAATAAAAATTTTAAAAAATTGTAAATTGCTAAATCATTACTGATAGGTTTGAGAATGTCGACTAAAAAACGTCGCAAAATAAAGTAAATTCAAGGGAATGAAGCTTTTCGTTTTCTTTACCAAAGATCTGCGAATAAAATACTGGAAAATTATATTATTTCATTTTTGAATTCCTAATGTTTGTTTAATAAAACAATGGTGTTTCTAACCATGTTTCAAATATTTGTATTTTTTTCAAAAATTTTGGCAGATAGATAAGTGCATGTGAACTTTTATAACTGAAAGTGTTTAGCTTGGAAAATTGAAATTTTGCAGAACTATTGGGGTATTAGGGTATTAGGGTAGGATTAGTAACCGAAGGAATTTTTCGAACATTTTACAGTGTTAAAAATAACTGTAGGCTTTCACAGCCGATGTATAAATATGGCTGGTAAACCGTGGACTTCGCTAGAGCGAAGTCCACGGTTCAGGTCAACGTTTCCCCAAAATGCTGGGGTTGGCATCTTCAGGACGAGTTGACTCTTCAACATTATTTTTGTCAGGGTCACTCCATATATAAAATATTTTGATGCAGGTAATCGAATTGATCTTTCCATGGCAAAAACTCCTCTATCGTATTTTTAAACAACTGCCTTTCCACTTTCGTTTTATTATTCTTTTTTTATTTTTCATTGAAGGCTCTTAGAAAGGAGTTTTACTCGATTAATTTCAAGGAAATTAGCAACAGAGCCATTACTAAGCCATATTTATTGCCATCATTGATAGAGATTGTTAGAGTTCTCAAACCGCGCGTGAGTTCTGCTGTACTTCTTCCTTTTTTGTTATTGCTGTTAAGCAATTTTTTGTTTTTCTTTTTGTTTAAAAGTCATACTTTAAATAAATTTTTTAATGACTTCGACACACTCTAAAAAAGATTATAAAAAATGCAAGGGCAAAATAGGGCGAGTTTCAAATTTAAAAACTATCTAAAAACGTACACTGCAAAAATAAATAATTCTAAATTTTTAACACCTACATTATTAGTACCTGGTGATCCTTAATTGTCTAGTGGTGTTGTAATAGATCAATGTTTTAAAATACAACTTGGAAATAATAAAATTCAAGCAATAAAATACAGAAAATTTTACAAAAAATTAATGTATTTGAGTTGGAGAAGTAAAAACAAAAAACATAAAACAGTTGCATTTTTACAAAAGCAAACGACATTCTTAGTACCATTGCTCTAGTCCTTCGATTGTGCTTATACAATATCTACTTTACTAAAAAGGACATTATAATTTAAATATAGTACTATTCATGGGCGTTTTAAGTATAATAAGATGTGATGCTTTGAAATTTATAACGAACCGACATACTTTAACCTTGCTAAGGTAATACAGATGATACTATACGGATTCAGCATTTAATTTTTTCTTGTAACTGTATCTAGTTCAATTGTAACTGTATATAAGGGCTGCTCCTTTTACCGGGTGTACTTTCTTTTTTACCGTCTGCTTACATCAAGCAGATGCGAACGAGCGACTTTCCGTCATTTTTCATCATAGTATTCAGCGCTCCAAATGTCCAACTGGATGCATTTCAGTTGTTTATAGGTTATTTTCAATTTTTGGCTCCACTATTAGAGGATTACCAGTATCGTCCTTTAAAATACGTGGGTTTGTTGTCGAAGTTAATTTAAATTCGCGCTAGTTATTTCGGTGTATATACTCCTTACTCCTACTCTAGATTGCGTGTAGGAAATGCAGTCTCCAACCGTACGAGTCCCAGCGAATAACGTTTGTGCAACTACACACAGGCCCAACGAACGTGCAGCATGTAGACTTTCGTGACTAACTGTAAATAGAATTAGTTATAAAGTGCTTTGATCAGTTTACAAATTAATCCGTTAACCTTATCGAAGCAAAAGTAAATCAAGATTTGTTCTAAAAAGCATGTAGTGAGTTATAATTACAAAAAGTTACGGATGCTAGGCAAGGATTTGTAATGTTGAAATTTGGAAACCTTAGTTTGATCAATATCCTGTGGATTTGTTATAGTTCCCCTTTTTATTTTTTTCTCCATTTTCGTTACACTGATACTTTTTTAGTTATTTGAAACACTAACACATCATTTTTCTTTATTACCGGTGCTGTTAGAACACTTTTTCTGAATAATTCCTTCATTCAACCACATTTTAATAATTTTTCGACTTCATGCATCTTTTTTAAATAAAATCTATGTTAATAGTTTTAGTCTGCGTTGACGAGATTGTTTAATTCCGTTTAAAACATATTTTATTTACCTTTTTTTTGTTTTTGTTTGGTAGCAAGTTTTGTTTTTCTTGTAGCAGCATGCGGTTGGCAGCAATGCGCCACACATTGGCACCACTGCAGCAACGACGCCAACACCCTCTGTTGTTATACTTGATCATAAATCACCGCCGCAAAGACTTACCAAACAGAACGCGATTGACGTGAACTCGGACGATGACTATACCTTTAATCCTGACAGACGACAATCCTCCACCGATGAACAATGCAGGGCCGGCTCGATAGACCATTTAGACTTTAAGTTGCGTAAAATCTTTAGCAATTCATCCGCGTCTATCCAGATGCAGATCTTGTATCCGAAATATAGTAAGAAACAAACCGAGAAGTCATTGCCTGATATTGTAGTGCATCCCCCGGAGGAGTCCATATCGAAAAGTTTGCCCAATATCCACGCGATCTGCAGGCAGAATAAGGAAGATATCAGGTCGTATTCGGAGCATGAAGATTCCGATGTAGAAATTATGTTTGATAGATCGAAATTGAGGGATTACAAGAGCGATACCGACAGTAAAGGCAGTCCGGATTGGTTTACGTTTAAAAAGGTTACGAATCCCAAACGGAGTATACCTACTAAGTATCGGAGAAAGCGGAAGCAGGCTATAAGGACATTCAGCTTGGACCGGGGAAAAAATCGTCGCTTCAGCTTGCAGAGTTCGAACACTAGCTCGCCTTCAATCCAATCGGCTTTGTCGCATCAGAATCTGTGCAGTAGCGATTCGGATTGTACGGATTCGAAACGTATGCGTCTGTTTAAGGATTTTACTAAGCCGAGACGTGTCGCCGCCGACACCGATCCGTCGAATTGGCTCAAATACAAGCAAAAACAATCGTTATCGATGCATAGTGTTTACTCACCTTGCAGTGACGATTCCATTCATAAATACCATACGATCCATTCGCCGTGCGAGTCCGGCATGAGTTCGCAATTCACCCGACGACGCCCCATCAAAAAGACGGGCAGTTTCGACGAGGTCGTCGAAAGGGCCGCACTTGCGATGGCCGCCGCCACTCCCTATTCCTCCTCCTACCAAAAGACTGATAGAACACTAGACGTAGAAGACGACGACTATTTAGATTATAGATTTGCGCATGTCGAGCGTAATAGTAAAGGCACGCAGTGCGATTACGATTTAGGCGAATTGGCGAAATGCTGTTGCAGAAACAAGGTATGTTCGTCAGTGGTGCCAATCCATCAATACTTGGAAACCTATTTTAAGCTAACGGTAAGATTTCATTTTCAAAAATTTGATACATATGTATATAATTATATATACAAGGTGAATCGTTTAACTTGAAACGGTTGTATACACTGCTCAAAATAACAAGAGAAACGATTATTTCAGTAACTTTTCTAGTTGTATTAAAATTGAAATCATACAGACTCTTTTGTTCGTATAAATTTGAAAAAACAAAAAATTTTTCATATAATTTTTGAAATAACAATTCAAAGAAAGTATACGAAATAAAGTGAATAGAAAGTATTTTGTTTCTATAACGTAAATTTGTTGAAGAATTGTGGGTCACAAATAGAAATAATCGGCAGTCACAGTGAGTGTGACTAGATTATTTGTTCTTTCTGGCAAGGTCTTGAGTGCCATACTCGATAGCAACTACAACACGTACAACATCGTTGTACTCATTTGGATGTCTCATTTTGATACAACGGATGCTCCGCTTGTCACTATGATGACTTTTATTTCCATTGCATACAGATAGGTACATGAAAATATAATAACTATGGACAAATGTTACATACTACAAAATAAAGAAGGAGAGAAATAACATGCAAAGTATCGGAAATATGGCAGAGTTCAGTTGCCATTGAGGTGCCATCCGCTGCGCCTTTCAACCATTCACTAAATTGTCTTATAGTAGCCTAAAACCTAAAGAAAGGAGTAGTTTACAAAACGCTGAAGTTAAAGAATGGCAATAGCAAGAATAGAAAAATAACAAAAACAAAAAAAGTTACTCAGTTAAGGGGAAGTCGGAAACTTTACATACTGATACATAGAGGGCGCAAGTATGATCAAATGATTATGAGATCTGTCAAATATGACGTTTTGTTAGACGTGCTACAAAGTATCAGACATGTGCCTAATTGCTTCTGTGTAGTGATCGAAGTAGTTAGATTCCACTTTAAAGGAATCATCCCCTTCGTTTTCAACGATAAAAAAGTAGGCTGCTGAATTTAAGCACGGGTGTATATTCATTCAAGATGATGAACGCTTAGGATGGCTAAAAACAGCTTCCGCAGACGAAAGAGTGACCAAAACCCCCAATGCTGCGTTAAAAGATCGCCGACTTAAGGTACGCAAGCTTGCTGAGATTCATCATATTTTAACCAATGTATTGGTTGGGTATCGCGTTTACAGATGTCAAATCAAAAGTATCTTCGAATGAACACTTCTCAAGAGTGTTTAGATTTAATTATACGTGATTTCACTGATTTTTTTAGACGTTTTATAACAGTAGATGAAATATGAACCCACAATTTGCGAAGGAACAATCGAAACGATGGATGTCAGCAGGTGGTAGGTCGCCGAAAATAGCTACAACGGTTCCCTCGGCAGGAAAAGTCATGGCAACGGTTTCCCGAGATTCTCGAGGTGTGGCGCTTATGGACTATTTGGAACGAGACAGCGACTACTACGCTTTACTACTAGACCGATTGAAGTGCACTATTCAGGTTAAACGTCTGGCCATATCTGGCTAAAAGAAGGCGTTCACTACAATAATGCGCCCGTTCACACGTCTCGGGTTGTTGCTGGAAAACTCTATGAGTTACGCTTTTGGGTGCTTCCACATCCGCCGTATTCACCGGATTCGGCTTCCAGTCATTATTTCCTCTTCCCAAAGAAGAAATGGCACGCCGGACGAAGATTGATTTCAAATGACGAGATTAAAGCTGACGACTACTTGTTTTGCAAAGTTGGACTGAACATCTAAATATGTAGAATTGCAAGACGATTATGATGAAAAATAAAAAAAGAAGAATCCCAAAAATCTCATATCTTCTTTGTCAGGCCGCGAAGTTTCCGAACTCCCCACGTAGCATACTTTACTCTCAGATCATTGTTTAGTGAGGAGAAGATTAAGATATTTCTTCTGGTAGATAGGAACAGATGTACACGCCTTTCTATTATTAAGTACAGAATTAGAGGAAATTTTGCCCTTTTAAAGAATTCAAGCGTATGTACTGGTGAAGTTAAATTATTCTTGAATCGAATGTTGATATTGTGCACATCTGGTCTAAACTTATTTTGTTATAAAGGTGGTTGTTGGTGGTTGGTGAGTAGTGACAATGGTATGGAACAATGTAGCTAGAAAAATTTTCTATCTATGTTTAACCACTTTAAATTTTTTAATTTGCGAGCGATGCGGTGTTTACGCTTAACGTCAAAGATAAAACGAGAGCCTTACATAGCAGGTGTTCTTGTTCCGAAAATTCGCATTAAATCTGACTTTTGGGTCCAAATAAAATTAAATCGGCTTTCGATATATTTAGAGACAGGGACTGTTCTCGGAACATGCAAACTACATATTGGATATCGCTATTTATTTGATGAAGAAGAAATAATATAAATGGGTGCCATCGGCGTAGAAATGGTGTTTGCTAAATTTCAAAGAGTTAACAAAAGTAAAAGTATATATACAGTGTAGAAGTGGCCTTGAGCGATACTGCACACATCCGCTTCTATTACATAATGTAATCATATTGTGATCAAGTATATCAAAGGCTTAGAGTAATCCAGGCTCTACATAATGGTCAACTGCCCTTTGTCAGTTCTACTAATGATATGATTTACAACATTTAATAATGTTGTATTGCAGCTGAAGTGTTTTCTGAATCCAGATTAGATAAAATATTTACGTTATGTAGAGTTCTACTTCTTCGAGAACTTCAGATAAAATGGATACTAGTAGAGTGGAATTTTCTTGTAGTTTCTTTGAATTGGTATTGTTATCTCAGAAATGATTTGTTTTTGCAAAATTTATTCGAATAAAATGGGAATTTTGAAAATAAGCTACATAAGATATCTGTACTATTACAATTTAAGAAGTTATTGATATGTTAACAAATGATCCTCTAATTATTTTGGGCAGTGTACCACGGAAACCATGCGTTTTAGAAGGGAAGCAGTACTAAGCGAAAGTTGTCGAATGCCAAAGGAAAAATAAAATGAGAATATTGCAGGTTGAGTCTGACAATATGTTTTAGATAGACAATTTCCGTTCTTTTTTCATGTAGAAGTTTCAAAAGAGGCTGGGACAAGTATGGAAACGGTTATGACGACAACTCTTGGAATTACAACACAAAATATAATCTCTCTCGCTGTTATAGTTCAACTATTGCAAGACTGAAGTTTAGTAATAGGAAATATCCTGCACTCTTGCACAAAATCAACATTATTATTCTCGTTAAGTGTTCTTATGATGACGAAGACAACATGCAATTTCCATAAAATTCTCACTACCTTATGAAAGCAAGGGCAGTAATCGCAGAATTTAGAAATTAAAAGCCAGTATGTTCTGGAAATACTATGTTCTTTACTTCGTCGTTTGTAACATTTTCTATATTAGTATTTTCTCGCCCAAATAATAATGTACTTGCAACAAGTAAAATTTGAGCTCGTACATTTCGTGTGCATTGCACGCGTCATCAGTATATGCTACAGTAAAACGACATGTAACAACTAAAAAAAAATCACGTGCAAAAATAAGGTTGTTGTGAGGAAAGTTAACCTAGGCGTCAACTTATCACAAGTTTATTTTCTTTTTGAAAACAAACGACTTCTGTTTAATATATTTTCAATCCAAAATACATCGTTTTTGAAATATACAGCTGTCTCAAGTTAAATAGTTCATTTTAATTCATATAGATAGGGTTTTTTCAAAAGCAATAAGAAGAAATAAGAAACATTTTTTACATTTATTATTCACTTTTTTCACAAATATTGTTATTGTTGGATTTGCTTCGTTTATCTTCCATTCATTTTGTGACTTTTTGACTTCCAACTTGAATTTTTTTTCGGGGATCTGCATGCGTTTTCATTAACTATAAATGATGCTACATACATGATTTATGGGATTTTTACTTGCCAATCTCTATATTATTAATTATCTCGGATCCTATGTTCCCAAAGACTTGAAGATTTTTTTGATGATGGCTTCAAATTTGTTTACTGGAAAATATTTTAAATTTAAATCATACTGTTCTGCGTAGTTGGAAGGCTGCTCTATATGTTTTTCACTTAAATTGATTCAATTTGAAATAAAAGCAAGCTTTGTTCGCCTCCGTCGAACATTTTAAGAGAAATTATCTTAAATAATTGAAAAAATCATGTATGTAACATCTATATTACTAACAAATCGGAACGCTTCACTCTAATAACCGCTGTAAAATATCGCTGTCGTAGTACGTCTATTTTAAATGTAGAACGTGTGTATATTTGCATAAATTTTATTTAGCGTTGGTAAAATGCTAATTAGGTAATAATAAGATGAAACCTTACATGATCTTAATGTGAATGAGCTTATTGCAGGCTGAAGAATCATTTGAAGAGATGCTGAATAGACAGAAAGCGGAGCTGAATGCCCTTATGGAAGCACATCGCAAACAACAGCTCGCATTTATGCGTATAACAGGTATTTTTTTCTTCTAATCATTTTTTCGTTTTCGAAATAAAAAAGTTACTCAAATTTTAAGTAACATTTAGTACAACTTAAAAACAAGAGGGGGGATAAGTGTGATGTCAAAAGTAAAATTTACCAGGTTACAATTTCTGTAATTCTGAGACCCATTACGCTATCCTCTCTACCGCAGTGTTCAATTGGTTGCATATACATTCAAGCACCTGCGTGTTTGGCTACAGGATGTGGGGTGCGCCCACCTTACTGACCGATAGTGAAGTACTTCCAGCTTTAATTCAATTAATTATTAACTTCTTATTAAATCAATAGAATTGAAAAAGGCGAAAGTAACTTCATATTCTAAGTTGGAATCTGTTATTCATCTAATAATTAAAAGGAAATGCCCGTTAAAATTGTACGAAGTGTCAACTCCCGCTGGTGCAGTAACTATAGACTTCTCGTTGGCAAAATTCCGATTCTCTAACCGTCAGTTCGACCTCAGCTTCAGCTGATTCTCTTTCAGTGATTGTTTCAATGGGCATAAATACATAAAAATGACACTGGGATAAATCGAGACTCTTAAGGTGAATGTTCTAAAACTTTCTAATGCAAATTGTCATCTAGAAGGATTACATCTCGTATAAAATTTGGGACATTGTTTTTGATAGTGACTCGTAAACAGTTTAAGATATTTATATCGGAGGTCCGTTTAAGGATAGACAGCGACGCTACCTCAGCAATGATAAATTTTACAGGATTCAAAAGGATATCAGCTGACCGCTAGAGGGTGCAACTAACGTGAGAAAGTAAAAAACCATAATTTTTCGAAAATTCAAATGGAATGGGGTTGATATGTTGGTGCGTGGCCGACGTATGGTTGCATAGATTTGACTTAATACGAATTCTTTGAAATGAATTGAAGGTATTAGGTTATATTATATCCGAAGTAATTGGTTTGTCCTAATGGATTCTGAAGAACCTGGATTCCTTTTAAAGAGAAATTTGAGAAGATTAAGGGACGTTATTCAATTGAAGCTTATGTTTGCGTCGTTTGAAGATAGTTAATTCATTTTAGATATTCGTCATTTGACGAAATCGAAATCTTAATTTAGTTACTTTTGAATTTAGATGGCGCATTTTTACATTTGAGACAACTTCCAATATTTATAGTGTACACTTGCCACGTGGGTCCTTTCAGAGAGCAGTTAGTGATGCATGAACTTAACCGAACTAACCGAAAATACTTGTCTTCGTCCATGTCCCATCTCTCTCCCGCCCTCGAACGATTAACTTTCTAACCGACGTGTAGGTGTCGATCGGCTGTTATTATCTTTTTATCTTTCGAAGTTAGAAATATTCGCATCTTCGTAGGGCTTACCATCGTTCACAGCAGTATATGTAGCTGGCATATCACGTTTGGTAATAGAAATCTTCCTAGATAAAATTGAACCAATTTGACTTTGGAGAACATTAGGTTTATTCGCAGAACAAATCTCAAACTAACTAGAGTGGTTAGAGCCGATCGAATAGCGCGGTATCTGTGATTTCTTTTTCTAATCAAATTACGTTCGCTCAATTTGTAATCACAAAGTAAGGAAGGGTGTTATTTAGCTGCTCGAACCTCAGTTATTCGAACAAATTTAAAATACAGTTGCATATTTAAGTGGAGCGCTACCAATTTCAACGAGAGAGCAGTATGTGCTAATAAAGTTCATATTTAAGTCTGTTTTGAAGAAACTCCGAAATTTACCTTTTGAAAGATTCTAACAACAACCAAAGGAATTATCTTTCTGTGACGAATATTCGTTGGCATTTTTCTTGTTATGTTGGCTCTTGAAAGTTTCTGATTCGTTTTGAACTTTATTATTTATGATTATTGTCTGGCTAGAATAACAACTTGACAATCCAATAATCTACGCTACTTTTTACGTTAAAAAAGAAGCATATTACGATATTTCTCTTTCCAAATATCTACATATATTTATGTCATGGCTTGATACTTTACGTAAGAACAATCATATCATAATGTAGCTTTATTTTTTTTTAATATCACTTCATCATTATAAATCACTTCAACTATTCGCATTGTAAGCATTAACAATTTAACAATTTTGTACAAAAATCAGTTTTATTAACCATGTTTTATTTTCTATTACAGAACAGAAGAAATCTCAAGCGAAAGATGATGAAATTAATGCAAATAATTGAAAAGGCTGTATAGTTGTTGTTTATATTGTATATTATTACCAATTATTATAAAAATATATCTAATAATGCAGTAAGAACCAGTTGTTTTGATTTCAAAAATTGTTTACCGTCTGGGTCTCGGGTCAACCTTGAATTTGATACAACGGCCTTCTCTTGTTGAACCTAAGTTCACGTTGACCAACCGGTGAGTTACCTGGTACAACTAGCTCTTTGAGACAGTTTGGCTGGTAGACAGTCTTCCCAACAAAAAGAATGTATTCATACCAACTTTTAGTTTTAAATGTACTAGATTTGACTACCTTCATGCTAGCATTTGACCGCTTGCGTACTAGGCGGCGTTATATTACGAAAGATTACAGACTTATGGTCTACGGATTATAGTAAAGACAGTTGTGAAAGTAATATCAATTGCTTTACGGACAATTTAGTAGTTTCTAGAACGAAATACTTGTTCCAGGTAAATTGTCCACAAATTAATAAAATACTAACAGCTATGGTATTTTGGTCTTTTTCTGCTTATTACGTTGCAAAAATTCACAACGCAATGGGAAAGTTTTTGACGCAATGCAATGGTTTATAAAGTAAAATTTTCAGTAATGGGCAAGGTAGGAGAAGTCTCATGAGACGGGGTTCGTGTTGCCTATCGGTTTCCTCGAAAACTACAAAACAGGAGTCTGCAATGAAAATTTCATTTCTTCTATGTTGCCCAACACTTAGAATTTTGCCAGGAAACTCATTTTGTTTGTTCGTTGTTTAACATAATGACAATTGTGATATTTCGAATAAAAAAGACATTGAATACTTTAGAACTGGTCCTAAATTAGAATGTACTTCCTGCCATATTTAGTAACAATTGTTACCAAATATAGAAGACAAATTATTAAGGTCGGGGTAAATTTGAAGCGAAGTCTAGGCAATTATTACATGAGTCGAAGGCAATAGTAGATAGAGTTCGTTGGCAATGCTGTAGTACAAGCAGTGATGACAACTGCAAGATTTTTACAACAGTCTGACATAGTTTTTCGCTCTAAAAATGAGAGCGCCGCTAACATTTTTTTCATTCGTGCATTAAATAAAATAAATTATGAGCACAGGTTAGTATTAATGACCATCATTCTCAGGTTCAACGCACAAGTAACTCTGTTCATTCGAAGTAAATAACTTTATAAATACAAAAATTAAAAATACCTCCCATACATTAATAAATACCCTACCACAACGAATCATTCGTTCGAATAATCCATTCTTTTTAATGACTCTCGCACGTTTAGATAACAAAAATGCAGTGAGTAGGAGTTTCGCAGTGCAGCATTCAAGTCCTTTCGGCAGATCGGTATACAAATCATTGATTAAATAGAATAAATAAAATTAACAAAAATCGTAATAGGCGTAGCGAGAATTTGGTCAAGGGGGGCGGGAAGAGTGGGCATTTAGAGTTGACAGTTTGTATGACTAGAGGAGGGAGTTGCAAGAGTTGAACAGTGAAATTATTTAAGAAATTTAGAGGGAACGTGATGGCCCCTTCTTGCCCTGCTTTGGCTACACCCATGAGAATTGTAAACTTCAAGCAACATTGTGAGAAACAAGACTGGATAATAAAATGAATAGTTCTTACAGAAACTTCAAGACCACTAATTTCAAACCACAGTTGGTTGTTAATAGGAGATATGAATGGTGGATTTGATAAGGATTTTATACGGTAATTTGTTATGGTGTCTAGTATTTATGGCTAGTTGCACCGACACAAATTGAAATTTAATCGAGATAAGTTAGATGTGACAGGTAGATTGTGATAGTCTTGCTACTTAGTTGTAGTTAATTGACTGGAACTAACTGTTACATTCCACCTCCAATTTTAATTTAACTCAAGATTCAATTAACATTCATACAAGGTAGCGCGAATTGGCGGCACGAAGCTGTACACACGACAAACTTTAATATTATTTTCTGCCCAAAATTCGTATCAGTGTAACCGGCCATCAGATGTATAAAAAAAAATAAAAAGGTCTTCGCATTTAATAACTCGTACGCCTAATAATGTTTCTTGAAAAAGTACTTAAATTCTAGACATGGTTTTGTGTTAAACCTTCCGTATTAGATTTAAAATTATCCAGCTTCAATGGAATAGACATTATTGGTTAATTTAAATATAATTGTAGTACAGTGCGCCTGCACATAACGGTTTATATCTGTTATGCCTGTATATTTTTTATGTAGAAAACTGTACTGTATCTTGAGTTATTTAATAACGTTATATGTATTAGTAAATGTGTGTTAAATAGAGATGTTGACGGAAATTATACTTCCGTAGCTTAATACAACAACAATAATAATAAAAAAATTTGGGGTACCACATACCCAGCGGCAGTACCTGATGACGTAACGGAGGACAGCGCACGACGATTCTACTTCCTCGTGTATTTCCCTTGCATATAATATACAACGGAAATGCACGAGGAAGTCAAACTGTTGTGCGCGACCCTCCGTTACGTCATTACTCACCGCCTCTGCACATACCCCACCATACCACTCGTATTTCTTTTTTCATTACACCAACGCAGGGTTAATAAATATAATTTGTTCTCACATCTTAATGGTGCGGCGTCATTAAAAAGGCTGTCTAAATCAAAGCAACAAAAGGATGCCATCATAAGAAAAACGCAAGAATGCTTAAAGGTTAAAACTAAGTTGGAATACTCCTAACTTCAACAAAAGGGTGTGATCAATTTAAATTTAAGGATGCTTTATATTTAAATTTGTTTTAAAGACATGATTTTAACCTCCGAAGGGATTATCTTTGTCTGGCAAATATTAGTTGGGAATTTTCTCATTATTTTGGCACATCTTAAGAAATATCCTTCTTTTTGGACCATGTTATGATAATTGGCTTCGTAGAGCCTACAGTATCAAGTAGACATTCGAACAATCTACGGTACCTTATTGTATGTATAAAAGAAAAGCGTATTATGAAATTCCTCTTCGAGTATGTACACTCACCGACAAGCAAAACGGCCGCGTATCCAAGCTGTGGGATATACGCGTCACCAATTGGCATCCAGCCGTAGACTGTAATCGGATCAGAATAAGGACGATGATATTGATGTAAATAATTGAAGAGACTGTTGTTTATATTGTATATTATTATCTGTTATTATAAGATACATATGTAATAATGCAATAAAAAGCAGCTGTTTTGATTTAAAAAATTACATGTTTACTGTCTGTGTTTTTATGTACCTATATCATTATAGTCTGAAATTAAATGCTAGTTTCATTAGTGCTTTATTAGTGTATAAAATTATGTTTACGTCTGAGCGAACGATTTCAAGGAATTATATTTTATTATTTGGTTAAAAATGTAATTTAGACGGAATAAAAGGCCATAGCAATAAAAGTAAATATGTCCCAAAACATGTTTAAAAAGAACGCATTTATGTGAAAAAAATATTTATTCAGATCTTAATTTAGGAACATAACTAGTTAACTATTTTATAGGATAATACTCCACCTAATTTATAAACTGATAATTGAGACAAATCCCAATATTTCGGAAATACTTGTATTACTTACGAAGCGCTCATTTATGATCAGACATTGTTAAGATTAGTATGTTTTTCAATCTTTGTGAAAAAACGAATATAAATAAAGTTTAGGACTAAAATCTACAGAAAATGTTGAAAATCAGGCGGCGCTATTTACAATACTTTATAAATACTGAGCATTTGCTCGTTCAGAAAATATAAAATGTAAATGAATATCACCATATTCATTTGTATTTTACCTTATCGTAATATTGATACAGCTATGATTTGTTTTGCTATCTCTAGTTTTCTAGTGTTTTCGGACTTTTGGTTTCTGCTAATACAGCTATTTATGGTATTGGTGGAATCACTCACGGTAAAAGCAACGCGATGAGAGAATACATTAACCAACGAACGTTTCTGCTTACCCGGCGTGGTTCCGAGCATATCTCCAACAGCATTTTTCTTTATCATTTCTATGCAGTTTTTGATGTGCTTTTGGTTGTTTCACTTTGTCGAAAATTGAAAGTATAAGTATAAATTTATTGATCCAAAACAAAATAAAAATAGAAGTAACACAATAACGAGAAAAAGAAAGAAAAAAAACATTTATATAGGGGTAGTATGTCAGTCTTCAGCATGGCGCTGTTGACTGGTTTTTAATTCTTACTAAAATAAACTAAAATCACAGAAAAGAAACGAATTGAGAAAACATATCTAACATTCCGTCACAAAAAATAGTATATTATCGCATAAGTGGAATGTCCGAATCACGTAAGACCTAGTTCTGCTATTGCTCTTAAAACCAAGAGGAGACAGCTGTTAGAGTTCTGGAAGTATCCCATTATTGACTATGTTATACGTATATTGTGAACATTGGTTTTGTACGAAATCTTACGGTGGTGTTCATTTTTTGCAATCGTAAATATATAAACTGGCTGCTCATTCGTAAAATGTCTCCATAAAAACCATTCTAAATAAAAAATTGACTAAGCATTAGAAAATTATCTACTTCGTATTATGATTCGATAAATTTAAATTCAACTGGAACAGATGTTTATTCGATATTTAATTATTTTAAATGTTTCAATTATTTTGTTTGTTGCAAATACAATATAGCTTCGTATTTGCGTTAGCAAACGGCAAGCGGCATTACAATTTAAAATGAAATCAACTGTATTAAAAAAGATGCCTTATAAGGTAAAGAAAAATATTCGACATTTTGTACGAGGGTCGTTCAGTAAGTTCCTAGAAAAAGATAGAAAAACAAAGTATTTTCTATAGATTTTTATTTACTTTACATTTAATTCTATACAGTTTTTCAAGCATTTCTCCAGCTTTTTTAAGCCCTCCAAAAAGTAGGATTTCGGAAGGACCTCAAAATAGGCATCTGTTTGGACGATGACTCCCTCGTTCGACGTGAACTTGTCTGGCAAGATATTTTGTTAAATTTGGAAATAAAAAGAAGTCACTGAGGGCCAAATCCGGTGTATACGGTGGATGTTGTACTAATCCGAACTTTAATGCCATTATTTTGGCCATTGAGACTGTACAGGTGTGCTGCCGCGCACTTTTTTGATGAAAGAGGATCTTTTTCTTTTTCAAATGAGGACGATTTTCTCGATTTCTTCGCTCAATCGGTCCAATAACGACGCATAATATTTTCCAGTTATTGCTTTTCACACCCAATTTTTCGTACAAAATTGAACACTGTACCTAGCAATATGTCTGCGGTCTCAACTATTTCGCGCACATTGATTCATCGATCATTCAAAACCATATCGTGGATTTTGTTAATCATTTCGGGGCAGTCACTTTCGCTGGATGTCCAGAACGATGTTCATCTTTGTGGATGTACGGCCATGTTCAAACTGATTTGCCCAATTGTAAACAGTTGCTAACACAGGAGCAGATATGATAATGAACTTGATTCAACTCCGCTTTGATCTCTTTCGGTGTTAAGTCTTTTAAATATAAGTATTTAATTACCGCTCGAAACTCGATTTTTTCCATTTTTCTACATAAACAAATCTGTAACAAAGTGACTAATGATCCTTACCAGAAATAAACCATTTGTGATGTTATGAGCGCCATCTCTTAGATTTTCTAGGGACTTCTTGAATCACCCTCGTACTATACAAATGTTTGGTTTTAGAACACATTTCCTTCTAACACCTAATGTTATTGAAATAATTGCAATAGAAGATTAGCTTGAGTTTATTGCAATAACTATTACAATAGATCTTGATACATATGTGATGTTCTAAAGCTATTATATCCGCTATAATATATATATATATATATATATATATATATATCCGGTATCCTTTATATTTATAAAAGTATTAGTAGTTGTAATATCACAAATAGTCAGTTTTGTATTTGTAATTAACAACTTTAGCGAACCAAAACCAGGAATAATCACATCGTTGTAGTGCTTAATACTTAATATTGTCATGAGTAAAGCTATTTTAAATTTGGATAATATAAAATATTAATATAGTAAGCAAGGCTGGAGTAAATATAAACTTTATATTTACTAACTCTATTATGTTAAGCGAGCAAATCACAAATGAATGAATTGCCTAATTTTAATTTGAATATAATAAATCGCCATTTTGCTCTCATTACCTGTTTAAATTTTAAATTACCCGCGCATTTCATTCTACCTATCACAACGCTGTCCATCGGTACCGATTGCTACGTCGATAGCACTTTAGTTCGTCCGCTAAATGACGGTTGAATGTTACTAGTTCGTCCGCTAAATGACGGTTGAATGTTACTAGTTCGTCCGCTAAACGACGGCTGAATATGCTCTAGGTTGGTGGCGGAAAATTAAAGCGCTACAAAACATGGCCGTCAAGATCGAGCTATTAGCGGAAGGTGGCATAAGCATCTAGCGCTGAATGCGTCCAATTACGAGTTGCTACCCACGCATTGCTGCCAATCTTAGCACACGTTTTGGGATATCATGTGAAGTTAGCAATAGTCAAATTCGAAAAATGATTGCTACACCTAACGCAGTTTAACAGTTGTGACAGCATTCGATTGCATTTTTTTTTCGTACAATTTTTGTTTAAATTAACGAGAGATCTTCCAACGTCGTCGGTGGGCCAAAGATGCACCGAGCGCCTCGTTGAAGTTATCGACGTCATGATATTGCGTCACAGAGCTTGCGCTCTATGCAACCCATTTTACATACCGTGGTGAATCAGTCGGTGGAATTTTTCGCGAGTAGTGGTCTGTTCACATGTTTAATACAGTTTATTTAACAAATACAGGATGCTAATCAAAGAATAGTGAGTATTGCGATGCTTCTTCGATTAATTTTCACCGTTTCATTCACGTCCATTGATTATTCCGCACGAACATGATTAATTTTCATTTACAACGGGCAGCTGTCAAAAAAGCCCGCAATTTACCATTTTCCACGAGAATTTTTGGCTGTAATTGGTTCAATTGGTCAAGGTTCCAGGCTACGCGATCGGATTTTTTCATCAACATTACCTAGTTTACCTGAAATCTTGAGATCTTGTACCTTTGGATTTTCCAACCTTGAAAAATATATGTCATCATGTATACATGTCACTTTTCTCTACAACGAGAATGTACTGAAATTAATCTGTTATTTTGTTAATTTTCAGTCGAGTAACCCTGCCCCTCACCGTAGATGAGGTAAGTCGCACTCTAGAATATAAGCGTGTTTTTAGGTGTAATTCGAATAGTTCCAAGCGAATGTATTCATTTCTATAACAGGTTTAATTTTTTATGTTGAAGATAAGGAATTTGTATATTCCTCTTTGCTTCGTGTCTTATCTTTCGTATGTAATTATTACTTTATAGGTAATATTGATAGATTAACTGATGTATTTCGAGAGTGTGCCAGCTCCACGGTATTTATCATTGTATCAGTGGCTTTATCTAGTTATCAGTCGTAGAATTTGAATAATATTTGGGAAGTATGTTACCTGTATCTTTGTGATGTTGGTATTATATTGAAGTCTTTATATATCGTCCCGTGGTTGTGTCTTTATGCAAGAATTAAAATAGTTTCTGTTTTTGAATTATGCTCCTCAACATTTAGCAATATATACTTGTAGCATTATATATTTAGCACATTTAATCTTAAATTACTTTCACATTAGGTATTGATAGTTAACTTTAATCTATAATTTAGGCATTATTTGTTTTAACAAAAGAAGGAAAATGTTTTTTAAATGCCAATTTCTTTGATACCCGCTGTTTGAAACGTGTAACTTTGGTTGCATCCTTCAATGGCGAAACGTGCACACCATTGACCTACTTTTTCAAAAAAATCCTATATTAAACGTAATACTCGTGTTGTAAGCTTCAAAAATACGTAACAGATTATTTTCTGCATCTGCACATTGCATAATCTTAAATCGATGGATTTTACCAAATATTTACTGTTACGGTTGTTTTTTTCATAATTATTTTTATTATTACACTATTTGTTTTTCTAAAAACAATTATAGCTAACTAACTAGATATCTCTACGATTTCGTTGAATACATGCATTTCCGTTGTTGTTTATTAAACAGAAAAAATTAAGAAGAACGTTGCAGATACTTGCAGTCTTTATAAGATAGGCCAACCAAGGATTTGGCTATGTCTGCCATATTGATGTTATGGCATGAACATATGTTTTTTTTTTAAATGACAATCATGGTTGGCTATAACCTCATGAAAAAATCTGAAACATTGCGCGATCGTTTCAGTTATTGAGGTCTTTGTGAACTAACAAACGCTATTTTTGAAATAAAATTTACAAATAGAAAATTATGTAATTTATTTTTCATGCAAACGATTCAAAAATAATATTTAGAAAATTAATTTTTATTCTACGGCTATAAAAAAAGAGGTAAAAACAAAACCTGAAATTAAAAAAAAATTATGTTTATTTAACTATTTTGGAAGATTAGTTAAAATATGGTAAAGTAAAAAAAAAGTACTAAAACAACAGAACTTTTGGTTAACTCAGTTACCCCCTTGATCCCGCGAAGGTTAACCCTGCAACAATCGCGCCTTTATAAAAAAAATATGGATGCAATAAAATTCGAGATACTTGGATTTTTAGTCAACATTTCTGCTCTTTTATTTTTTCTTAATTGTTCCAATCGAAACCTTTCCTCAACACATATATTCCTTATATCACTTGTAGCACGTAGCAATGCGTGTACATCGTTCACAATTTGCAGTGACGCGTCAAATAAACCGGCATAATTGTCGTAAATAGTTATTAAATCTATTTCATCGGTAGTATCTTGAAATCTTATTTGGCTTTTTTTAATAGCTGCAGCTTCGTCGGGATTGAATTGTAAAACCACAAATTTTATGTGGTCCAAACATTTTGGATAATAAAAAGCTGCCTTCAACCCATAATCCCCAACATGTGAGAATCGGCTTTGGTGGTTCGGGAATACCGGGGCAGCGTCTGTGAAGTTCTCGAATTCGAAACGTTGTATTGACCTGAGCATCCATCTACGTCGTTAACAAGCTAACGGAATAGAATCCTCATTTTCATCAGTTGTTTTGAGCAGTTCATCCACACTGCGTTACAGTATCGTTGATACCAAATTAAAGTTCTTCAAAAAAGGGTATATCTTGGACATCTTCAGATATGGTAGATATCAGTAGAGATTTGGTAATACACAGTATATATGCTTCTACATTCGGATTCCAAAATAGGTAACGCTTCTGGAGGTAAATTCAAATTTCTTATTTTCTTTTTCGGCTCGGGTGCAAGCAAAATATTTATGAAATGCATCATTTGTAACCCACCCATCTCTTATTTTGACCCATATACGCAACGGAAAGATTTGGACTCTTAAATGCCTTAGCTTTACTTCCCTTTCCAAAAACCAGCAGTTTCAACTTATGAGTACCGGAGTTAGTGGTCCTAACTCACTTTGCGGACTTGTTGCCGCTTTTTCGCTTCGGCATGCGAGAGTTTTGTTTCGAAGGATTCTCCAAAACAGTCAACTTTTGCTGGCATCATAGACCTGATGGAGTGTTAATAAATCAATTTCTCTAACTTGTTTGCCGCAATGGCTCGACAGCAGATTCATCGGCAGATAATTTTTCGCCAACGAAATTAACAATTGTCGAATACTCTTACGTTTTCTAAACTTGTTCAACTATCCCGAAATTCCTGCAATACCGTCTCTTCCAGTGGCTTGTCAATGGAACCACTTGCGGGCATGTACAATGTGCGGTTTCGTGTTTCGACGGCGTTTTTGTCGTACGTTGCCCACTTTCAAGTTTGTTCATAATTTCACTTTTATTCTAAGGCGACAACGATGTGTCTCCACTTGGGCATGATCGAAATAAACGATATGTACTACGCACGCTACACCTGCGAAAACACTCGAAATTGCAGTTAATGCTAACTATGCGAAAAGACATAACAAACCCATATTTAACGTATTTAATAGTCTTCGAGAATTCTAGAATGTTCTGTTATGTTTCCTAGAAAACTAAATCATATCGAACAACCAAAACAATATTTTAGCGAAATTCATGGTGTTTTCAAGTATGGACTCCAGCGTGCGGTAATCGACTCCGGAAAAGCAATGAATCACAATCATCTGTTCATGTGTATAGGACGAACTACTACAACAATATTATGTGGCACTGATAGAGGCATAACAATCCTGACAATAAATGTCGTCGTTGTACGACACTATGACAATATTACCAACATTTTCATCCAATATATTTTAGTCTCAATAATATTAGCAGTCCGTAACAATTCTACACATTATTCTGACCAGTTTCTGACATTCTGATAATCTTAAGAAAATGCATTTATGACGAGGGTGTTTACTCCCATATAAAACATTGAATAATTTTAATAATAATGCAAGTATTAAAAGAACCGTGAACTCTAAACTAACTACTATTGTCTATTATTATAGAACTGCTTTGTTTTTCCTAAAGGACCCCACACACGATGTAACGTGTACTTCGAGTTGATACTGCAAATTGGGCAGATGATTGTAACAACCTGAAGTATGAAAATTTTCCCATTTCTATCGCGTCAAATAAACCGACTTAATTGTCGTAAATGGTTATTTATTCTATTCAGAAGTATCTTGAAATTTTATTTGGGTTTCCTTAATCGCTGCAGCTTCGTCGGGATTGAATTGTAAAACCACAAATTTTATTTGTTGGAAATATTTGAAATGATAAAAAGTTGCCTTCAACCATGATCCCCAACATGTGACAATCGACTCTGGTGGTTCGGGAATACCGGGGAACCGTCTGTGAAGCTCTCGAATTCTTTTGAGAAAGTTCAAAAACACTTTTTTACTATTTGTTTACTATTTATTAAGGCATCCACCTCTGGATAACATTTGCGAATCATTTGTGCCACAAGAGGTAAAACATGAGCTTTACACGTCGCATGTAAAAGTTGTTCACATTCTTGTTTTAGGAGGCGGCCACGCAACGCATTGTTGCTACACCATCGCTTGATTAGGTGACACTTCAAATTTCTGTAACGTATCCAGCATTACCTTCGTAATCGGTTCACCAGTACATTTTTGTAATCTTTTGCTTGCTAACAAGATTGGAAAATTCGGTTAAAAGGGTTTCAGTACACTCACCATAACATGTACAATGCAATTTTTTTTTCGATCTGTTGTTTCGTCCACGTTTAACTGCAGCCGTTTATCTTTAACTACGGCTTTGATCTTTTTTAGATACTGCGTAACGTTGTCCGAGATGGTAGCTCCCAGTTGGAATTGTATTTATTCCAGAGGTCATGAAACGATTTTTTATCCAGTAGGTGAAGTTGAAGCCCATTGTCGAGGAACAAGTACAGTAAATCCAAGATAAATGGCACACAACTTTTTCGATTTGTGTACTGTATACTATTGACATGCTTTGTACTTATGCCAGCAGAATAACGATTTATTGCAAACTCTACACACTATTTTAGCACCATCATAATATAAATTCGGAAATTCACCCATATACTTTTTTACATTTTCAAGCGATGGCCGCCTTTTGCGCTTCTGTACACCCGACACACTATAAATTAAACAAACGAAGTTCGACTAACTCGTGTAGATCCAAGATGAACTATTTCTTCTGATTTGCTAGGAATGTATTACCTGAACGGCTAGCGTTCCCGAAATCCTTCTGGTAACATATTCAAACGGAGTTAACATGGTCGACATGGTTAGATTTAAAACGTCGGAGAAGTACAACGATCCTATCAATGCTTCTGTTTCATGCTATGCGCCTCCGTTTCTCTGATAGTTAGCATGGTTAGACGTAATATAATTATTTGTAATTTGAAGAATTTTGGTCAACATTTCATTGGTAAAAGTCTCAAAATTTGCGGACACTTTCGTACCTGAATTCTTTTTTTATGTTCACTAATTTAGTTCAAATAAATAGTGTGCAGAGGTTTATGTTCTCTCCATTTAATTGTCTCACCTTTACTGATAAAAACAGATTCCGTAATTTTTTTCATTTTAGTCAGGTTCATCGTATTTTTAAATAAATAGTTCTACAGTTGCTACAACATCCTCTTCGTCATCTGTAATCTAGAGGATCATCTTTACCTGCCGTACTATCATTGTTCAAACGTTCTTCCATTTTTGATCCAACTTATTTTTGAATAATATAAATCATTCACTTCTAATGCAAAAAAAACAACTTTTTCCTCGAAGCTAATGCTCATTGTGGACTGTAACTCCGCAATACACAATATTTAAGGAGGAGCAATAATCTGTTGCGCTTCTAGCAGTAGAATATGGTTCTGTTTATGAATTTAGAAAGGTGAACAGGGTATTTCACGAAACTCGTTAGTTGGAACTTTTATTGATGTTACTATGAAGAGATCTCTGAACTTTTAGAATAGGGAGTTATAGCATTTAATTCATAATATTTTGGGTTTAACCGGAGGCGGTTACCAACTTTCTTATATTTAAATGCAATGGTATACTTCTTATCAGCTTAATTCATTGTACACATCGCATGTAAATAATTTGTATTAGGACACCTTGTTCCTAAAATCAATCGTTTTGGAGATATTAGGATCATGTCGAAACTTTAGCATTTGCACCAATCTTGTTGAAATTATACATATTTGAGAATGTAATGGAGATTAAGGTATTTACTTTGGTGGAACGAAATGAAAGGTTACACGTACCTCACCTTATTGTTATCGTTAATACCTTTTAAAACTCAATTTTCTCAAATACACCGTGGTAACCTTTTTTAACTATGCTATTGGATTGGAAAGGAAATGTTACTACATAGCACACTATTGTAAAACATTAACTCATTATATAAATAATGATTAATATTTTGAAAACTTAAAAAATACGTATCATCATATCAAGCCGTCCAATCCTTCGGATTATGGCTCACGCTTAGTGCGTTTTTAAAATCCGTATAATCATTGTTTTTCTTTTCTTTCTCTTTTCATTTGGTTTTATAGCTTGTTGCTAGTGTGCGCTGCTGCGTTTACTATCTTTCTCCATTTGTTTTTTGTCCCGGAAATTTGTTTTCCAATCTGCCCAACGCTCGTGCATCTTCACCTATTTCATTTCTCTAGGTCTTCCTGGTCCTGCCTCTTCTTCTTGGCTACGATGGGATTCATTGTGTTATCCTTCTGATTATTTCGGTTGGTTTCCTCTTCATTATATGTTCTTCTTAACTAAGTCTCAGTGCTTTTATGTATTTTATTATATTTTCATTTTCAATTCATGTTCTATTTCTTTGTTTTTCATTCATCATTCTTTGTTTCTCTCATTATTGTCCTTTCTACCATTTTTAGCCCTTCCTCTTCCTTTTTGTTTATCACCGCCGTTAGTATGTAATGAGTGGTCTTATTAACGTCTTATATATCTTTATTTTGTTTTGTTTACTTATGCCTTTACTTTTCAGTAACGTTTTATTTCTTTTGTATGTCTAGTATCCATTTTGAATTCTTTCTCTTATCCTATTTTCACTCTTTTGTTTATTAAATTTGCCAATATTTTATAAGCTATATTTAATAGAGTTATAGCTCTATAGTTTTCGCATTTCTCTTTGTAGATATGTGCTATTATGCCTGTGTCCCATTCATTTGGAATTTTATCTTATTTCCATATTTTTCGGATTAATTACAGATGTGTTTAGTTTGTTGCTGTCCTCCATATTTTAGTAGTTCTGCCTCAGTTCTATCCTCTCCCGGGGCTTTGCTATTTCGAAGTGTTCTTATTTCTTCCTTGTGAGACATTGGACTTAATTTTCTTCCTCTTCTGTTAGTATCTCTTCCATTTCTGTATTGGTATTATATTTTTCATTTAGTATCTGTTGGTAGTGCTCCTTCCATATATTGCCAGTCAGTTGGGGGTCGTCTTCCTGTTGTACTGCTTTGGCATTTTATCTTTTTATAAAATTGTCTTAGATTGTTCCTGTTACTTTCTTGATTTATTTCTTTTAACTTTTGATTTAGTCAATCGTTTTTTTCCATTTATATATTACGTTTGCTTTGTCTCTTTGTGTTTTATTGCTTCTGCTTTGTCCGTTTTTCTCATTTATCCGTCTTATTCTTGCCAGGTTTTTAGTTTTTTAGCTTCTTTGCATTCTTCATCCTACCAGTTATTAACTCTCCTTTTTGTTGCTTTCATGCTGATCACTTCCTCCGCCGTTCTTATTATATTACTCTTTATTTCTCTCCATGTTTCTTCTATTTGGTTAATATTCGTTGGAAGATGTTGTGTATTGTTTTTGTATTTTTCCCCGTATTCTTCTTTATTTCATCATTTTTTAAATTTTATACGTCTGTTTTTTTTTGGTTCATTATGCTTAGTTAATTCTGTTTTTTATTGTTGTTATTACTAAGTAACGGTCCGTTTCAACTTGCGCTCCTTTATATCGTCTACCGTCTGTTGTTCTTTGTCGGATCGTCTTTGTAGTTAAAATATGGTCGATTTGATTTTTGATGTTCCTCCCTGGGTGTCTCCATTGTTTTAGGCTTTTAGGATGGTCAAATTTGGTTGATAAAAATGACATATTTCTGCAATTTGTCGTAACCTGTGCCCATTACCGCTTCCTTTCCAATTTCCTACCACTCTTCTTAAATAGTGTTCTTCTCTTCTAATATTATTTCATCCGTCTGTGGAATCTATGTGGGATCTTCTTTCCAATTCCATAGTGTGGTCAAAGATTCATTTGAAAAAAGGAATTTTTTCAATTTGAAAATATCAATATTTAGAAATAGTTTATGAACAGATAAAGACAAGATAAAGTAAGGTACGCATGACTTCTCACTTCGTTCCACAAAAGTACCTTATGTGATGTATATCGTTGTATTTAAATAAGAAAATTGGTAACCACTTCTGGTTCAATCGGAAGTGTTTCCTAGGCGAACATATTTTAAATTAGTAGATCCGATGCTGTTACTACCTATTACCAAGGGGAACAGTAAAAAGAAATTCTACTTTTGTATACGATACGTTTAATAACACAACAATTATTCTGGAAAAACAAAGAAAAATGGATGGGTTTTTAAACCCACTGAGATCTACATAAAAATAAAAAATTAAAATATTTAGTAGCTTGTCGCTATTTTACAAAAACTGAAACAGAAGTCTTTAAAAATTATTTTCTTGGAAAAATGTGTTTATTTACTTACAAATCTGAATATGATAATGACGTATCGAGATTTGTGTTGGCAATAAAAGTATCTAAACGAACACTGTTATTGATGGGTAGACGAACAATTGGCAAGATTACATAACAAATGAAAACTGTTTTCGATTTTCAATGAATTATTAATTTACGGTTAACTACTTGATAATAGCCTTTTCTAGATACATTTAAAAGGTTTTACAAAAATCTAGGAAAATATTGTTCATTCTGTAGAGTAAGGAGTGGAACGAAAAAGATTAGCGAGGCTGCCAAGGTAAATGCACTGGCATCACCTACACAACAAAATCCATCATCTTCAACCCGACCAATGCCAATGGAAGCCGGAACTTCACAACATATGGCTGTGCAGATATTGAATGATGCCGATGATCATGATAGGTGAACTGGTTTTTGTACTTAGATTAGGCATACGTGTAGAGCTGATCAACAGTTTAAATTGAAAGTTTTATGCACAGATGAAACGCTTGCGCCTTACAAATTGTGGTATGTTCAGTAGACATAACGAACACCTGTAGATACAAAATAATCCCTATTAGCTACTACAAAGCAAACCATATTACATTTGGTTTCATTGTTTCATGTGATGTTGGCTATGCAATTGTCGGTCGGTACAAAGGGTGTTTTCCACTGTATATCTGAATGTATAGTCTACATCTCTATCAAGTTTAATCCGGTTCTGAATTTTACACCCGAGTCGTTTACCTTGTTAGTTCCGAAGTTCGCACCTTTCTCTCAGATTTCATTAACATACACCTGAATTTCAGTATTAAGAAACTAAAGAGATTTTGTGATCATTATCAAGCATTCAATGATACAATTAATAACAGAAGATTTGCTAAAATTAAATATTTTTTTTACATCCATTTTTGCGCGGTGATAGAGTATTTGAGATTCTAAAAAAAGAGACTTGAAGTGATAGTTTTTAGTACACACGAATTCACTGAAATCATTACTAAATCCATCGTAAAGAATCTGTTCTTCACGAAGGAGATAGTGGTAAAATACTTTTGATTATCTATTGAAGTGAAAAATGAAGTATTAGCACGAACGAATGAAATTTCGTTTTTCACTGCCATAAGAGATAGCACATTCGCCGGGCGGAAATTGCCAAGAAAAGTTTATGATGCTGTACGCACGGGGAAATTGTTTCCCGAGTACAGAGCGTCACGTGTACAGGTTCTCACAAAGCGAGCTTACGTTAGTCGTATATTAGAAACTAATCGGGTTTGAAATTTGTAGATTTACAAATTTATTTTGTTCGAGGAAGGGAACTTTTAGAAAATATCGGTAATTACCATTAATTACCAATCCAGAAATTAAAAAAAAAAAATCATTTATAGCATCCATATGACTTATATAACAATTAACTTATAATTAAGGATAAGCTGAACTAATTTATAAAAAAAGCAATTATTATTTGTATATATGAGTATGTAGTATAGTGGTAAATAAGAAGCATTAACTTAAGTAACATAATTAATAATCTGTTGACGTCAAGGCGCAAGCTGTTAAAATAATGTTTATTTTAGTAAAAATTATCATTACAAGTTTTCGTTATTTTTGTTGCTAGTTAATAGAATAAGCTTCAAAGTAACAAGTGATTTTTCATTGAAAGAAAGTTTAGATTGCAACAATTTGCTACTATTTTTGTATTCTTGAATGTCTACTTTTAATTAAATGTTTAATATATAGTTTTACGTTTAGGCCTTGCATAAGCGATGTCCTATAATTTACACCTTATTGGCGACATTATAATGTTGGTTGCATTTCTTGAAAGTAGTTTTTCCTATCAACTTTAGACGTTCAATACATATGTATTTGGTTTTGTTTTTAATAGATTTTATTTCTTCAAAAATACAAAATCATGTTTAAATTAACTAAAGTCAACCCCGTTACATATTTATTACTTTCCGATCGAATAATTCCATTATTTTCTGTATTTTTTTTTGTGTATTTTTATTAATTAATAATTATTTATTTTCCCTCTGGTAAAAAAAATACAAACAATTTTCTACATTTATCTATACATAATTACATCGTCTTTCTACATAATCTCCTCGTGTTTTAAAACACCTAATTGAGCGGTCCACAAGCTTGCATATTCCTTCCAAAAGAAGGTTTTCGGTTGGTTACGAAGCCACCTTTACGCCGCTTCATGTACAGTGGCCGGTTTATGTTTTGTCTCTCCCTTGCAACAACTAAATATTGAGACTACCTTCCGTGTGGCAAGGCCAAGTACTTAGGTTCAGCAAATAAAAGCACAGAACCGCGTTTATTAGGAATACCGATCATAAACTAAAATGGGAGTAATACAATTTGCGTATCCTACAATAATTCAAGCGCTCGGCGTGTGGTAGAGAGTATAGGTACATTGTGAGACGAAACATAGTGTCACTGTACGTCTAATCCTGTGGAAAATCACAACCTCGTTCATCTTTTCGCGGGCCAACCAGATGAAAGTTGTAGGGAGCGAGATCTGGGCCGTGGTGTTGTGTGTTCCAGTACCTCAAAACCAGATTTGTTGACGATGTGGTCGGCAGCGTGCGAGCGGGTGTTGTTGATCAATAACTTGTAACTTACGCCATTGGTAGTCTGCTTCTGCATGTAGGTCCTATTCCTTCCCAGAAAGTGGTTAGCGTTGCCTTTCCGGTCGCTGGCACAGTCTTGACTATTCATTCTCAAAGATGCTGAGTGTTTTTGAGGTTTGGCGCACCTTTCATCGCCGGTGAGTATTCTGCTCAAAAATGTGTCATCTTCCGTGTCGAAGCGATCGAAGCGTTTGGTTTGAGCTCGTGTTTTGCAATAAGTGACGGTACCAATTGCACACAGACTTTACGGGAGTCCAGCTCGTTGTGGATGAGTCGATGGGCAGAACCATGATTAATATTCAGATTCACGATGGTAACTCATACATCTTCCAAAACCATTTCTTAAGCTTGTGTCGGTTGTGTAGGTTGAACATCCGGTTCTCTCTTCGTGCATCACACTCGACCGGCTACTTTATTGATCCACGACTTTCATGTGATAAAGTAACTAACTGTTCCAGTATTGTGAGGAAAGTCTAGGATGAATTTCAGCTCCTTTTTACATCCTCCGCGCCGAGAAATTGTTGTGGTTGTGGGCAATGAGGGAGATAAATGAGTTTCACAGCATTTAAGCCACAGTAGACTTGTTATGCATCCTTTCAGTAGGGGCCCTTTAGGCCATCAACGAACTGAAAGCTGTAAGTTCGTTGCAGATTAGAACTGTTAATGTTATAGATAATTTACTACATACGATCCAATCCAATAGAAACTCCAACCTACTTATTTCAACCATTGTTGCCACACCTGTTAGGGACAAATATTTTATTTCCCTAGCCTACATTTTTCCATTATAAGATAACAAATGCTTTGAAACCCTACTTTCGTGTTGCTTTTAGAACAATGCATCCTCTATGTTATTGAACGATAAAGACAGGATAGATGATTTAAAAAAGAAACGTGTGTATACGCTTACATGTGGTTCTTGTTAATGTAATTATGTCGGTAGGACTTATCCTAATATTGATACACGTATCAAAGAACATTTGAGATGTTTCAAACCGAATTTTTCTGGTATATCCTTCTGCTATTTTTCCACACATCTTCAAGATAATAATTTCATTGTTGAAAATAACCTCAGTATCCAGCATGTTGCTAATAAAGGCAATATGCTCAACAATTTAGAATCCTATATCAACATATTACTGGAAAGTTTTCACTGCTAATATTTGAGGCGACACCTACATTTCAAGTATTATTTGAAGAGCATGTCTGTAACGTATGGTTTTTCTATTACACGTATTAGTTTTGTATAATTTCTTGAAAAATGTTTAAAAGAAATTTATTTCATAAGACTTGTATTATAATTCCGTGGGTTCATTTTAAAATGTTTAAAAGAAATTTATTTCATAAGACTTGTATTATAATTCCGTAGGTTAATTTTAAAATGTTTGTGTTTTGTCCGTAACTAATTTTATCAATACATTAATTTTGGATTAGTGGTCTTCCATGCTTGTAATTTAACTAGTAATTTTGTACAGTTCGATAATTTTAATATTTGACAAAAACTTACTGTTTCTAAATTGAAAGTACTCTTCCATTCACAACCTGTTTGGATAATTTTGCAATTCACACTTAATTTGTTTAATTATTATTTTTTTATGAAATTATACATGTTTAAATGTTTGTTATTTAATCTTTAACTTATATGTGGAAATAATTTTTAAAAGTTGAAGAAAAATTAAATTTATTTTTTAATTATAACGTTTAAAAATGCACTTTTTAGCTGGCTTGATGATGTGGTTTTGATCGCAAAATCAATCGCAACTTTTAATTGGATCGAGGACCTACTTTTTTATTTTCAATCTTATAACTTACAGAGGAAGTATTTCAATGCTTCGACTTCAGCTTGGTAGTCCTTGTATGACATGTTTCTGGTTAGTCCCATCCCTTGCTACCCATTCTATCTGCTTTTTCGTTCCCACGATTTCATTGTGGTTCTTTAACTATTTTTTTTCTTTTCAGAGATTAAAGCTAGGGCTCTATTGTAGTCTAGTAGTACTAGTAGCAGCGAGATTTCCGCTTGGAAAACGATAGTATCCGTCTTTAGTGGTCCTCCTTTAGGCGCAGCTTCCCTGAATATAATCCTGCTCTTCTGATGAAACCAATATAGATTATTAAAGGTCAACATTTGAATCATTAAACAAAGACCTAACTTTATTACAAAATATTTCAGCCTCTATATATCTTAATGCAATCCCTTTTAATTATCAAGTGATAGCAGTTGCTTATTTTTAGCTCTAGACATTCATCTTCAATTCCATTCCTGCATTCTTTCTTGGTATTCTGATTTTCTTTTCTTTGGAAAACAGGTTGTAATTCGCCGATGATGTCACGTTTTCAATAGAATGCTTACTGCAACACTTAAATAACGTGTTCCTAATATATTTTACTGCCACAGTTAAGAGACCCAACCAAGTAACACATACATATGGACTTCATTAACGTTTTCTTCGCAAACCATTTAAAAATAAATAGACAGAATGGAGCTTTCTTTAAAACACTATTTATACGAAAGTCGTCGTTATGATCTCTATTAATATCCGAGTTACCAACTTTAATGAACATATACACAATTGAATGTGTCGCAATCGCTTTTCTAATCAGCAAATGTTAAGTGAACGTCTGGTCACGTGGCGCGATGCGCGAGTTATAGTTGACGCGGGTCGTTTTCCGCAAATTACGTTTAGGTGGGCTGAAATCGATTTTATTACCTTGTTATACCGCCTTCAGGAATTTCGAGAATTCGAAATCGTCTGCCCTAATTTCGTTTTTCTTCAAATTTCCATCAATCAACGCCACGTTTAGTAATTACAGTCTTTGCAAGTAATTACTGTAATGCAAATTTAATTCTGGTTTTTAGTGCTACTAGGAATATGAAGAAATACGTTTGATTCTGTGAAACTTGTGTTTCTGCGAAGTATACAGTGTATTTTAGAAATAACTGGCGATCCGTAAAATGTAATACAGTATTACGGAATGGAAGCTAAAAACTGCAAGAATTTTGTAAGAATTAAAAGGTGGGGTTTTTGCAAACATAAAGTTGGAATTTTTTTATTACTTACTACAATTAATAAATGGATTAAACACCTTCTGACGATTAATCTGCAAAGTGTTTAACTGTATCTTTTTACAGCTAGAATGATACACAATTTTATTTTACAATACTTTGGGCGACAGAAGTTCCAATAAAACCAAACTTCAACAATCTCCCTAATGACGATCGGAAGTGGAGCCATTAACCACAAACAGTGGACAGGCAAAAATATAAAAAGCCGTCTAAATTTAATTCTATATTTGTTTTGTTGCCAAATTTTCGGTTTTTAATAAGGTTCAAGGTGTCTATCGAAAAACAATCAGGTGGTAACAAAGAATACAACGAAAAATCCATTTAAAATTACGAATTAATATATCCTAAAAGTAAAACATTTCGTTGTCAATTGATGAAAAGGAGGGTACATTAGAATAATATTGCGAATTTAAACTTACATCATATTCAATAGTTGTTCCGTGTTACGCACGTTCTATTAAAAAAAGAAGCTTTGGGTAGCTATCAAGTTACGAGACACCCTGTAGCTTTCAATATAATTTTAACACGTGGCCGCATTCATCATAACAAGGCCTGCAGAAACGAGTACACTTCCGTGCGCTTCACGAAATTAGCGGAGACTAGACAGACTCGTGTTTTGTCGACTCTCAGAGAAACCAGAAGGCAATATGAACCCATTCTCATGAGATGCATAAATACGGGTTTGTCAAGTCTCTGCTAATTTCGTGAAGCGCAACTCGTTTTTGCAGGTTTATTTCATGACTCGGTCTGACACACGGGAATCGTCTAGATGGTCCTTCTCGGTTCGATGTGGTTGGCTCGGATCTATTTTATTATATCTGAGCAATGTGCCGAAAGTAATGCCAGTTCATTTCATCGCCTACGCTGACAATACTGCAAATTCTGATGAGGGGATAGTGTTGGGGAGCCTGCAAACAGCGGTTGACGTCCTTACTGAATGGGCTGATAGACGACGACTCGGCATTATTGAAGCAAAAAGCCGTCACAGTTTGTTTTACCAAAGACGTCCTTTGCTTGCAGAAAATATTTACATTAATGGGACTCCACTCCCGTAATTGTCAATAGTTATTATATAAGATTTTGAGCATAATTGAACCGTATTTTCAAATGATGACGAGAAAAATAATATTTGATTTAGTATAAAGGGCCTGGATTACTCACCAACCGAACATGCGAGTTTTCTCAACTGCCCCGAAAAAAATATATACTTAAAATAACAACAAAAATATGTGACTGCAACAGTTTATTTTAAATACAACTATAATTTTTGGTAGAGCAACTGCATATTTTGTTGGATTAAATTAACGCGTTGCTCTTATTTTAAAAATAAAAGCGTTTACTGTCTCAACATTTTTCTCTGCGTGCCAACTTGTATTTTAATATGACCTGCGCAGAGGTATAAAAATGACACAAGGCTTTAAAATTAGGAGGATATAAAAATAGTCATTTTCATTGTTTCTGTTTTGGTAAATTATAATTTATGTATTTAATTATAATTATAATTGACAATTAAAAATTAATAAGCAATTACATAATTAAATCAAAATAAAAATACAATATTTTGCATTGTTTTTAACATCACTTAACACTTTTGTGTAATTACGAAAACGGACACATATCTGTATATCTTTGACCGAATCGGTACTGTGAATTAATTAATATACCATATTGACATTATGTTATATATCTGCGAACTATTCGTGCTTACAGCAAATTACAGCAATTAACCTAAATCGTTTGGACAGGTGTTACGTGGATGTTTATTGAACGTTTACTAAGGTTGCATATTATATTGCTATCGCTAACCAATTAATTTAATTGACTTTCCATAGTTCACTATCTGATTAACTATTTCTCGTTGGAATAACATTTGGATACGAACATTCTATTATGCTTAAAAATTATGGTTAAGTTTCTTTATTTTTGCTTTGAAATCGTGAAAGATTTTAGCGAACGGTACTGGGAATATCAAATTCTTTACGGATTTCCCATGATGGGAAAAGAGATAAGAAATTCTATTAAGGAGAAATTGCCCTGCAATAAATACTGCCTGTATTATGCCTCTTCGGTTCATATTCCGAGTCATAAAATGGATCCGTTGCGAAACCTTTAAAAATTTAATAATTTTTCTGAAGTGCACGTCTTTCCCTTATGTTGGGCGATTCTTCGTATACGAAACAGATTTTCAAAATATTTTAAAGTAAATTACAAGTAATCCATCCTATAGGATTACAAAGGTTTGCAAGGCAGTTTACCTATTTATGAGGCCAATTAAGTCCGACCTTTTCTCCTACTATCTGTGGGAAGGCAATTTACCAACACCCAGTGAAACGGCTCTTAGGTAAAGCACACAAGAATTGGATCCTCAAAAACTGGAAGAGGGTGTTGTGTGGACTAACGAGTCGAAGTTTAAAATTGATGGCTCACGCAGACGTGTATTTGCTCGAAGGTCGCAAGGAGAACGAGGTATCGGGCCAGTGTATTGTACCGGCCGTCAAACACGGAGGAGGTTCGGTGATGATTTGGGGGTATTTTGCAGGTATCGGGGATTTAGTGAAAATTGACGCTATTCTGCGAAAAGAAGGGTATAGAATTATTTTAGAAAATGTGGTGATTACTTGGAAGGAAAACAAGAGGAGGGTTGCCTTACCAATCTTTTATGGGTAAAGGTAAAACAAGTTACTCCAACATCTGTGGACCCTTCTCCGGACAAAATGGAACACAATCTCAGAAAATTAATTGCTAGAATTCCTCGATTATGCGTGGCAGTTATAAGAAATAAAGGAAGCTATATTGACGAAAGCAAAGTTTGAATTAATTTTGTATATAGTTGAGTGTAGGCTTTCACGACCGTAATCCATTGTAGAAATGTCTTTCGGGTGATGTCGTGTAGTTAATATTTTACTTGACGTTTCGCTGACCATGCTGTCAGCTTCTTCAGAAGTCTTTAGAAATCTTCTGAAGAAGCTGACAGCATGGTCAGGAAACGTCAAGTAAAATATTAACTACACGACATCACCCGAAAGACAT
>LR736943.1:0-33072 GCA_902654985.2 Oryctes borbonicus | reverse complement strand
AGCAAAGCGGAACAAAAATAGGATATATAACGAGCAGCAAAAGACAAAAACAGCAGTCTTTAGAAATCTTCTGAAGAAGCTGACAGGATAGTCAGCGAAACGTCAAGTAAAATATTAACTACACGACATCACCCGAAAGACATTTCTACTATGGATTACGGTCGTGAAAGCCTACACTCAACTACAAACACATTGTTTATTGCACAAAATAGACTTATTCGTTTAATCTCTCTATGTTCTCGTTATTGTTTTCTTTTTCAAAATAATTGCCTAATGTAATTCCATGATTATTCCAAAAAACAATCGCCAAAACTTGCCCGGCCGATGGAAGAGTCTTCGCTATTTTCAAAGCCAATTCCCTTACCTTCGCAGTACACTGTTTCGACTGTGTCTTGGCTGGAGGAGTGTACTAGTGTATCTAAGTCTCATCTACAGTTATTGATCGACGCCAAAACTGCGGCTTATTTTGCTTAAGCCGCTTCAACAGGGCTTTGGAAATGTTCATTCAAATGCGTTTTTGACAATGCGTGATTAGTTTTTTCGTGCCGACATTTTTAGTCAATATCTGTTCTTTCGAGATCTTCACAGCCTATACTACCTCTCCAATCTTAATTCAACGGTCGTCTAGTATCATTTTGTAAACTTTTCCGATGTTATCTGTAGTGGATGCAGTTTTTGGTCGCTCTGAACGTTTATTGTACGAGCAAGCGTGTATGACCACATTTAAATCTAGCTGTCTGTGGCAACTGGCGCTACAAATAGCGTCCGTCATAGCTGTAATTTGCGTAGGGCTATTGCCGGCTATTGCGGATTGACGACCCGATATGGCTGAAATTTTCAAAAGTATCTTTCAAGGTATTTTTCGACTAAACTACCCCCGTACTTGTTTTCGGAAAAAAACAAGTTTGTTTTGTGTTTTGTTGCAGCATGCACAGGTCTGTGTGTAATTTATCAAAGAACGACAAGATAATTCTAAAATAGTTTCGACAAAGGTGGTAGAATAAATGTAAATTGAAAGGTGCTCATAGAAAATACTGATGATTAATGTGAATCGAACAGAAGCATGCAAAAATGCAGATGGTGAACACGTTGTTTAAAACAATAATATTGCAGCTAATATGATAATACTCAGTAAATCCGCTAAGGATTTGCTAGCGTTTTATCTCAAGTAAAATATGCAACTCATCCTTATGATTAAACACGTACTTATGGAATCAACGTTTCATGCTTTAGATCTCATCACTTCATCATTCAATAAACGCTGATCATGTATCCTGCAGATAAGAATATCGTAGACTAACTAATAATTTTTTTACAAATTATCACGCAGAATCATTACAATGACTGTGCACAATTTAGAATAGCACAGCATTTTGTCAATTATCTGCAAATATATGCTATTGTAATTTACTAAGTTAGGATCTGATCGAATTCTATACAATTATAGGTTATTTATTACACAGAATTGCTATGAGTTATGATTAATGACAAGGGAATTGTTGATAATAACAGAGACCATTCAGTACAGGACTGAACTACAACTAAGGAAAAAGGATTAAAATATAAAAATAGAATTAAAATCAGCGCGAAATCTGCAGAACAAAAGCTGAGCCACATTTTGCAGATTGTATTCTTTTTGTATGTATTTTATGGTTAGTTTCTAATTTTCAGAGAGTTTTAATTGACGTGTTGAATTTACCGCGATAGACAGTACAGCAGACGACAAATCGGTAAAAAATTAAATCTAACCCTATTGATAATAAAATATACCATTCGCCAATATCAACAAACAGGCGATTGAAAGATCGTTACCGCCCAAGTCCATCACGAATAAACACCCTAGCAAATGATCGTCTACTACAATTAATAAGCAAAAGAAGTCGCAGAAAAACTGCACTAGAAATAGTGAGTGAATTCGATCGCGGACGTCAGCATCTGATTTCAAGTGCCACAGTCAAACGCCGGCTAGCGTTCAATTACAGTTTGGCGTGATTTTTCTTATTCCCAAACAGGAACGTTATACCGAATCGAAGGAATAATATGGAAAGAGAAATTTCACTTTTATGCACGACAACGGTCCGAAGCATATTGCTCCAATATGCGCACGGTATCTGAATGAGTAAAAAAAGCGAATATTTTACGAATTATGTTCCTATATCAACCCAATTGAGTTACTGTGAAATGAACTTGATAGAAGATGTTGGTGATACTTCCAAAGAACCACCGGGGGAAGTTCTCTAACAAAAATTGGGCGCTACGGAAGGGGACGTAAAAGAAAAACACAAAGAAACAATAATAAAAATGGCCTATATACAATAAAATTGATAAGATTTGAAATTTAGAGCGTGTGGTTTTGAGGAACTGGAGTGGCTTTTTACAAGTAATGCGCCAGTGTCCAATGAAGGAACGTTTTTGCCTGATGTTATCCACCCTGTTGACTCTATCCATCTGTTAAAACTGAACGATTAGCGCTGATGATAATTGGTACAGTTTTGAAGTCGACAGAAGAAATTAAAGGGCAGTCGAATTCGTATTTATTGACTTCTATCGACTTCAGAATGCAATCATTATGTCCAGCATTAGTACCAATAACTGTTGATTACCTATAGCACCAATTGAATGATGCGAGCTAGCTGTAAACATAAACAAGCACGTGGCTGCCCTGATCATACGCACAGATAACTTGAATCGATAGTTGGCTCATCTTTCCTTTTTGATTTACGCGTCTAAGTAAATTAGAATTCCTTAATAAAACTTGGAAATCAGCCACATGCTGTGAAATCAGTAAGAAAGCGGTTTCGGATTTTTGAGCCAATCGAATCACGTCTGACTAGTTTGGATTTTCTGTTGGAACAAGCCTTTTGATTATATCCCTAATTGAAGCGTGTTCATTTAGCAAATAACACTAAAGTATCGACAAACTCCGCACCACATAAGTTTAATTAATCAATCCGGAACAACTATTTCGAGGACGTGTTGATCCTCATTTCCAACTGTATAATCGAATGAATCGGTTGTTTGCCATACTATCCCACAGTCCTTGCTATCATTAATGTTCATTTGATTATGAGTTGAAAAGTATTGTTGTCTTATCAGATTATAATGTTTTTTTGTATCACTTGGGCAGCACGTGGAAAGCGTGTAATCCAAGATTCTGTCTATACTCGAGAGAACTGGTGGCAAATAAAAAACAAAGTTTTGTTTTCTCCAATAATTATATTATTTAGTGTTGTAGTTTAGTCTGATACAAGTTTGCCCCCTTAGGTAAATTATTATCACCAGAGAGTATATAACGTATAGTGTGCAATAAATTGTATCTTGTTAATTACATATACGCTTTTGTGGAAATTGCCGTAATTAAGCTGAAGAGGTTGCCCCAAACGAATTAATGGCTAGAGGCACTAGTGAAGCGCTTCCGTTGATATTGGTTTCATTTTAGTAGTTACTCCAGCGAGATATAATGATGGCGTAACACACAGCGATAATTTACAACGTGCTAGGGTTATTTATCAGATGAAGTGGTCGATGGATTTTATGTGAGAGGAATTGACATTATCACTCCTTGATTGAAATGTTCGTGGGTGTCGATAATTCTTTTTGTGAAAAAAATGTGTTTATACACACTGATCTTTATAATTATTTTTAGATCGTAGGCAAAAGCTAGTTTATAATCTAAAAGGACGTGGTTCTTCCGTAAAACCATGGCTATCATTAGGTGATGTTGCAGTATGTTTTCGTTGATAGATTAAGTATGAAGATTTTGTGGTGGTTGGTTTTAGACTCCATGGGTACAAAATTGCCACTACAACAGACTTAGTCGTTTTGAAATCATACAGATTTGCTGTTTAGTAGTTTTTTTTAACCCGCGTTAAATTAAATTGTCAATAAGCACAATTCTGTTTGCTAGTTTGAGAGAAATCTTTATGAGATATGATTATGGTTATGGAATGCATTTAGGCCACAGCATGCATCGTTAACCAACCCACTGCCTTGATATAGGTTAAGATGTTGCCCAGAGAAATCGTCCTAAATGGCGCCTAGAGGTGTAGTCGATTCTCACTGAGCATGGCAACGCAGGAAACTTGCAGAGGAAATATTGTACTCGCCTTGGGGCTTAAGAGCTCCTATGTAACTGTTCTCCAGTTAATACTATCCTTAAGAGGTGGCTTCTTAGCCGGTTACGTCCAATCAAAATGCCAATAACTGTGCGAAGCTCCTTTCTGGACTGTTTTAGGTATCTCAGTACTGTCCGTTTGTTTAAATAAGTAATAAGTGACAGCGATAACTAATTTCATATTAACTTTTCAACAAGTTTTCGTGCGTAATAGTTCTGATCCTTTCATAAAGTGCAGATGCAACTCGCTCACTGTCAGAAAACAGGTTGATTGTTCTGCCTTCAATCTTGAGATCAGTTAAGCAATACGTAGGTAGGAATAGCGCCGCCATTTCTGCTTGGAAAACAGCGGGCTCCGTTCCTAGTAGTCAAATCCTTGACTATTGATCCATCTAGGAAGAGTCAAACTCTCCTCGTCGCTGATGATTTATTAATGTATCAAGGATATGTAAGGTGTATAAAAAAAAAAAAAAAAAAAAAGTATATATATATATATATATTTCAAACATTTGAACGTTGAATGTTTGGTGGTATTGGGATAATCTGTACTAGAGATGACAAAGGCAGGTGAAATTGTTACTTTTTTGCAGCGATTAAACAGACTCGTGTCTATTTGTTTCACAAGAAAGGGTTCGTGCTGCCTACTGGTTTCCCCGAGAGTCGACAAAACACGAGTCTGTCTAGTCGCTGCAAAAAAGTAATAATTTCACCCGCCTTTGCCATGTCTAATCTGTACCTATTCTTGTAGTATATATTTACAGAACAAAGATTTAATACCTTTTGGTCAGCTAACATTTTTGTCTTGTAAATAAATGATTTTCTAAATTTTTTGTCGTTTTACATGTACATTGCAAACAACATTTTGAATCACCCAGTGCTTTACTGATGAAAGCACATTGTCAAAAATCCATCTTCTCCTCATCATGGTATTCATAGCTTTTTGATTGCGAAGCGTTATAGAAAATGAGTTCCGATTACTTCGTAACTTTTCAATCGTGAGTAGGACAAAGATAGTAATGTAACGAAACAAGTAAGTTAACATTTGAAATGACATTGATGACAAACAAATGACAAACAACACGCAAAGTATCTGGATACTCCGCACCATACAAGTTTAATTAATCAATCCGGGACGGCTGTTTCAAGGATGCCTGGGCTCCTCATTCTCAAATGGTGACCGAATTATGTGAGAAACCTCTAAATTTGAGATGCTTGTTGTATCCCTACTTTTTGAAATTGATCTAGAACGTAATCTTGAAGCGGGAATTAGACGCGTACGAAACTATTTACGTAAAAAGCAACACAAATTTGATAAATGGAGAGAACGGACCATTATCGTACTATTTCATTTATTGGGGTAAGGCTAGGCTTTGTTCTACGACGACAAGAGACTCTTTATGTAGGCGGTAAAAGTAGGTACTTATAAATAATATGTTTTTCGAAAGTAGGGATAAAACATGCATGTTAGATTTAGAGGTTTCTCACATAATTCTGTTACCGGTTGAGAATGAGGATCCCATGCATTCTCGAAACGGCCGTCCCGGATTACTTAATTATAATAAAACTTGTGTGGTGCGAAGTGTGTAGATACTTTTTGCGTTGTTTGCTATACTGCGCCACAGTCCCTGCTATCATTACATTATTTTTGACTTATCATTGTTCTATTAAGAAAAACAAATTGAATTTCATTTTACTGATTAAAATAATATGAAAATTGAAACAAACCGCGATCAGTATTATTGGAAATGCTCGATGCAAATGTTGCCAATCGCAGTACACCGCCAAAACTTCGTCTTCAATAGGTTGTCGTGTGTTAAAGCGTCTCGTAAGTATCTCGTTGATATTTTCAAAGTAAATTTTGGTTGTTAGAATATTAGAGCCTTGTTTATTCAGGTAATTTTACTATTTCTACTAGTTGAAGTATAACAATATATCACTTAATCATTAACAAAAAGTGATAGTGGAGGTTACGAGATTAAAAATGAACAACAAAGAAGCCAAATCGCCGAACAAGAAGCACGTATTGCGTCTCCTCACATAAAAATAACTAAATCGTGGTATAACAGTTCATGCTGTAAATTGAAAGAAGAAAGTCAAATAAAAAATTATCGTTGCCAATTACTAAAATGCAACATTTGCTTTTGTCAAAGAGACCTTATAATCACTTTAGTTTGTATGTGGATGACACGTATTGAAATCTAACTTTTGTAATGTTCTTTGGCCCATTATCTTGGCGAAACAACGTTTAGGTGTAATTTTCTCCATATTTAAGAACCATCAACATAAGATCCACATATTTTGAGCACTTAATCGTGAATTAAGTTATTTATAAAGATCAGTGTCAGAATTTGCGTTAATTGTCATCATATTTGCTTCAGTATTGCCGCATTTTTGATTCTTTGCAGAGTCAAAAATGTTTTTAGACTCTAAAAAGAAACGCAGAAAACAGCGATCGAGAAACGCTACTTTGAGGCACCTGCATTTACTCTATTATACCTCTTCGGAAAACAAACCATCCACATTCGATTTTTTTTTTGTTCGTATTGACTTGGATAGAAAGCATTTCGTAAAGCAGGTTATTCGCTTTAGATAAAAAAAAACCCGGGGATTAATAAAAAGAAAACATCCCGTGAACTCAATAGCGTCGAGTGGAGAACCAAAAAGGGGAAAAACGAACTTCGACAGTCTGGCGTTTCCCTTCGTCGCTTTCTTCTTTTGTCTCATGTTGATTAGTTTTGAACTTCGTCATTTTGCTCTTTGAAAGCTCCTGTTATATGTATATACGAACGAGTTCCTACTTGCCACAGTACGCGTTGAATGCGTTAATCAGAGTCTGTAGTCTGTAGTATGCTTATATTTAATTTAATTGTAGTAAATTTTAATCTTCTACATTAGTACTTCTGAAAATTTAAGTTCGATGAAGCACTGAAAAAATATGAACTCAATAAATCGTGTACGTTGACTTCGTTTTGTTAAAGCAACAAAAAATGATTATATTAACTAATTACACTTATTACAACAATGAACTACATTTATTTAAATTGACCTCCCTATTGATATAATAAAAATCCTGTTTATTAAACTCATTATGTAAGAAGCGAAACAACGTGTTCATTAATATAACCAATAGTCCTTTATTAAAATGATAAACTCGTTCGTTGGACCAATTTTGATAAAGAAATTGTTAGATGAACGTACTTTTTTTTATTGTATTTACTTACCTTCTTCTTTTAGCGAATAAACTAATGAAACTATCGTAATTTTGACTGTATAGCGGTTGCTCAAAATTATCTTCCCAGCATTGCTAACATTGGTAACATTGCACCTATGAAGTCGATCAAATTATGTTTTTTTCCCTTTGGACTAACATAACAGAATGGAAATTCAATGTTTATTGAAGTACTAGTAGGGCAGTATGCATTTACAGTTAGTTGTTGGCCAATAAATTAGGAACACTTCCGATAAAATATGAATAGAAAATCTGATTTAAGACATTTTATTTCTAAAGGTCCAAAGCCACTGTATTTCGTAAAGGGAACCCTGGTCCAAAAACAATGCAAAAATGCTTTAAAACATTATTATTATACATGGTGTTTCATAAGGAAAGAGAAGTACTTTGCGAGTCAAAATAAGTAAAATAAGGCCGTTTGTTTATTTTCAATCGTGCAATGGTAACTGCACCTAATCCAGTTGTTGAATATCAATTCCAAATAGAAAAGTGTTTCAGAATGTACTTGTTACTTTGGTGGAGAAGCAGGAATGCTTCCAAGTGCTAAAATTGCTTCTGAAAGAGAACGCGGCTTAGATGTAGAACTTAAAGCAAATATTTTAGATAGGTTAGAAGAGAATTCCGACGTAAGTACAAGGCTTTTTGCAACCCAATTTCAGAAGAGATACACAATTAGTTCGAGGTCGCTCAACGAATAAGGGTTGTTTTCTTTTCACATTCAACTTGTTCTGAGTCTCCGCGAAGGTGATCATGACGCAAAGTTGTAATTTTTGTAATTGGATACTTCAAAATCGAAGACTATACAAATAAAGTTTATTTTGTGATAAAGCTTAATTACTCGCATTGGGGCATATCATAACCAACACCGATGGTCAGATGAAAATCAGCGTATTATTATAGAGCGAAACTTCCAAAATCGTTTCAATATCGACATATGGCGCGATGTTACATCAATGTGTATACAATCCAAGTCAATTAGGACGTTACTTTGTGGTGGGTGCGAAGCTATCAAGAGGTCGAAAGTAATGAAAAGGCAGATAAGTTGACCAGCGAACATGCCTTTATGGGTCCTAACCCATTTGTGACCTATATTAAAGAAGCAATAAAGATATGGGAGGATACAAACAGGCGAAAGCTCTCATATGACGCTTGCCAAAGACAGCAAAAGTAACGCTGAGATTACTGGCAGGGTATTTAACAGGCCATGCAGGCCTAAAATATCACATACTTAAGCTAGGAAAAGCTGAAGATCAAATCTGTCGTATATGCCAAGAGGATCTGGCGACGGCAGAACGTATTTTATGCAAATGTATTGCCACCAGTCGCATACTAAATTGAAAGAAGATCCTAGAGTACTAAGCCTCTAACTATTCCAACACCCACGAGAGCATTTTGTTACAATAGATCTATTAAGGTTGCAGTAACCAAAGGCATCTGTGCCATGGCCCGGCTATAATAATAATAAATAATAATGGCGCGGTATATTGGAAGATTAGTTATTTGGTCCAAGTGTATTGGACGGTAAAACGATTTTTAAATATTTTGGAAGTTCAGTTAACAAAAACTGTGCATGACTTGATGTTACATCTTAGACGACGTGTGTACCTTTAACACAATGCGGAGCCCTTCTGAACTTTAGTGTGGGTGTTAGAAATTAACATTAGATCTTAACGCCTTAAATTAGTTTGGGAGGTGGATAAAATCTTATTATTATAAAAGTTTGTGCCATAAAAATGGACACCATGATTTCACCAAGTATACTTAGTACATATTCAAATAACAGATAAAAAGTATAACTCGATACAAGCGGTACCACAGGGTTACATAGTTAATATATATGTATATATACAAGGTGCAGCATTTGGACGATGCGACAGAATTTGCATCGGTAGTAGACTATTGCTAAAAATCACACACCACGTGTTAATTGAAAATCTGTGTTGAAAACGATGTCTTCTAAATGCGTGCTGATTTTTTACTGGCCATACATGCTCATCCAAACGAAGTTTTGGGAAACTTGCAGACGAGAGGCAATTCTTCCGGTACTAGTCAAGCACTACGTCAATTACTCTTTCTCTTGCAGCGTTGTAAAAAATATTTTCGCGTTTTTCTTTGCTTTTGCTTTGCTGCAAAGATTGCACTTTAATTATGAAAAAAATATTCCCGCCACTATAGCTCTATTATGATTTCTAAGATATCGCCGGTTCCCATTCCTAGTGATAGTAAAGTATTATTGTTTTAATTGCTTTGGGCGTGTCTAGGATCGTTAAAAAATTATAGATAATCACCATCGAAAACTACTACAACGTGTTTCGAACACATAAGTTAGCGAAGGACTTTTTTTCATTTTTTTTTCAATAATTATTTAATCGACAGCTTGATATAAAGCTATTTCAGAAAAGAATTTATCCAAATCTATGCATAGGTCGATTTCAGTAGCGTGTCCGGTTATAGCTCTTGGTAAGTTTGCAGAAACGAGTTGCGCTTCACATAATTAGCAGAAACTAGATATACTCGTGTTTATTCGTCTCATGAGAATGGGTTCGTGTTGCCTACTGGTTTCCCCGAGAAAATACGAGTCTGCCTAGTCTTTGCTACTTTTGTGAAGCGCGCGGAAAGTGTACTCGTTTCAGCAGGTTTAGCCCTTACTAGTATAAAGATCAGTAGAAAGCATGCTTAGAAGAATACCTGCTATTATTAAATCAAAAGAAGACCATACTAAATACTAAACAGTCTGCGTGTATTTTCGTTTAGGGTAATAGTTACCAATAGAGTGCTGCAGAAAAATCGTTTTCTACTTGTTTCATACACAGATCCACCATTACTTCCTAGTAATCATAATTTAACGGCAAAAACCGAAGAGACAACTTAACAAATTCCTTATTTCCTGAAAATTTGAAGCGTTGAAAATAGATTAGCTAGCGCCCTTTCAATGCAACAGGAGGTTTGGACCGATAATCAAATGTCCAATATCCGCCATGTTGATTACATAGTTGCTATTACTGGCCGAGTATTTCGAATCAGTCGAGTTACAGCGCATAACAAACATACCGGACTGGTATCTGGGGAACTCGAAATGGGTTCCACATAAGATTAATGTAATTGTTTGCAATGGAATTAATCGAACAGAAAGAATAGCGGATGGATTTTTTTTCTTCACTAGTTTCGCTATTTTATATTGCAAATATTACAGTGATTTTCACATTCGCCGATATTTAGGTGATTCTTTAAATAGTCTGCATGGAAATGGTAAAGTACGAGGGTGGTCTAAAAAGTTTCCAGCTTTACACAGGAATAAGTTTTTTTTTTGCATAGTCTGCTTGTAGTCCATACCTTTTTACCAGCGACGCTCTCACCTCAGTAATCCGTCCAAATAGTAGCTGACATTTTGTTCCGAAAATAGGACGTTTATGAATGTGGCGTTGAAAATTTCTGTTCTCCGAACTTATGAAATAAGAACATCGCTGGCGGGGGGCAAATCTGGTGAATAGGGTGGGTGGTCTATAAATTCGAATCCAATTCATGAATTTTTGCCATGACATCCATTAAAGTGTATCCTGCTCTATTTCTCTATACCATTGCAGTGGCAACATAGAAGCACCTAACAGAATCAGTACCGTAACAAGTAGCCACTAACAATGAAGGTCACACGACAATTAATTAATTTGTTGTAATAGTGTTTTTATGGAGGAATTGTTGCTAATGAATTAAGAGATATATTGTTGATACATTGGAAAGTGTTTTTTTACATTTTTGCTTCAATTTTTTTTTGCTAGGCGAAGCAAAGTTGACGATTTCTTCCCTCCAATCTCCCCCAGATTGGGATTTCATTTTCGTCTTACATGTGCAGTAAGATAGAATTTTTTTAAAAAGAGTCCAGATATTAACTTTATATGGGGGAAACAAAAACAATCGATGTAAATCACAATCGTGTTTCTTTATTTTAAAATGTAACTATGATAACGTATTTGGACAAGCATGCTGTTGTTCGAATGCAATAATTATAACTAGAGCTTTTACTCACGACTAGAGATGATAAAGGCAGGTGAAATTATTACTTTTTTGCAGCAACTAGATAGATTCGTGTTTTGTCGACTCTCAGGGAAACCAGAGGCAACACGAACCCTTTCTTATGAGACGAATAGACTCGAATCTGTCTAATCGTTGCAAAAAAGTAATAATTTCACCTGCCTTGGTCATCTCTACTCATAACTTCAGATTGTACTTGCCATTAACGTATCTGTACAGGTACCGAAAATTAAATATTTTGGCAAAAATAAACTTAAATAAAACTTAAAAATCCATTATAAAACTTCAACATTAAAATTCATATTGAAAAACATAGCTATGGGTAGAGATTGTGGAATGAATTTGTAATTTAATTTTTAAAATGAAAAATCTTCGAAATCTCGTAAGAAAGAAGTATAATTTTAAATTTAATTAAATTAAAATATTTGCGATATAGCAGATGTGTATAAAATCAATAGTCAAATAAATAATTGAAAGGTGGTGGTGGAAACTGTATATACGAAATGTGCGCAAGTACCGATTTACTTTTATGATTAATTACTCAGAGAATACTGTAAAGTAGTCTGCCTATTTTTTTGTGTGTTTCTTATTCTTACGTCAAGTCAGATGCACAATTGCAATATTAAAATGTTCTGGTGATAATAAATGTAATAATTAGACTCCTACCCGTTACGGTCTTACCGTGAAAATTTTACGACTCTTTATGTTTAAAAATTTGAATCAAACCTGAATTGTGTCATTTCATTGAAACAACACAAATTACCGGAAAATAGTTTTTTGTTTTCGTTATTTCGTTACTGGGCCTATTAGAAGGCCTACCAGAAAAAAAGTAAGAGCTCGTAAAGTTTCAAAATTTTCTAAAATAGATACTGATGGAAATGGAAGTTTGGCCAAGTAGAAAACGTTCAGTAATAAAAAAAAAAAAATAGAAACATAAATTTATTATCATGGAAAATCATAACTACTATGTATGTAACTAATATGTATCGAGAATTTTTATTTATGTCTTTTCAATATATTTTTGCAAAATAGAGCCTGGAATACTTTTTCGTTCCTCACGGTGTTCGGTCCATAGGTCTTGAGAAGTTATTTGCTCTCTCCTATCAGTTCAACCCACAATAACTCGTTAAGTTTGAGGTCGGTACTCTGTGAAAGCTATAATATAATATATAAAGGATTGACATGGTTTTGTTTGTACAAGAGACTTTTGCATATTTGGAGATGCTTTGGGATCGTATTCCTGCACAGTTGTAACTAATAAGTAAGCCTGCTGAACAAGTGCTTTCGCAGTAGCGTACGGCTGCATTACTATCAATATTAAAAATATGTATGTAGTTACTGACTATTTTAGTTTGATTGTATTGTTAATGTAGATTGACGCAAAAATTCGCTCTGGTATTGTATCATTAGTATGGCTTCCATTGATACTCCTACGGCGAGGTGAAAATATGTCGGTGTATTTGGAAAATGGGCGTTCTGCGTCTAATGATGCGATGTTTGCGATTTTAAAAAGGTCATTCGGATTACATTCGCATTCTTGGTTTTCAGTTGAACTCTTGTCTATACGCACTACTAGTTTGAAAATCGGGATAGTAATTAAGTCAAAGGGTACTTATATACTATATATACTAGGTTCGTCTATATACACCCTATATGTGTATATAGACGAAAAATCCGTATAGACCTAATTATAATGAGTACAACATTTCTTTTTGGAATATTTTTAGTTTTGTATAGTATACTCAATGTACAGAAGTAAATTAAATTACAAATAACTTTTTGTTTTTATTCGAATTAAAAAAAACTGTATTTTTTAATCGTCCCCAAATATATGAACCGTAGTGTATCTCCGATCATTGTGTATAGTTTTTAGTTAGGTGTTGTTTCTTTAGAAAGAATAAATTTAAAAGGAGGTATAGATTGTGGGGCAACGATTATTTTCATTTTCGTAATGACAGCTTATCTATGGACGGACTAAAAAGTAATATCTCTGATTCCCTTAAAATATACATCTCATAATATATTATTTAGCGTTTAGTTTTCAATTTGAAAACTAAGTAACATATAAACTTTCAAGCGGGGTTTGTTCTTATTCCTAATTACAACAGCAATTGTCATTTGTTCTAAATACTTACTACATTTATTTACTTTCATTGAAAATTAATACTCTAAACAGATATATAAAGAATATTATAACCTTGATAAACAACTGAAGAGAAATCATCGATGTTATATTAAGTGATAACCTTTAATTAACGGAAGTAATAAATAGAATACATTATTCCAAGCGTTATTAAAGAAAACAATTAAGATTTCCGATTTTAAAGTAAGAATACGGTTTTATTAATTGCGTCTCAAAACAAAATTCTGTTCTGTTTATTTATATGCAGAGGTCAGATTTACCATTATAATCTGTAATTTTGCCTAGGAGAGCATATCAAATTTCCGGGTATGCTTCCACATTGTGTCTGCCTAGTGCGCGGATAGAAGGTAAATTCCTTCTCTGAGCAATTTAAAACAGTTCGTTAAACACACCCTATGCGGGGTACACGGAGAGAAAGATTGTCTAATATATTTTTTTATTAAAATACAGGCCAGGAGGTCAGGAATATAATATATTAAACATAAATAAAAAGATATGAGGATGATATGATAAATACCCGTGTTAAGGAAGACAACGCAATTGTTTTACATTCAGTCAATTTATTTCTCGACATAATCTTATTGAAGCTCTATATACTTAGACCAGCGGTGCTCCAACTTTTCTATGCCATGCAATACGATTTGTTTAGTTTTGTCTCTGTGCCGGGAGTGATTTCTTCAGTTGACGTGAACCGTTTTCCGCCAAGCCATTTTTTCAAGTTTGCAGAAAGAAAGCAATCACAAGAGGCCGGTGGTGGATGGGGAGTTCGTACCGTAGACTAGACTAGTTTTGCTGTCGTCGTAATTGCCGATGAGAGGGGCGGAGCGTTTTCGCCAGCTGGGCCCTCTTTCTTTTTAGTTAGTTCATCGTCGAATCAGTCCAATAAATCCCGCGGCCCGTGATTAAGGTTATGCCTTGCGATTCGTATTTTTTAGGAATAACCTCGCCGACTTTGGTACACGTTCAATGGGAAAACTCACTTTGCCGACTGATACTGGGTTTCTGGCGTGTAGTGATATATTAACAGTTCAATTGAGATCTTTGCAATACCAGCAATCTCTCTATTCTTCACCCGACCGTCTGTTAACAAGATATCATGAAATTTATTGATCATATCGTCCGTGGTTACCTCAATGGCACCACCTGCATAGACTGCATCCAACTTTTCTTTGATTTCTGCACACATTTTCCCGGTTAAAAAAAAAGGATATCGAATTACTAACTGCTATTGTTTTTTTATGATACCACAAATACATAGAATTGATTACATTCAACAGCTCTCAAAATTTTGACAGACGTCGACTAAAGAACGAACTAAGTACTCACATTCGGTAGTGCATAGTTTGAAACAAAGCTCCATCTGCCTCCAAACACGGGTACTTTTCATACCATCCTTGTATATTAAACTTATATATTAAATATTAGAAAAGAGGTTTCGTAGAATAACAATAAATGCTTGAAATTTAAACATTTAACCTATAAATTAATGTAATATACTGTCAAAATAATTTTCTTTTCTATTTAAACTAACAATACAATATATTAATTATAAGTACAATCAACTTAATATTATATTTCATGAGAAATGTAATTTTTTTAAAGATTAGTTTTCGTTTTTCTCTGTATTGTCCCGGAAAAGAGTTAGTTTTTCGCCCGTACATTAGGCGGAGACGTTATATGTTTGGCTTATAGAAAGTAATTTTAACTATTGAAGACGAAAATACCGAATAATTTATTGAGTAATTTTCTTCTCAGAATTTCAAATACAGCCCTATTAGTAAAGACAATCTTTAATTAAGATCCATTATCTGCTGGATCGAAAGTTAACTACGTTGCTGCCGATGACACATATTACGAATAACAAGTACCAAGGAGATGTCTGGAAATAACGCGTTACAGGCAGCACATGAGGCTGCTCCTAATCGGATTAAGGTTATTTTAATTAATTGTGTCAACGCCAAAGCAATTACTGATTACTTGTATTTATCACTCGTTGCTTCATTTGCATATTGTAGTAAACTACTTGATCGAACAGGAATTATTCAAAAACGAACGGGCTATAAACATTCGATTTGGAAAATTAATAATCGGCTACTCAGTAGCTGTATTCAATGTTACAAAACACAATAAAAAGATACGCCGATGTTCCTGGATACTCAGAAGCGTATCCATTTAGTATTCGTTTCTCTCTATGCACCATTTTTATAAGGGACCACTTCTTAATTTCAGGAAAGTATGTTTTGATAAAAATAAATCAGTTTTAAATTAATTTTCACTGAATTATATAAAATATGTGGTGTCCGTGAGATATTACGAAATGTTATAAATTCGGTTCAAGATTAATTTTTCCATGGTTGCCTTTTTTACTACGAGCTTGCATTAACGGCTTAAAATAAAAAAATAAAAAAAAATTCATCAATATCAATCTAGATGAGATTAGCAAAGCCAAAGTAAGTAGCACTACGAGTTTCGGGTTTTTACACTGAAACTAGCTGAACAACTTAGTTTTGAATGAAATTTAATGTGAGACCTTTTGTTAACTAAATCATTTTGTAATATGGAATTTGTTAAAATAATAATTTGATGGATTCGAAGAACGGCAAAGGTTATTTTGTATGGAATACGGACATGTAACTAAATGATACAATTGTTCAAAAATTCTCTATTCACGAATTAGATATTTCAACAGTTGTATTACCTTTTTTTTGTAGTTTTTTTTTTCGCTAATAGCCCCCGAATTTATTCTAATGTTATAGACTAGTTAGCTAGCTTAATAATAAACAAAATCTAAACTGCAGTTTTTCGGGGCAAATATCTTAGATTTCAGTTTCTTTGGATTTCATTCATTTGGTATAATTTGTACATCTCCTTAACAGAGAGTTTCGGCAACTGCCTTATCGTATGATGAAAATTTCTTTTCTTCGAGCCATTTTTTTTTTCGGAGGGACAGATGGTGTTTACAAAAAATTAAACAATTTTGCAATCATTGGTAGAATAGTGAGAGGCCGCCAAATTGAAGATTATTTTTTATTTCACTATTAGCACGTCGTGCAATAATTCTGTTCTCCTTTCAGGGTGTTACAGAGTTATTTCTGCACCTAATGTTGATGTGAAGCATCAGAAGTGCCTCAAGCAAATTATTGAAATCTAAGAAATATTCTCGAATCTCACTTATGATATAGAAATGTTTATTTAGAAGGATAATAATAAAAATATCTTTTAGTATTGACATTCTCCGGCAGCATGCTACGTCCCTGCTTACGTATATTGAAAATCATTAGCGATATCAACACGTTTCCTTTTCCATATTGTAGAGCAATAATAGAAGATGATTTGCGGCATGTCACTTTTAAATAAAGAGTGTTTACGATCTTGTGATTTTATTTTCCAAATGTAATTAAACACCTTGAAATAAAGTCATTAACGTAAAAATATCTTACAAAAGTTGCATAATAAGAGAGGTATTGCTGTTAATTTATTTTTTATTTACTTATTTTTAATGAGTGAGTAAACACCTTAAAAAGGTTTTTAACGCTAAAACGATTGATCAACAACTTGTGTAAAGTAAATGTAAATTGAAACGATGTCAAGCTGTTTCATCCCTTGTCACTGCACTGTTGGTTTGACGTAAATTCTTCCGAATAAATCCTAATAAGGAAAGTAAAAATGGCCCATCGCATCAACAGTGAACACGTTGACATGTCGTTACTTTATGGGGAAGTACGCCAGAATTCTGCTGCTGCAAGTCGATCGTACAACAGGCCAACACCTATTCCACAAAAATTCACCGCTCTAGTAATCCATGCACGAGAAACTGGTGTATTGCAAACACGTCAAGGTCGGGATGGTGGACCTGGCCGACACCAACGAATTTTGGATGTCGAAGAAGAAGTCTTAAATCTTGCCGAAGAATATTCTTCTAGTAGTACTCGCCAAGTAAATGTATCAAATTGAATTGTCTGGCGAACACTGCGCAAGAATCAATTGTATCCTTTCCAAAAGTACAGGCTTTACAACCTGAAGATCATCTTTTAAGTTTACAATTTTGCCGATGATTTTTACAAAAACATGCTGAAATTCCAAACTTTTCTTCCATTGTATTGGCGACTGATGAAGCAACGTCGTAATCATTTCCAGCACAGATTTTCGATAAACGTTTGGACAACTTATTGGCCCCTATGTGTTGCCAAATCGATTGAATGGATATGATTATCTCTTGTTTTTGCAAAATCAGTTGGTGGAACTATTGGAAGAAGTTCCTTTGAATGTACGTCGACAAATGTGGTTTCTTCACGATGGCGCACCGCCGCATTTTAATCGTTTAATTCGCCAACGTTTAGATAATGTGTTTGAAAATAAGTGGATTGGTCGAGGTGGTCCTGTTCCATGGCCTCCTCGGTCACCTATATTAGGTGATTTCTTGATTTCTTCTTATGGGGCGTTATGATGACAAAAAAAATATTGATGATCATTTATTTTTCATGAATCACTTCATTTCAATAACAGAAACGAAGGAAAACCTTTAATGATATCAATATGGATTGGTGACATTATTTTCTAGAGATTGCATAGGTATAATCAGATCTTGTTGTGGTCACGCATATCGTGTTATAAGAAGGAAAAACAGCAAAAATAAGTAAATGAATGAACTACTGCTGAAGTGTAGGAGTCACAGATATGCATGAAAAGCAATAATACTGATTTTATGCAACGATAGTACATTGTAATTCATGATTAATGAACGGCTACGATAAGGTTAGATTGAATTAACACATCTATGCATAATATCATGAATTGTTATTTGCATCAAGTTCGACGTTACCCTGTTTGCTATTTTTTGCTTTGTTTTGTTATTAGTGTTAATTGTACTGTACATGCATAATTTTACTGGCCTTGCTTGTTTGTATCTTCAGCCCACTTAATCATAATCAATTAACTTTTATTAAACCAGTGCGCCTATAAGTGCCTGTAAGTTTTACGAGGATTGTTGAATAGCAATTGGTTTAGACTGCGCAGTCGTGGAGAGTTCATTTAAATTCCTTGTTGGGCAATCCTTGTATTAGAGAGATTCTGATTGTTTTTACCTTCAGAATACTTTTGAATCAAGGCAAAGTATGTTGTTCCTGCTAGAAAGCAGTACAGAAAAACAGAGACTGTTCAATTTGTTTCCAAACAAAACAAAACATATGCAGAAAAAAGTACAATATGATTATTAAAACAACATTATCGAGAGGGTTATGCTCTTTTTTATTATTTTTTATGTCGGTAACAGTTATATCTAACCATTAAATCCACGACAATTCAAATTACATGTGATGCTTATCCTATAAATTGTAAAGTGTGTTTACTATTGATCACTAGAACAGCTATAATTGAAAGCTACTTTTAGACAAAAACAACCGAATGGAGAATGATCTTTTTCCATGTCTTCAGTTTCTACATTTTGCAGTATCACATCTCGATTTACAAATTACTTTGCTAAATTTAGTGAAACTGGTGGAGTAATAAGTTGTGAACCTGGTAGTGGTAGACTCAAGAAAAGAATAGCATCATTTACTTAAAAAGCCAATTGGAAAGTGTTCACAAGAAACTAATTTGTTGTATATCTTAGAAACGATCTCGAAAAATATCCATTGAAAATTCGTATTGTGCAAGAACTCGGCCCCATTGATCACACAGTGAGAATGCAGTACTGCAATTGGGGTAAAAATCATATGAACGATGATAATGTCTTTGGCAAATCCTTCTTCTCACACAAAGGTTAGCTCCATTTTAATGGTTTTATTAACAAACAAATCATGCGGACATGATCCAGTGAAAAGCCTTATGTCATGATTAGAGATGAGCAAGGTAGACTCTCATGAGTTGAATAAACACGAATATATCTAGTCGCTGCAAAAAAGTAATAATCTCCCCTACCTTGGTCATCTTTAGTCATGATACAGAAATAATTGAATTCTGAAAAGACTGGCGTTTGGATACCAGCTTCATGGGAAAAAATCATTGGTCCATGTTTTCATGAAACGGTAAACGCAGAAAGATATCGTAACAACTTATTGCAATCTTTTTTAAATCGATTTCACGATGGCGGAGTAACGAATACATATGGATACATACTTCCAGCAAGACAATGCCACAACTCATTGCATACAATGAACTTCTCACATAAATATTTTGATAACCGTGTAGTAGATTTTCCTTCACGTTCTCTTGATCCATTTTATATTATTTTATTTTTCCATACCTAAAAAAATACACAATACAAGAACTTAATGAAGCAATTCGAACTTTTGCAACTTAACATCTTGTATAACGCATTCAAAAATACGACGAGTAAGGATTTGTATTGAAACCGAAGATTATTTTGAGTATTTACTACCATTGTTTGTTAAATTCTTATTTTGTACTTAAGAAATCTATTCTTTTATTCTGCTAGCCTTAATTTTATTAACTTGTGCAACCATATTAAACATTTACGCTTTAAACAGAAACTTATCTGCATCATCACTAAAATTCTCCATTTTCCGTGCGCTTCACGAAATTAGCAAAAACTAGACAGACTAGATGAACCTTATTCATCACTGTAAAATACCTCGAATGTACATTGTTTTTACCAAATATATACTGTAATGGAGGACTGTATATATACTGTACGAGGAGGAAAAAATTGAGAACATCTACAAATTTATGACTTTTCGAAATTAATTAGATTGAAATTGGTAATCATGGAATTCGGAAGTGACCTTAAAACACTTTTTCGGCAATTTAGATTTTATTAGAAGAGAAAAATGACATTTTAAATGAGTATAAGAAAATAAAACGAAAATTAACCTGATATATCGAGGTTCTTTCTACTTCTGTACGATAAATGTGACTCAAACTTTGAGATCCTTGAAATTAACACCTTTCGATTGGAAACTTAACCAGCACAAGTTACCTCGATGACAGATAGACTCAAGGTCAAATATAAAATTAACGTCATCTCACTGAATTATGTAATCGCGATGGTGACTGTTTTATGTCCTCAACAAATCTCATCAATTTTGAAGAATTTTCCTATCTGAAAGTACATTGATGTCGAAATATCTACGGAAATAATGTAGCATTATGTAAGCGATGTAGGAACAAAACTATAGCATTCTGCAGATTCTATGCTTTTGGATGACGTTTTGCACCATATATAACGATAAATTTTATTGAGAATTTTGATGATAAAGTAACGATTATTAATTGATGAAATTTCACCTGGATATGTCTAAATCTGTCACTGAATTTTGTTATAGGAAGATTTTAGATTAATTTGGTTGTTTTAGGAAAAGCGAAGATGGAATAGAAAAAAAAGTTATTGTCCCGTTTCACCACTACTATCGTTGGCTGAAATAATTACCATTATTATATTTTTGTAATTCCCTTGCTTCCTAGATAATAGGCAAAAAAAAGGGAATTTTGATCCAGAAATCGAGCTCTTAACCACTAGAGGGATTTTTATTATAGATAGGTGGACAAACTGAAGTCACTAAACGTGATGTGTGGGTGGCGATGATGACAGTTAACCTCTAGGGTGTCAGTTGTAACATGATAATACACATAGCCCCATTCGTAGTTTTTGTTAAAAATCTGTAACAGATCTGTACTCATTCTGAGGTTTTCTAGACATTTCAAGATAACGGGACTTGGCTGGATTTTATAAGTATATTTTTTTACGGAGAACAACTAAATCAACTCTGAAGAAGAACTGTCAGATGTGTAAACAACATAAAAAATAATTCAAGAAAAAAACATGTTCCTCCGGATTACGTTTTCTGTTGTATATTATATTGTATATAATGTGTTGAAAAATTAACACACTGGAGTCACTTCCGCGGGTTTGGAAGCTTGTGTTTCGTATGAAAAAATCACTAACATATTAGTAGCTGCGGGCCTATGAGACACCCCACTCGAACCTCAAGACAAGCGAAAAAACTATTTTGAAATATTAACAACGAGAAAGGAATCGAATACTACACGATCAATTTTTGGTAGACAATATGTATGAATAAACAACACATAAGTATCGGCACCCCCCGCTCCACACAAGTTTAATTTATTATATAGTAATATAATAATTAGTCCGGGACGGCCGTTTCGAGGACACGAATGGTCCTCATCATCAACCGGTGACCGAATGAAGTGAGAAAAAACTTTTTCTAAAACTAAACATGCATTTACTATCCCTACTTCTTAGAACAGATATCCTTTACAAGTGCCTATTTCTACCCCCTGCACGCCTTGAAGCTACGACGTGCGAAAGATAACATGCATGAACTATCCCTTCACCGAGAAGAAATATTGTATTTTACAAGTGCCTAATTCTACCCTCTACGTGTCTTAAACTACGACATGCGAAAAATACGGCCAGATGGACGGGAAGATCTCTTTTATGGCCCAAAATATAAACGAGTGCCAGCCTACTGCAAAAGGTCAAAAAGAACAGAGTACGACAACGGTCCGTTTTCTCGGTTCATCAGATTTTTATTACTTTTTATGTAAACCGTCTCGTACGCGTCTAATTCTCGCGGCGACGTTACGTTTTTAATCAATTTTAAGTCTTCTAATTTAATACTATTCCCGGTTTCATTTATATGTTGTGCCACACTCGACGCGTCCAATCTGCCGTAGCGATAATTTCGTATATGTTCTTTGAATCTAGTTTCTATCGCTCTTTTTGCTTGACCGATATAGGCTTTATTACAGTGACTACATTCAATTTTATAAATACCCGACCTTTCTCCCATTTTCGGTTTATCTTTAGGATTACCGAGAAGATTTTTGAGTGTGTTGCGCGAACCGAAGCATACGTTCATATCTTGACTCTTCAAAACCTTCCCCACGCCTTTCGATATGCCGTGAAAGGGGAGTTTCACGAATTTCTTGCTATTAGTTTCTACCGGAGTTAAGGTCGTGGAATTTCTTACGTAAAGCCTATGTTGGATTTTCTTAAGCATGCGATCGACTTCTATAGAAGAGTAACCGTTGTAAATAGCTACGTTTTTTTATGAATTTAAGTTCTCTGTTAAATCTACTTTTACTTAGAGGGAATTTAACCAATCTATTAATTAAGAAGCTAATCGCGGCCATTTTGTGTTGTCCACAGTGGTTAGAATCGCTCATAATGTACCTGTTCGTGTTGGTTTCCTTTCTATAGATGTCAATTTCTAGTTTCTTATTATTTTTATTTTTAATCACTAAACTATCTAGGAACGGAAGTTGATTGTTCACTTCTTCTACTGTGAATTTAATGGTTTCAAATTTTGAGTTGAGGGTTGCGAGAAAATCCGGGATATTACTTTTCTTAGTATCAAAAACCGCGAAAATATCATCGACGTACCTATGCCAAATTCTAGGAAAATATGTGGCATCCGCTCTCATGCATGTCTCAAACTTGCTCATGAACAAGTTGGCTATGAAGGGGGACAGGGGGTTGCCCATTGTTGTACCTTCTAATTGTTCATAGTACTTGCCCTCAACTTGAAAACAACTTTGCTTCATGCAGAGTGACGTTAGTCTCTTATATTCTGCTATTTTGGTATCTTCAATATTGTTGAGCTTTAAGAGCTCAACTAAATACTCTATGGTTTCAGGGATCGGTACACTAGGGAAGAGTGAACAAACATCGAACGATACTAAAATTTCCCCATCTTCTAGTTTGATATGGTTTACTTTATTTACAAAATCCAATGAGTTTTCTACTTCTATGAAGTGAAGATTTCATACACACAAACAACCCGAAAGATGTTACATCATCAACTAAAGGATTCTTAAATGATTTTTCGATATCTTTTTGTGTACAGGATCATTATATAACCTTTGACGAAAAATCCATTTATGCAAAAGCAGCAAACTAAACCCTTATTTTTTGGGAACGCAAAAGCGTTTTATGTGGATGTTCACTAGATTAAATGCGTAATATTTACTTACTCATACTACACCCAAGTAGAAGGATTTATCATTTTTATTTGATCTAGAAACCACTGACTAATCGTCAGTAGATTAAAGCTCTTTCACGCAACGAAACGTATTAAGAATTAATTGACATTACGTAGATGACTAGGTGATGGTTATACTTACTGTGAAAGCCTTCGAGTAGATTTCTTAAACTGTCGTCATTCATTCCTTAACAACATGTAGGACCCCAGAAGCTCCATGCAGCTGGGAGTGAAATATCGGCAGAATCATGCGATTACGACACAGTTTGCACCCATAAACCAAGATTCTTTAAAAGAATACTTTCAGTTTTTTTTTTGTGTGTAAACCCACACAGAACATACACACAACAGAATTATTCTGCTGTAAATTACACTTTTACACTATTACTTTTTACATTTCTTGGAAATAAATTATCATGGTTGGGCACTTCATAATTTTACACTGCTTCCAGAGTATCTCGATAATATCTCCTTAAAAACAGGGGCATTACGTAAAAAAAAATAATTTCCCTAATGGTGTTTAAGTGGTTAAACCACCTTTTTGTTGGATTTGTAAATAAATGGGTAAAAGAAGTGTTGACGTTTTGACTGATCGATTGTTTTTTGTTTCAGTATCAAGTGGCTCAGTTATTCAGCGTCGCCGAAGCGTCGAAGGACAACACCGGCGGCGGCGAAGGCATCGAAGTCCTTAAAAACGAACCATTCACCAACTACAGTCTGCTCGGCGGAAAATACAACTCGGGCCAGTATACTTACAAAATATACCACTTGGCCAGCAAGGTGCCGGCATTCATTAGGCTGTTGGCGCCGAAAGGAAGTCTAGAAATCCACGAAGAAGCATGGAACGCTTATCCTTATTGTAAAACCGTAATATCGGTGAGTATCTATCTATTTGAAGGTCAGATTATTGGGTACGCTATCTCAGCAAACGTGAATATTGATACTGATAAGCATATTAGATAAATTATGTGATATATGACATGTCATTTTAAAAATTACGTTTTATGCTCTTAGAGGACTGGTGTTTTTACTGGCTAACAAAGGAGGGCTTGTTTGGATTTTGATGAACGGAATACTAACCTATGCGTCGTATTTTTTCGTATGCAATAATTTGAATATCTTAAGAGACTACTATGTTTTTGTATGAAATCCTTGGTCTTGCTTTTTTTTAGTCTGGTGACGGGCCAGCGGGATGTATAAGCTTCTAAAGCTTGTCATAACCTTAGGAGCTTTTTATTGTGTAAATTGTGTCTGTAAAGCGTTCTGCTTAAGGAATAATATAAAATAATGCTGCCAACTCAAAATATAGAATATATATGTATATATCCTATATATTCAAATTGAAATTTGATTCTTGGTTTTAGTGACGCAATATTAGATTGGGTAAAATGAAATTACATTCTATGATTCGAGAGATTTGTCTTCTCCAGAAAAAGAAATCTAACATCTAAAGAAGAATATATTTTTCGAAACCTAGAATACAATTTCATTTTGCCCAATCCAACAGAAAATAGCTAAAACTAGGAACCAAATTTCAACTTACCAAAAAAGACCAAGAAACCTTCCGTCAATTGAGTAAATAAAAACAATTTAATATTTGCAGTGGTCGCCTCTTGTTTGTATTACAGCCGACTTGGCAAAGAAACACAAATTGCTGATGAAATTTATGAGAATCTTATGCCAATTTATTCGCAATATTTTAAAACATTCTTCGATACTCGTGAGTTGTCTCTTTACCCATATAATCCTAAACTTGTTCTATTATATTAAGGTCCAGACTCTGGGATAGCTACTGCATGATTTCTAATGGACCCTCCTGTGATTCTTCCTTGCAAATAATTTTTCACTATTACGCTAAGATGATTGAGTCCAATTCTTGTTATTGTATGAAGTTCGGCCAAATTCAACGTCGCACACAGGCGACATTTTATGAAATCGTGGCCAAAATGCATATTTTTGTTTATAAAAGTACATTTTTATAATGGGAAGGCATCGAGAAGTTTGATGAATCGTATACATAATTATGTAATATTATGTACAATGATTTACAGAATTCAAAAAAATATGTAGAAAACAGGGCGCGAACCGATGGTGGTTAGAGTCGGAAAAACGTTAGTGTTAGAGATATTGGAATCTGAAAATTTCTGTTTGGATTCACTCGTACCTTAGCTTCCATCGCAACTCCACATTGTTAGCAGATTAAAAATTACTTACTTCTTCAATATTCAGTGCATCAATAACCCTTGTCAAAGCTTGAAATATACGTAAAATAATGTGATCAAGTAAATTCTGTAAAGGCATTTATTTCTGCTATAGCCTCACTAACGTTCATATTTTCAAAATAGCACTTTTTCTTAGCCGCAGTAGTAGTTTGATAATTAGGATAGAAATCACTGTTTTATTCCCGGGTAAGTTGTTCAGAGTTACCTTCAGTTCCCAGTCCTTTAGTTTCTTTGGCTTATATCTTTCTCCAGAGAAAAACTGGCAAATACCACTTTATTTCTGAGTTCAATGATGTGTCACAAGAAAACTTTAAGTTGCCATCAAGCCACGATTGCATATTTCTAGATGCAGTAGCCTATTTGTTTTTTTTTTACTGTGACGTAAAATGTGCCAAGACTTGTTTCATCTCTGCTGATAACGTATCACTTTTTTACTTCTTCGTATAAGTAATTACACCTTTCTTTGAAATTATCCAATGGGCTGCTTCTTAGATACGCAACTAATTTATTGCGTGCTAGTGAAATATGAGGCTGGTTTGATAGATACCTGTGCTAAGGAAGACAATGCATTTATCAAATTTATTTCTCGATATAATCTGGTTGTAACACTCTCTACACTTAGTCCGGCGAACTTTTTTAGGTCATGCAAATAATAGGATTTATTTTGCAAAGTAGGTCTCTGGTTCGACAATCACCTCTTCATTTGACGTGTTTTCCGCCAAACCATTTTTCCTAGTGTAGAAAAAGAAAGTTATAGGGGGCCAACTCTAACAGATATGGTGGATGAGACATTCATTCGTACCGTAGCTGGACAAGTTTTGCTGTCACAATTGCCGCTGGCACAAAAAAAATCACCGTAACTTTTCCGGCTAATGGGGTCGCCTTCGCCTTCTTTGGTGCACGTTCGCCGAGAAAATCCCGTTTTGCCGACTGATCTTTGATGTCTCATCTATACTCACATTACTCCGATGAAACTCACTTGTATTGCACTTAAATATGTCCAAACATTGTTATGTTGAAGTTATCACGCAATTTCGTTTTTGATTAATCGTCAGCAGACGTGGCAGCCATCTCGCCAATGGCTTTTTTGGTGAAGGATGTTTCACATACGTTCAATTAAGATGTTTACCATATTCGCAGTGTCTCTAATCTTCATCGGGCGGTCTGCTAACACGATATCATTAATTTTATTGATCATATCGTCCGTAGTCATCTCAATGGGAGACCTGGTCGCTCCTCATTAAAGAAGAATGTTCGGCCACGTTTAAATTCATTAAACTAGTATCTGATGATAGCCCTCGAAGGTGGACGGTACTTGTCCTAAATTGTATCCAACTTCCTTTTGATTTCCGTATACCTTCTCTTATCCAAAAACAGAAATCGAATAACTGACCGGTATTTGTTTTTTTTTAATGATTCCACAAATACATAAACTTGCTCACTTTCAACAGCTCACAAAACAACACTACTTGACGAATCTTTTCAAAATGTTAACAGTCGTCGATCGAAGAATAGTACACGCAGTGGGTAATTCGTAAAGCTCCAGCTATTTCCAACCACGGGTACTTCTTATACCATCCTCGTATAGTTTTAAATATACTGTGTAAACAATATGGGCATATACTTGGTATAAAATGATCCACTTATTCTAGCAACAGGTTTCGTGTCGACCTATTTCAATAGTTCATGCCAAAATTGTTTAAATAAATCATTTAGACTTAATTGCCCCAAGCAATTAAAATGTCCTTTTTTGGAATTTTGACCACAATTCCGGGAAATTTCGGGAAAACTCATTAAAGATGCACAATGCATTCTTAACTAAAAGCGAAACCACTTTCCGCATTTAATAGCTGACTGAGCATATTGTGGCTTGGATCTTTATCCTAACTTTCTTCGAAACAAAGAGTTCAAGTTTGGATTCATCGATTTTCGTTTCCACATTTCGGTTGTCAAATTTTAATGTTTCAATTTTAAACTATTTTTTTAATTTCTGTACTAATTTGGTTCCCCCGTAACGTATAAACTGTTTGATTGCATTCCCAGTCATTGTTTTAGTAACTTCCATCTTCTTGACAGTTATTCTTTAGCTATAATTAGGGCTGCCGAAAATCGCCGTTTTCAGGAACTGGGCATTCGTCCAGCGTACTACCCGGGCACACGGTTCTAAAGTCGGATAACTAGGCATTCGTAATCGAGTATTCGAATATTCGGTTCTAGGATTGAATACGGGTACCGGTTTTCGAACAGCAGTGTTGGAGACCGTCTTTTTCAAAAATGGGACGCACTATCTGCTTCTGAGTTACCTGGGTACCCGGTTTTAGAACCGGATAAGCGGAACCGCATATTCGACTATGATGATGCTAGTGATTGGGAACCTCTTCCTTTAAGTTATTCTTTTGCTCTAAACAGGATTATAAGCGAAGAATACTTTTTTAAATAGCATTATCCTAGAAATTAATATAAAAGTTTTAGCAAATTTGCCACTGTTCAGTTCTTTAAAATTGAAAGGCCAGGCAAATTTTTCTCACTCCTTATAATAAACCATTATACTAATTACATGAAGTACCATTTAAAGCCATTAATTAATACACTCTTTTACATACAGCAATAATTAATGATTTCATAACTAGTCATTGTTCTATTTTAATTAGAATCACGTTCTAACTTTTGTTTTCCATACATGAAAATATTTTGTGTAATTCTGCCAAAATATTCCCGTTAATTCCAAAATAATTTTGGTCTTTAAGAGCATAAAATGCAAGTGAACTTTAATATTGCGCTATTACATACAATTTTTACATATACTAGATGCCTAAAACGTATTGTGTGAATTTTTGGTCTATGAGGTTTCATGTGATTTGAGCAACAGGTTTACTTTGGAAACGCGAAAAAGTACCAGAAGTTTTTAAAATTTCAGTAAACAAAACATATTACAAAAGTCTTTCGAAATTGTAATGAATGTTGAAACTCATCTAGAAGGAGATTTGCGGATATTTGTTTCTGAATTCCTAATATTAGTTTCTAAATCTAAATCATCTAATGCGCTGTTGATCTACACCAACATTGAGGTGTCCGTAAAAGGAAAGGTTCACGAGCCTTGTCTGAAGGCTAAAGACATTCTTCATAAGTGGTGAACATTTAATCTTTGGATATAATTTCTTTTTTTTCTTTTTATATTAGTTCTACGTTTTTCTAAAGTAAAAAAAAAACTTCAAAATAAAATTGAAACATTCACATTTCAGTAAGGATTATTTTACATGAATATTTAAAATTTGAAAATCAGTAATTTTGATTTAATAAATTTGTCCTTTTTTTTCATTTAAAGTCTGTTCCCATTGATATCAATTTTCGCCACATTTTAATATCCGAATAGCGTTTTTTTTTTCAATTTACTTAATTCATTACAAGTTTTGGTATCAATTTCAGAGGCTTCAAGTTATGCTTATTAATATTTCTTCTCTATTTTCTTTCTTTTCATTTCATGTTATGGTTAATGCCAGAGAAATTTCGAAAGAAAGTCAGCAATCATTTCATAAAACTTGTAACAGTATGCAAAAAACGTAAACAAAAATCTTTCTCAAACGTTAACCAAAATTTCAAACGGTTTACACGTAATTCTTGGTATATATATATATATACCAAGTTAATAATATAATAATAACTATATATCTCTGATGTATAGTTGTGTTTGATAAAATAGCAGCACCTCAGAATAGTTGCAAATACAACTAGTAGAAACAACTGAAACTTAATTTTATCGTAAGTACCTACACTACCGTTCATATATTTGGGGACGAGTTTTTTTTAATTCGGATAAAAACGAAGTCATTTGTAATTTAATTTACTTCTGTACATTGAGTATATTATACAAAACTAAAAATATTCCAAAAATAAATGTTGTACTAATTACAATTAGGTCTACACGGATTTTTCGTCTATATGTCCACCCTTTTACTTAATTACTGCGGTACATATTCGTGGCATTCTTAGAATTAAAGATTTTAAAAATGTTGCTGGGATCTCGGTCCATGGTTGCTGCAACTTTCTCTATAAATCTTGTGAACTAGGCACTCCTTTCTGGCGAATCCTTCTGTCCAGTTCATCCCACATTAATTCGACAGGCGACAGGTCAGGAAACTGAGGTGGCCAAATCATTCTTTTTAAACAATCTTCCTCTTCCAGAGATGCTACATAGTTTCTGCATATACGAGAAGAATGCTTAGGGTCGTTATCCTCTTGAAACATAATGTTTCGACCTCGTAATCGTTCCTCACTTGGTACAGCATTCTCTTGTAATATTTTGAGATAGCCCTCTTTGCAAAGTATTCCCTGTATTCTTACTAAATCACCTACAGCTGTTCCCGCAAAACAGCCCCAAACCATTACGTTACCTCCACCGTGCTTCACTGTAGGTAAAATACACTGTTCACTAACTCTTTCACCAACCTGTCGCCTAACAAACGTCCTCCGTTTGGAGCCAAATGTTTCAAATTTTGCACCACTGTTCGAATGTCCAGTGTCTGTGTTCTTGTGCCCACTGCAATCTTTTTCTTTTATTTTGAACTTTCAAAAGCGGTTTTTTTGGCAGCTACTCGTCCCTTGAAGCCTGCCGCAATTAATCTTCGTTTCACGGTCGAATGCGAAATAACATTTCTTCGTGAAACATTGAGTTGCTGCGTTATTTCCGGAGCCGTTAGGAATCTGTTTCTTTTTGAAACAAGAACCATGAACTGATCTTCAGCAGCTGTTGTCTTCGTTTTGCGTCCAGAACGTTTCTTATCAGCCAAAGAACCCGTTTCCGCCACCCGTTTTAATGTTTTAATGTAAATATACCATTTTTCGATATTTTTAATTTTTTCGCAAAAACTGCCATTGAGTATCTTTCATTACGTAAAGTAATAATGGCAGAACGCGTTTCGATGGAAATTTCTTTTCGTTTTGCCATTTCAGCACCCCCCGTTTATTACGATAGTTAAATTTAAACTAAATTACTCTCAAGATCGATTTTATTTTAAATACAAGACGATATCTGCTTTGTTTGCTGTACTAAGTGTTCTATGAATCTCACATTATTCCTTTGTGGAAATATTGGACAATATTTTCAAGTTTACGTTTATAACCCCATAAAAGGGATTAAGAGGAATTTTGCCGGAGGCTGCGGTAGAATATAAATGCGTTATAAATTTGATGGGATAGAAAAGAATATTGTTGTAAATTATGTTCATACATATAGAAATGTATACTCTTTCATATAAAACACAATCGATTGTCAATATTTCAATTTTGCTTATTTTTCGGAGTTTTTCTTAGTCGTCCCCAAATATATGAACGGTAGTGTACGTACAATTTACATACAGCTATAATTTAAATTAAAAATCAATAACAATATCCCCTTTTTAAGTTGTCCAATAAAGTAGCAATAGTAGAGAAAAGTCAACATAATAACTAAAGTTGAGAAGAAGTACGGTTGTACATGTTAGGTCTTCCGCGTAGAATGGATAATGGACCAGGCAACCAAAAAAATAAAACAATCACTCAAGTCTGGTAGGTAGGTTCCCGCGGTCGTCAATAACACTGTATTCTTGGCTTTCGGGCTAGAACCGTATCGATGTCGTCGCTTTTTGCTACGTTTCGATTTCACTCTTATGAGACATCTTCAAGGCTGTTATTGCGCATTGTGCTCTGTCCTCTAGGCAACTTGAATTATTCTTCATAAACCTAAATTATTCTTTAGTATTACTATGTTACAGTTTGATACTAATTACTAGTTAGAGTTAACATATAATGTTGCGATACACATAGATCTCGCGCCTTAACAAAATGTATTTTGTTAATAATGTAAGATTAATTTCTTTATTTGAAATAGAAAAAAAGCGGCGAAAAAACGCATAGTCTTATATTGAATACCCAACCGCCATCTGTTAGTGCAACAATACAAGGTTATATTCTCTTTTATATGAATGAGCAATATAGCAATTCTGGATATTTCACGTAACTGATTAAATGAAGGTTTATGATGTGCTTGAAAACTAAATAAAATATATATTAACACAAACCATAGGCCAAATTTGGAACATTCATCTTAATTATTAACTTGGGAGATAAAATAAAAATGAGTTTTAACCTATATAAGAAACAAAATGAAATTGTTAAAACACAAAGCACAAAAGTTCTGGAACGAATTCGGAAAGAAGATGGAAAATGATAGTAGGGGAAGTCAAAAACTATTTTTCAAAGCACTAAAGAACTTCAGAAATGGTAAAGGAGTAGACACAATATCAATAAAGAACGCTGATGGAAAAATGTTCACAAAAGAGGAAAAAGTCATGAAACGCTGGAAGAAAACAATATTGGAGAGTGACCGCGTGACAATGGCAGAAAAAGAAGAACAAGCACTACATAATTGTAATAATGTTCCAAATGAATATGAATTGCGAATTACATACGAAGAACTATCAAATGGTGAATGGTGGAAACAAAATAACATCAGAAATGAATTAAAAAAATGGGTGAAAGAGCAAACTGCCTTCTCTTGGAAATTGTTAATAAAGCCTGGAAGGAAGAAAAGGTACCCGACGATTGGAAAGAATCTTGGTCTCACAGTACCGATATTTAAAAAGGGTGATAACAAGGACTGTACTACCTATAGATGAGTAACTTTACTAACCGCTATTAACCAAGGGAAAACAAGTCAAGCTTATAAAGATAAATAAAACGGAAATTGAACAAGTTAATTCATACTAATATCTAGGAATTACTTCACAAGAATCTGGTAAACTCGGAGTAGAGATAAATAGCCAAACAAACAAAAATGACCTTCAAATGTCTTCAGAAGACCAATTGTTACGCATGGATGTGAATCATGTGTCCTCACCAGACAAGAAATGAGCAAAGTCTAAGCGCTGGAAATGAAATACCTAAGAAGAATAAAAGGGGTCACTAGAAAAGATAAAATGCGAAATAATAAAATACGAGAAGATCTGAATATCGAATCAATAACAAATTTAATCGATAAAGAACAATTTGGATGGCGCGGGCATTTGCAGAGAATGGACGAATGTGGGAGACTAAACTAATAAAAAAGAGAAGTGGAAGACCAAAAGGGTCCTGAGGCCGAGCAGCTCGGAATATTTTGTCGCAAAGAGGAAAGTCTTGGAACCAAGCTAAAGAATTTACAAAAAATAAATATTATACATTATACATATATGTTTTGAATATTGACTGGGATATTAACTTTTGAATAATGCAATGAAAGTTACTAAAAAACAAACTAAATTAAAAATAATAACATTTAACTATAGCATTTTTATAAAAATATTTTACTTTAATATGTACGATTGAACAGGTAACAGCCCCAGAATATGAAATAT
>LR737019.1:7568-21488 GCA_902654985.2 Oryctes borbonicus | reverse complement strand
TGACATCTGCCGGAAAAACCGGAAAGGAATTACCGACACACCTGGTAAATAGTTATATAATTCGTGTAATATTTTTAAAATAGCACTCCGTTAGCATGAAACAAATTAGAAATTATTGCTGTATTAGTTAGTAATCGCGTGTTACGGGAGGTCTTCAGGACGAAAACAGATGAAAAATGGGATAAATGAACGTCAATAGGGAAGGTCATACGTGCACGGGATCAACACCGGCGGCGAGCGTGTTTCTTCCTCTCGCCCATTTAGATGGAGTACGGTAGGCTCCGGAGCCGAAGAAATCCCGTATTGAATATTTTTCAAAGGTTGGATTTTAGCTTTAACATGAGGAAAATCGCGAACACCGGAACGAGACGCGACTAAAAAATATGCCACTGCTATTTTATAAATATACCCGGTGACATTGGAAAAACTACAATGCATAGTACCATGCGATAGAGGACCATAAAATAATAAAAGAAGGTCTTATACATTAATATCCGTAAGCCTTTTCTTTTCAACTTACAAGATCTTAAGGTTTTTTTAGAATTTTTTTTTTAATTTCTTTCGATTGTGAAGATGAAGTATATTTTGTTTGCGAGCATTATTAGAATATTATCATATTTTTTATGCGTTGAAAAACACTTACCTGTAGTTGGCGAAACATGTCAAATTAGTATTGTAATAATCTATTCAAGTTTGTCGTGTCCCTGATTAGGTTCTGCTTGTCGTTCTATACACTTTTGAAGAGCATAAGGACATGATTATGTTTAATGGCGAAGTTGGATAAAATTCTTCCGAAGCATCGAGAGATAGAAGATAGCTGTTTCAAAAAAGCAAAAGTTTTCAATGGGGTGATTAGAACTCATCGTACTCTTTCAAACAAAGAAGCTTTTCTGCATTTGGTATAAAATAATCCTGTTCAGCTGTACGGAATACTAATTGTGAATCAGTTAAACAAGCCTTCAAAAAGAACAACGTCTTCACCCCTCTCATTTCTAAAAAAATCATCATCTGTTAAAGCAGAATTATTTACTTCGTACATGCACAACTGGAGAGATTAAAATTCTCATCGAGCCATAATTACCGGTATAGATTTTCTATTAATACGTGGACAAGTATAAACCACAATTGCCTAACTGGTTCATTTCTATTGCCCAATCGATTGACAGGCGAGCTGAACACTTTATTAAAAAGTATCCCATTGAACATTATTCAAAGAATGTATTACGTGTATAGCGGCACGCCAGCTCACCTTTCTCAAAGAGCAATGAAATTTTCACAAAGGCGATTTGAGAATTGGTGGATTAGTCGTGGAGGACCTATACCTATGGCCAGTTCATAGTTCCGACCTTAATATCCTTAATTTTTTATTTTGGAGATTTATGAGAAGCGAAATGCATGCCGTAAAACAGAATTATGGAGTCTGTTGGTAGATTCCGTAATAATCTAGGCATACTTCATATGCCGTCAATTATTAACACAATGATTGGAAAAGTGTATCCAACAACAAGACACCTTCTTTAAAGCAAAGTACCGTATGTTTTTTTTTATGTAATCGTTGTTTTTCTTTGTTATATTATGTTGTTATTTTTAAAGCTGATGTAGACGTAGTAGCGTTTTTTTGTCGTGACATATTGAAGAGAAATAAATTTTCTAAAAAGAAAATTTTCAAACTTTCAGTATCATTTACCTTGAACGAAAGGGCTTACTAACATCCGTGTATGAAATCTTTTTTTTTTCTTATTATGGATTTCTACCGCATGGTACTATGTATTGTAGTTTTTCATGTTAACCTTTATATATTAAGTATATAATATTTCATTATCAACATCATTTTATTTGAACTCAATAATCCAATTAACAATGTATTTTTGACAATTTCAGGTTTTCCAACATCTTGCTCCTCTGGTAGTTGTCTAGAAATAGTCGATTTAACGAAAAAAAAGACATATATTTTCGTAAACGATTGCATAGTAGACTAATTATACAGCGCAGGTCGAATATAAATTGAAATATAATATGTAAATTGTTGTAACAATATACTATCCTACAACTTAAAATAGAAACTAAGGAACTTACGTAAAATCTGCGTATGCATATGAGACTGATCAACCGTCCTTGTTGTATTACAATCTTAAGCCAGTCGCATTTAGTAATCGCCTAATCGAGAAAGTAAGGAATGGATGTTAAGATTGTCTCCAAAGGGTATCGTCCATTTGCATTTAGCATTATTGATTTGTTGCGATAGCTATGTGTCTTAAGTATTTAATTATTATATAAGGAAACAATAAATATTCCATTGTGATTTGCCGATTACCTCATTCTCCGTTGTTGATTTCGCCTAAAAAAGTAAAATGGTGTGGCCATCGTCGCAGATAAGTAAAATATTACTTTCGCTCTTATTCCTAATAATAGTATGGTACTTGTTTATGGACATTAACCTCTACCTGCGAGTACAAAATTATCCGCTTGAAAACGAATCGATAGCTAATGGTACGAAACGGTACGAAGACGTCAGTTGGATAAGTTGCGATATATCGCCGTTCTGTGATGTTACTCCGAAGGCGCTCCTTTTAGATCATACCAATCACTACCTTTTCGCGCCGTTGGTAAAGATAATCGATAATATCCTTAAAATATCAGATATCGAATGGATCACGCCGAATTCCATAAGTTTCTTCCACGTTTTTATAGCGATTCTGGCCGCTAAGTGTGTTTCTAGCGACGGCCTAGCTTATAGACGCGTAGGTGTTGTGCTCTTCGAGATTAGAACATTCCTAGACGATATGGATGGTCATGTGGCGAGAGCGCGTAAGCATATTAAAGGCGAGTTATCGGAGGTTGGCACGAGCGGATATTACATAGACGGCCTATGCGATGGGATCGGTATCATTGCCCTAATGATAGGAATTTTCATATATTTGAGGAATAACCCACCAAGAAGAGGGTATATTCAATTACCCACCATAGTTAGCGACAACGATCGCGATAATGCTACGGCCTATAGAATTAAGGTGACCACAAAAAAGGTGGCGCTGAAGATTTCCTGCTTCTCTGCTCACCTTCTTCTAAGCTCTACGGCTTGGAATAGATACATTGCGCTCTATCAAGATATGCTTGGCGGCAAATACACCTACACGGAACGTCAATTGACAGTCTTACGGAGCCCATTCTTTTTCGCCATAGTGTGCATATGGAGGATAGTGAACGTCCATAATTTACTGCATTTCTTATTGTTGTCGGTATTTTGTGATAAATTGTGGGAATTTCTGAGAAGCATACAGTACTATGGGTTCGGGATCCTACTTAGCGCTATCTGCGTAACAGAAATTCATATTCTAGATGTTAAGAATTTCCTATATAAGAATCTGAGCAACGGTGCGACGTACTGAGAAAAAATACGATGGAATTTAAATATTTATTTTTTTATGTATACAATAAGATAAAACTATAACCAATATGAAAGTTTCTAACCTGTAAAGTTAAATGGTAATATTTGTATATAATTAGGAATTTTTTGATTTTAAAATTAAACGTAAATCCAAAGGAAGCATCACTAGAAGTTTGACATTTTGATTTGTTTTTTATTTTCATTAAACAGCTTATGATAATCTGGTTTGATTTCTTAGGTCGTCGTAGAATCATGTCTCCCTGACAAGTGTTTATCCAGTGTACCTATTTATTAGAATCATATGGAAATAGTTATTTATGTCACAAGGGACGTAAGTGCAGTTTTACGGTCGAGAATGTCTTTTTGCAGACCGAAGCAAAGCCGAATGTGGTACTACAGTTTTCCAAAATTTTGAAAAAAATCAGGATTTTACGAATATACTTGACTTTTTACTTATATACCTATGCAATTATTATTTCTGTTATAACATTGCTGTGTTCATTTATTTATTATTACTACTTTACTTACCAAGGGACGTAAAATTCCATTACATCCCGCTTCTAGGGCAATTAAGATAAATCGCACTTACGCCCCTCCAATCAGTGCAGTAATGATTGACAGGTAGTAGGAAACGGTTATCTATATCACAAGCGCTTACGACTCGAGTTTCATATATTTGAAAATATTTTCCATTTACTTGAATAATTGTCAAAGTTGTCAGTTTCTTGATTGATTAACAATAGAAAGGGTTATAATAAAATAACAAAACCTGATTTTTCAGCGTAGATGAATGTAATTGTGTGTTAGAACATAGTTTTTAATTCTAATCATTTTCGATATTGTTTAAAATAAAGGTACTTTTCTGTTACATAAAATTAATATGATGTGATGTGGTTTTAGACCGCGCTTGGCATTTTAAGAAGAATAATTTTTTGCTTAAAATTAACAGAAAAGTTTTCTTCGTAGTTACAATTTACGTAGACACGGTGTACATCTCTGAAGAAGCAATGCTAAGCAACATTAAACATAAGCTAGGTTACCCATTAGTATTCAGAAAGCTAGTTAGTCACGTCAATTCAAAAAAAAATGATATTTTGTGAAAGAAAAGTAAAGGTGAATATTTAAAACTACGTCTTCAACTGTTCTGGTACCCAATTCAAAAAGTTTAGAAAAAAATATATAACAATTTAGTAATCTTTTTTGGGATTAATATTATAGATTAATAGAATGGACTATTTTTTCTTGCATTTGATATGAAAAAAAAAATAAATTTTGTTATATTCGCGTGAAATGTTAACCAAATTGCAAGAGCTCGCTCCGATTTTGGTATTTCTATTCTATTTTATTTACAGCTTATTCGAATGACAATAATTGATAAATATAAGCTGTGTGTGACTTATACATAGTTTGAAACGCCAGAGCAGGTCTAAATAAGAACCTAATCATGTAGAATTTTCTTGTCAATTTGACCTCTCGCTGATCATATTCCAAGGATTAAAGATAACGCGGAAGGAATTTCTGAACCTAACAGCCGATCTATTTGATTTTTCTTTATCTGGTATTGTAGCAAACTATCAGCTCTTTAAAAGTAAAGATTTTTTTTGAAAATTCGTAGGCGACTTAGTCGTAAACATTGCCATTGAATAATATATTTGATTAGTTTGGCTTCATTGGCACAAAATTCTCCTCAAGGTTCCCATTTATATTTTTCTCGTTTTATTATTATGAGGTTGCATTTTGTAAAAAATAACATTATTACAATTTTTAACAAGATACCGCAATAGACACAGACGCGGTTTCAACGTAAAAACCTAACCGTCTTTAATTATTTGATACTTTCTTAAAGTCCTAGCAGGTGATTTGATATTCCGTTTAGTTAGCACCAAAGCGTAGATTATCCAGATGCGGAACCCCTTTAATGCACCTTTGATCTTTGCAGTTAAAACTCGTTTCATCTTGAAGTGTAAATGCCATGTTGTTAGTAATTCAAATTCAAATTTACAATATACGGATTTTGATTAAAAATTTACGTATAAAATCCATTAAACTGAAAGGTGGACAAAGCTATTTATTTATAAATGTTTTAAAATTATAATTCCATTGCTTCCATTGCTTTTCCTTTTGCGAAATTCAAGTTATTAAATCAATACATTCAAGCAATATTCTAAATCCAAGAAATAAAATTAATAAACATTCATGTGGAGAATTACCACAAGGATGGTTAAATTCCAATAAAAAAAAAATTATTTGAGGCTTCGTAGCGTTAGCAAATCATATGTCAACACCAAAATATTTTATCGAATTCTAAATTTCTATAGTCGGTATCAGTCCTCATAAATTCAAAATTTTCAAAGTCCCTCGCTGGCGTGAATAAAAGTTTCCAATAATAAAAATTTATTTTATGTACTTTACATTATTTATGCAGTTTTCTTCTTCTGCACCTAAAAAGAAATTTGTATAAAATAATTTGCTGAGAGCCTTGCGGAACCGAAAAGCGTAGAGATTTTTTGTATTTCCACTTTGTTGCCGTACGCTTTTAACAAAGATTTCCACCAACCGTTAATTTAGTCTCCTAGATACCAAAAAATAAGCTGCTGTAATAAATATAAATTCGTGAAATACTGAAACAAGCACATAAATAAAAAGCACTGGTTATGCATCTGATAATTTATCATACTACAGTATGTACAGAATTGAAACTTTCAATTGGTTGTTGATGTACTTGTAAATATTGTAGAATTGGTTTATTACTGGATACCGTAATATTTTATTTTTATTTATTTAAGACTTTATATTATATATATTCCAATACATGTTATTTATAAAGTTCAAAGGTACTGGAAAATTCTGAAACCATTTTCCATAGGTTTTAGATATAATTTATTGTTAATTATAAGTGCAATGTCTGTAGAAGAATTGGGGGTAACATTTTGGTAAATTGTAACTAATTTAATTGTCGTGTGCCTCTAGTTACCCCTGTCTGAGATTCTGTAGCTATTTATAATATTATAAAATGATACAATAATATTTATTGAATAATTGTTATACGTAGATATTTTATAAACTTGTTAGTAAGGATTGTTTTTAAATTTACCATTTAAATTTTTCATTTACTAAACATACATTAAACGCCGTTTTTTAATTTTATTTTTTTTTAAACAATAACTACGATTTTGTGGTAACACCGGGAAGTAATTATGATTCTTTGCCAAAATATTTTTTATATATTGAATTATATTTTACGTACTTCATACTTAATGGGTATCAAAAATATGCGGAAATTACGTTTGAATGTTATATACTTTATCTTAAATGTAAGCATTCGCGATACGCATGCATATTCAAATATTTACTTGTTTTCTACGTCATATTGTATGATATACAGATTGTTTATGTAATATCTGTCTAATTAAAATTCGTTGCGAGAATATGACCAAAACAATTAGGGATATCTTCAAACGTGTGCGATGTATAGCGAAAAATCTGAATTATTTAATTTATCTATTTAATTAAAATGAAGCATGAATAAGCAATTTCTTTTGCAAAATTTATTTAATTTTAAATCCAATTAAATAATAAACCGGGTGGTCCATATACATTTCTGTTTGTCAAAAATACATTACTGGGAATAATTCTTAATTGTTGGTATTTGACGAAAGGAACTTCTTCCAAGTGTTTAATGTATTGAATGCACAATGAAGATAAGCAAAAAAAATAATGACGATGTTCCTTACACCTTCCATTTCATAAATACAAAACTACATCACTCCCTTTAGAGTCAATGTTCTCCTTTGTTATACAAAAACTATAGGTCTGTTCATAGAAGAAGGCTCGCATATTCATCGCAGTGTATCACAAATCGTTTGAAAAGCGTTTTCAGAGCATTCATTTGATTCCAACTAGTTTTCATTCGAAGCCATCGATATGTTATTTCTGTTAAAAACAATTTTACTTTTTAAATCAGTTTATTTATTGTCTTCCTATTTCTTATAAGAACAGCCTGTATATCAACAATACCATGCATTAAAAATAATGGATAGCAGTGGCGGCCGGTGGTGACTTAAATGGAATGGCTTCGATTTCCTCGTGTATTTCCGCCGCATATACGATAACCAATGGAAATACGCGAGGAAACCGAAGCGTTGAAATGCAGTTCCACACCAACCGCCCCCTAGTGGATATTCGCAATTTTAACTGCCTAAACTATTTTAACACGTACTTATATAGTATACGTACTAACCGCTGCTTCCTTTCACATAGTTAATTAAAGCTAACACTTTAAACTAATTAAATGTTTATTTTAAGTATTTCCATTTTATCCATCCCTAGAAAAATAGTTGACATTTTCCTGCCAATTTTGTTATTTGGCTATAACAATATCAGTAATAGTGTATTCTTTCTCCTAGAAAATTAAATCTTGATATAATAGATCGTCGGTTCCTAAAGTGTAGGTCGGGCTAAAGAATTAACGGTGGAGAGGAGCTCGCGAACGAATGTTCTAAACAAAACAAAACTACCTTCACACCTGAACATCAGTCATAAATTTAGGAACACAAACGTGATCGATTATTATTATCAGATTATTAGTTTCCAGTCATTTGGCATAGTTGCTGTTTTATTTTCTACGAATCAAATTGGATATGATAAAAGAAGGGTGAAGAAGGGAGTCGTTAGCAAAATTTTTATCAAAAGGTTCCTTCTTTACGAAGTAATAGAGCATTCCCAATGATTTTAACTGCACTACGGTCGTTACGGATGAATAATATAGAATTATTACAGATATTATATATACAGGGTGAGTCGGGAGGAATGGACCAAACTCCAGGAGTGTATTGTACACGTGAAAATAATATAAAAGAACTCATATATTCTTAACCGGTTTTCATTTGTTTTCAAGTTATATCGTAATTACCGATAAATAAAATTTCATACTTTAACCTTTTTTTTTAATCATAGGATTCTTTTAATAAATTTTGAAAAACACCGCCATTGACCTCTAAACATTTCACCTTTCTCCTAGATCTCCCGATTGCTTCATATCTTTCCTTAATATTGATTGCCGTATTTCTAGTACGTTGAATGCGTTAAATCACTGTTACAATACACTGAGACATGAAAACAGCAACGTTATTGAAATGAGTTCATTCCTCGAAAGGCTTGATTCGAATAGATAGTGCGTCATATGTGATAAGAAACGAAAAAACTCGTAATGTAGAAAGTACCTGAGTGTTTGTTTTGCATGAGTCAATCAGTGCAAGGATATTTTTATTTTATTTAAGACGTATTAATTTAAAAACAAGCAAAAATTTAGACCATTTACAAGATTACTAGATAAAATCTTGTAATTACAATTGAAAACAAATACAAAACGGATAAGAACATGTGAGCTGTTTACATTATTTTCACGTGTACAATACACACCGACTCTATAGAGGTTATATGCTATAATTTTTTTTTTTATTATTATCTTTGAGTGTTTATATGTGTGTCACAAAATATACGTAGATATTCTATTTTTAGAGTTGCTATAAATCTTTTTTTTGTTGTACGGTTACGTAATTAGCGAAATACCATATTCATGTGCTTTCCCTTAATTTTCGTTATACAATCTTGATTTACAATCGATACGTAATAAAATTATTAAAGGCTCATTTATCGCTTTAAGCATTTGGATGTTTTGCAGTGTTCAGTATCAATTAATTTTATATCATTTATTACATTATTAACATCAGTAAACGTTGCTGAATGTAATCTAAAATAAATATTCTATTTGAGACTAAGTCGTTATAACTCCAAAGTGAAGTTTTTAATCTTCAATTGGAAGGTATGAATAAAACCGATTGATGATGTACGTAATACCTACCGTAATAAACTGGACAAAATACACCATAACACAATGATCCTGCCTCACACAATAAATGTAAAAAAAAAAACAAACGTTCCACCATCCTGTATACTCAATTGGTCAAAAAACCAATGTATTATACACTATAAATTTATATTCTTTTGATGCATTTGGAAATGATTTTGATTTATTATACTGAAAATGAATAATGGTTTCACCACCAGTGGCGGCCGGCGACATCGTAAACGGGAGGCCATTTATAAACATTTCGATTTCTTTGTGTGCATTTCCATTGTAGTATGTACATACATTGTCACGATATGCAACGGAAATGCACGAGAGAATCGATATATTGCAGCTTCACAGCAGCCGCTGCTAATCGCAAAGAAAGAAATACAAACGAACACATTCCCATACCTATTCAAACCACAACGTATACTGCCGCTCACTGGAAAAATCAGCAGTAGAAAAAATAAATCCTTCCTAAATAACACTGAATTGCATTGTAAATTTCAATGTTTTAAATTTAAATGTTCAAATGTTCAATGTTTATGTTATCTAACGAAACAAGATGCACCATAGTTTGTTTTGATTTTACCGTATAATTTAATATGATGTTAATGTTTGAGTCTCGGTTGGCTATACTAAAAGAAATCGTGTTAATTATTGGATATTATCGGTTTTTAGATACCTACGAGGTTTGTTTAATAAGTCCTCAGAAAAAGATAGAAAAACAAAGTATCTTTTGTAGATTTTCATTTATTTTTCAACATAAGCTCCATTTAACTCTATACACTTTTGCAAACGTTTCTCCAGCATTTTTAAGCCTTCCAAAAATTAGGATTTCGGAAGGTCCTCAAAACAGGCATCTGTTTGGGCGATGACATCCTCGTTCGACGTGAATCGTCCGCAGAGCCATTTTTTCAAATTTGGAAATAAAAACAAGTCGCCGGGGACCAAATCCGTATGATGGATGTTGTATTAATTCGAACTTTAATTCCATAATTTTGGCCATCGAAACTACGCAGGTGTGTACTCGTGCATTGTCTTGATGAAAGAGGATTTATTTTCTTTTTCAAATGAGGACGTTTTTTCTCGATTTCATCGCTCAACCGGTCCAATAACAACGCGTAATACTTACCTAGTTGTCGTTTCTCCTTTTTCCAAGTAATCGGCGTAGATGATTCCACCTGCGTCCCAAAAAACCGATTTCCTTCTTCAGAGACCATTCGCCTTCTAAAACCCACTGTTTTGATTGTTCCTTTGTCTCCCGAGTGTAGTAGCGTATCCATGTTTCGTCCATAGTTATGTATCAACGGAGAAACTCGTCAGCATTGGGACGGAAAAGCGTCAAAACGGCCTCAGAATCAACCACATGATTGCATTTGTTCTCCACTAAGAGTAAACGCACCATCCATCTTGCCGAGATTTTGTTCACACCCAATTTTTTGTGCAAAATTGAAAACACCGTACCTTACGATATGCCTGTGGTCTCAACTATTTCTCGCAGTTCAAAACCATATCGCGGATTTTGTCAATCATTTCGGGGGTAGTCACTTCCACTGGACGTCCAGAACGACATTCATCTTTTGTGAATGTACGGCCACGTTTAAACTCATTTACCCAATTGTAAACAGTTGCTAACACAGGAACAGATGTGCTATGAACTTTATTCAACTCAGCTTTGATCTCTTTCAGTGTTAAGCCTTTTAAATACAAATGTTTAATCACCGCTCGAAACTCACTTTTTTCAATTTTTCTACATAAACAACAATTCTTCACGTAAATCGACATTAAAAATGAATCCGTGTAATGGATATAACTGAGACTTTGACATCTGTCTAGAAACAAAGCCTTTTCGATACTACGAGGGCCATCTCTTAGATTTTCTAAGGACTTTTTGAACCACCCTCGTAAATTAAGATAGGCTGTAGATTTTCTGAATACAATAATTATAGCAAAGTAATATCGATTTCATTTCCGTGTACTTACGCTATGTAAAAGGAAGGCAAATCTCTGAAATCATTTTAAGCTTTATTTTGCTAGAAGAAAATTATTGTTACGTTTCATTATTAATTATTAATTATTAATTATTAATAACCGCAATTAGATTTGTCTAGTGTGAGTGTATTAAACTATTCTCCTAAAAGATCTTACTTTGTCTCTATTATTTACAAAGAACTTAGCAAAAGCACGAACAATACTAAATTATTTAACCAAAGGTAACTTGATTAGTTTGTTGTTTTTCTTTTGCTGTAATCTTAACCACACTGTCTTTAAAAAAATCGATAGAAACACAAAATGTTTTCGATACTGTGTAAAACCGCAATTTACGTGCAGAGCAATATTTTTATGTTTATCACGTATTTTTCTTATCTAGGAACGAGTGTAATACTTCCCTTAGTAGAAATTAAGCAAAAACAAATTATTTATTTGTCATGTATTTCGCGTTGCCAACTTGTGTAACTTTACCAAAGAGGACAACTTCATCACTTAACGTAACCGAAACGAAAATGTTATAAAGCATTATATTGCACCAAATCATTGCTCGTAGGAAGTTTGAATAATTTCGTCATTTTAACGTGTGAATTGCATTTTTGGTTTAGCTAAGTACATAACTAATTCTAATGTTTTTTTTTCTTTTTTATTGAATTGGCTATTTTAATCCCAAACTTTGTTAATTAAAATTGATCTTTTTCTTTCTAAATTCGAAAACGCATCCTCTATCAAGTAACTCCAGCAAAATATAACCGATAATCTACAGCATTTGCAATTTTATCTACTGGCGACTTAATTTAATAATGTTTAAGTCTTCTACATACAGTGATGGGCACAAGTCCGGAAATACCTAAATATCTCCATATATTGCAAGTTGCTAGGAAATTGAGTACTTGTAGTTAACTGATTACGAGGACTAAAATGGAGAAATATCGGTCTATCACTGTATATAAAAGTGTGGTGATTTGTTCATCATGTGCTGCAAATGTAAAAATTTTCACCGTCCATATGGCTTAAATGAAAAATTATGAAAATTGGATAGATTTTAACCAAATAATAGTTTCTATCGATCTTCATTTGAAAAACAAAAAAATCAAAAGCATTTAATTTCGCTCGTCTGTGATATTTTGATATTCGATTTTGATTTCCAACTTCAGATCATTGGTTTTATTGTATATCTGATTGGTGGTAGGATGCAAAGAATTTATGAGATTAACCATAATGTAAATATAAATTTTATACGTACATTTCATGTAAGTATATCGAGCGCATCAAGTAATCACTTACAATTATGGTATTTCTCATTAAGAGCAATGTTTTCAATTTCCCCTTGTCTACGTTATTTATTATTATGTTTGTATTTCCAAGAAGTATTGAACAATTTTATGCTACACTATTCCGATCGAAAATCTGCCATTGGCTTGCAAAATATGATTATTATTGCTTAAAACGTTGATACTTCGATTATTTCTTCTGATTTGAAGTACTATATTATATGTAGTAATACGTACTAACAGTATTTATAAAAAAAAACTATATATTTTTTATTTCTAATCATTACATTTTTATAATAAATAAAGTTTATTGTAAATCTTGTTTTTAAGAGCCGGTTAGTGTTACAGATTCCATTTTAATAATAATATTGTAATACATCATTGGTGGTTGTAGTTGGTTTTTGTAATATTGCGACTTAAAAACATTGATTGATTGTTGTTTGATAACTATTGAGCTCAATAAAGTTCGCAAAAAATTGCATCATGTTGGGTGTTTTATTTTCTACCGTCCTATCTCTCATTTTAATTTCTATCTTCTCCTATAGTACATCGTCGAAGCGGAATGGCCGGATCAGGTGGGTATCTGTCAGCCGAGAAGAGTTGCTGCCTTATCGTTAGCGAGCAGAGTCGCCGAAGAAACCGGAAGCGTAGTACAAGGAGATACCGTTGGATATGCTGTACGATTTGATGCTTGCACTAATAAGCCAAAAATAAAGGTAAGGTAAAATTATAAGGAAAGTATTGGTTTTTCGGCCATAAATGAAGGATATACCTTCGTTAAAATAGAATAGAATATAGTTATGTATAATGCCTTTGCGACCAATTAAAAAAAAAAAACGCCCATTGTGCGACAACCATTTGCACCTTTGCTGAATTCCGTAGGCGTAAGCGTGGCGCCATGGTTCTCTAAAATGTATTGCTGCAATTAATCAGTAACGCCGTCCATAATAAGCGATAGGTGCGTTTTTGAAAATTAACTGTACCAATGACGCACCATCTCGGGCTCACGACGTCATCATTAACTCTATCTAGTGTATGGGTAATCAAGCCTAACTGATGGTGAATTTCGATCGATGCCATGCTTTGCGCATTGATGCACAAGGATCACCAGTCTCCAACCACATAGCCTGCTATGTCGGAAAACAAATTGCTTAATAATTTAGTTTACCTTTGCGTTTAACTGTCACCTTGCAAAATTTGAGTAACTGCATTTCAAATTCTTGAAGAGTATTTGCTAATATACCGGGTCAAGCATATATAAGATATTCTCATACTTGTTGCTGTGATTGTGGACTCTCTCGGCCCAACTCATCCCACAGCAAGTCGACGAATAATATTTTCTTTTCTTAACTTTCGTTTTATACGCGCTCCGAGGATTTACTTCACTCCAGTTGCACCTCCCTTTCGTTTTATAC